>CM046333.1:26274767-26644767 GCA_025403435.1 Artocarpus heterophyllus
CAACAACATGTGTCCAATCGTTATGTTCCTCGCTGTACAATACATGAGAAGTTCCACATCATCAAGTTATAGATATAACCATATATTCAAACTATCATATACATATTGTTCGGTAAAATCCACTAACGCAAGTGCACGTTATCGATCAAGTAATACAATAGTGAGTAAGAGTATCGTCTCACAGGGACTGTTGTATAATAATCTAACTAAGTACTAAATTGGATTAACTCTAAGGTTTATCTAGTTGATCATATGAGGTTGTGATTGAATAAATACTGAACTAAAGTACTAAATTAAGAATAAAAATTGCAATCAATTCCAAAGATACTTCAATAAGACAAGGCGTTAAGGCATTTGATTTCACCATAATCACTAGATATGAATTTCATAAAATTATGTAACCCAATCAATAATACACATGTGATGACTGAAATTCCTAAATTATTTACTATCCTATCTCTAGGTATAGCAAACCTACTCAGTTTATTAACTCACTATATCTCTATGTGAATTTAAATAAATCAGAATGCATTAGGATTCATGAACTTTCCAGATAAAGCCACACAAATAATATGGTATATCTCTATCCATATTTAATTCATGGTTATATGTTAGATGAAGCATTTGCATAATTCTCCCTTCTCAGTTTTGAACATGCACATCAGATCATTTAAATGGTAGCTAATCATTTAAAAGCATTAAACATAATAAACACATAACTCACATGAATAAAATCAATTATGGTGCATAAATATGAAATTCACATCGTCATGATTAGGTTACATCATAGCCCTAACTAAGAAAATTAGAACATAATTGAAAAAGAAATAAAACTGAAAATTTAATTGAATCAAACATCAAGAGTTAAGAGAGCAAGAAATTCTGTCACCAATTCTCACTTCTTACTCCGGAATGCTTGACGGCTCCTAAGAAAAATAAACAACGCTCTAAAATAAAAACCTAGCTACCAAAACTATTCTATTTATACTACTCTTAATTAACAAATCCTTTTTTGCGTCCAAAAATCGTGGTTCAGAATCACTCTGGCGCCGCGGCCCTTTTTTCCGCCGCGGCGCTTCTTTTTTTCTTTCTTTTCCGCCGTAGCGCCGCGGCGCTCCTTTCCCAGCGCCGCGGCGCTGAGTTCTGCCATCTTTTGCTCAGACTTTCCTTGGGCGCGCGGCGCTGCTCTTTGGGCGCCGCGCGCTTAGCTCTGCACAAGTGTCTCTGCGAGCAATTTTCTCCGATTTCTTGTGCTCGTGCTCCCTTTTGTTTTGTTTTTTCTTTCTTCTTCAACCTACATCAATAAAATCATGCTTTATGAAAAAGTTGGATGTTTCATGTTTTTTCTAAAACATAGTAATATTCGTTAATTAAAAGTGGCCAAATAACTCTCTAAACTAGAGTTATCAAAACCCCCCAAACTAACTTTTGCTAGTCCTCGAGCAAAATCAAGAAGTAACACAAACATGGACAACAAATCCTTCAAGATGTCCTCCAAAATTTTTCCATCTTACAATTCACAGAAAAGAACAAATTCCATCCAAACAGTGAGATCGATTTGCTATTTAAGACTAATTCTAATTTCATGACCCGTGTGTGTGTGTTATCCATTCTTTTCAAATTGTATGCAGTTCAGTAACATCCACATTACTCTGAGAAGCTTTGATGAGTTGTGCAAGAAACATGTTTCATAGGTTCACCTTTCATTCTTTCTCCACTAATGTAGGCTAGTCATCCAACTAAAAATCATTAGGGCTTTATTAAGCTTGTAACGTCAGGCTGGGCTAGAGGTAAGATAAAAGTAAATTTTAGGCTCAATTCACCCCTCCCATGTTGATTTCAGACTCCAATTAGAATCACTCTTGGTTGTATACCCTTAAACCACTTCAACTGTACAATCAACATTTACCTTCTCTTCAACCATCCAACTTCTGACCAATTTAGACCCTATCCCCAACTCACTCCATCGCCCTCAACTGCACTCAATTATGCACTTTTTTTCTTAGTCACTCACTGTTGTTGTTTCCCTTCTTTTTTTTTTTTTTTTTTTTTTTCTTTTTTTTTTTTTTTTTTTTTTTTTTTTTTTTTTTTTTTTTGAATAAATATATGAAAATAATATCCTTAAATAGCAAAATTAATACACGTGAGGCTCAAAAACTTCTATGCTTCAAGAAACAACTCAACAACTCCCTTGCTCCATTCTACCTCCCAAAATACGCTTACCTTCTTCAGAAATCAACATGTTTACGGGATGTGGGACAAGGTAAATGATTGGCTGGTTAACAAATGTGGGTGACAAAAAGAAAGAAGGTTAATGCATCAAGGCTCAACAAGGTGACTAGGGATATTTAACCAAGGTTGGCTTGAACGGCTCAAACGATCCAAAAATGGCCTAAATCATGTTTTCAGTCAGATGTAGCCTAGGATTTCGCCTCGAGAGAAAATCAGATGAATTCTAAAACATGGGTGAACATAATGGACATACACACAATTCAAAAATTCAGGATTTTTGTGCTCAAGAAATAGATCATAAATTCAGAATTAGAATTAAACAACAAATCCATCACAGTTTAGACAAAATTCACACCTCCTACAAATTTTAAGACATCCAAATAAAGGATTCAATCATATCCAGATTCATCAATGCAGGAATGTATCACTTCAAGTTTCAAAAAGGGTTAACACAAGTTTTAACAAACAAAAAAATTTTGTTTCCCCCCCAAACTAAATAGAGCATTGCCCTCAATGTATAAATAAAGAAGAAAAGGTAAGGAAACCCCCTGATAACAAATGAGGCCAATTGGACTTGTGCAGCCATGGGAACTCCGAGAAGTGATCTGGACAACAAGGAAAACAAACAAAACAAAAACCTTAGAAATTGAGAATGAAAAGAAAACCTAAATAATGAAAAAATGGAAGTGAAATTAAGGCTCAGGTGATCAGGAAAATGCGGTGGAGGTGGAAGTTGAGATTCATCCATGCCCAAGTGTCGAGCAATTGCCCGCGTCATGGCAATATTATATTCTAGGCCCAATTCCAAACGACGCAAGCGATCACTGATTGGTAACTCAGGGGCAGGTACAGCAGGCGGTTGAGCTATGGGAGTGACTTGTTCGGGCTGAGGGGTTGGCTCGAGGCGGAGGCACCAGTGTCTTGCCGAACGGAGGGCGTACTTCTTGGTCTCTGAAGCTTCCCACGACCTTTCTGTTAATGATTTTCATGGGTTGCAATAATTCTTCCTCTTGGTCGAATGGGACTCCGGCGTCGAGGCATAGGCGTGTGATGAGGGAAGAGTGACCCAAACCACCAGTCGTGGAACCCATAGCAGTTCTCAGAATACTGTCTTGGATTACTTTTCCCACATCAATTTTTACCTGTAACAATAGCAAATAACAAGGCAGCTCTGTCCTTGGTAACATCAGAAAATGCATTACAGGCATTAATTTCGACGCAATAAAATACAACCACGCTTTGTACTCCCTGTTTAATGCGGAGGAGGGAAACGACACCGCTTCGCCTCCCCGTGTTAATTTCCACGTGGTGCCTGCAGTAGCTATGGTGCCAAGAACTTCCTCAAAATCCAAATGTTCATTAGGTATTCATAATAATCATCATTATCATTTCGAAGCCCATAATACCTGTTAATGGTTGTTTTATCAAAACGAACCATCTTACCTCGTACACTTACTGGAGGTTAGTGTGCTCTGGAACATTGGCATAAAATTCCCGGACAAGTGGACTACAGCCGCCTCGGGTTGCTCAGAAATTTGCTCCATCCTCTTTGCATAACCATATTAAAAAAGACTGTAGAAAAACCATCACTAAAGTCTAAACCCCGTTCCGGTACTACAGTTTTCTTAACAATGGCATTGTTATGTCTTTTTCTCGCGGCCTCACTCACAAACCGGTATATGGGGTGGATGATGAAGCTCAGTTCGTGTGCGCTTAGAAGCCATATATATTTTTTTTTTTTTGTATGGCACACACGCTTAAAGATTAAACCTAACACCGTCAAAATTTCACTTACCAAAGACCACCTATATAAAATCTAACTATGAATCATGAAAGAAAACCTAAAAGTGCAAATTAAAAAAAAATCACACACAAATAAAATAATAAACAAAATAAAAATAACAAAAATTAAAAAAAAATCAAAGATATGAAAGGAGCAACTTACTTGAAGAGAAGACGAACGAAGGAGATGCAGCCACAACGTTGGAGGATGAGGATGGCAAAGTTTTCTAGAGAGAGGAGAGAAAAGTGGAGAGAGAGGAGTTTGTTTAGAGAGAGAAAGTGATGGTGAGAATGAGGGAAAGGAAAGGTGGGTGTTATGTTTAAAGCCCTTTTTTTTTTTTTCGAATCATACAGCGCCGCGGCGCTGAATTCAGCGCTGCGGCGCTAGTTTCTGCCTTTTTTTTTTTTTTGCGTGGCGCCGCGGCGCTGATGTTATAGCGCCGCGGCGCTTTCCTTCTGCCAGTGAATGTTTCACTCTCCAAATCGCCGCGGCGCTCAATTGAGGGCTGCGGCGCTTGGATTCTGCCCAAAAAACTCAGTTCACCAGCGATTTTTTTCTGCATACTCCCTTATGACTTCGACTCCTGCAAAACAAGATGAATTGTCAAACAAAATAACCTAAATTTTTATTTTTTTTTATTTTTTTTGTTATTTTGTTATTTTTATTTTATTTATTTATTTATTTTTTTTGTTGACATGATAAATAAGGAAATGCTTGGGTTGCCTCCCGACAAGGTTCGACTAGCGTATATAGTTTGAAAAATTTTGTTCTTTCGTTGGCCCAGCACTGCTCCAACTGCTGAATCACTTGCATCACACATGAGCTCAAAAGGTAAATCCCAATCAGGCGCTGCCATGATAGGTGCTGACACAAGCTTTTCTTTCAAAGTGTTAAAGGCCTGCAAGCATTCATCAGAAAATACAAACGGAGCATCTTTAACTAACAAGTTAGACAAAGGTCTAGCAATTTTGAAAAATCTTTTATAAATCGCCTATAAAATCCAGCATGCCCCAAGAATCCGCGAACGAGTTTGACAGATGTGGGTGGAGGCAATTTTGCAATAACCTCCACTTTGGCTCTATCAACTTCTATACCGTCTTTGGAGATTTTGTGTCCAAGCACAATCCCTTCCTGCACCATAAAATGACATTTTTCCCAATTCAAAACAAGGTTAGTTTCCTCACATCTTTGTAACACCAATGCCAAATTATGTAAGCATAAATCGAATGATGTGCCAAAAACAGAAAAGTCATCCATGAAAATTTCAATGAATTTCTCAACCATATCAGAAAAAATGGCCATCATACAACGCTGAAAAGTTGCCGGTGCATTACAAAGACCAAATGGCATCCTTCTATATGCAAAAGTGCCATAGGGACAAGTGAACGTGGTCTTTTCTTGATCCTCGGGTGCAATAGGGATTTGATTATACCCTGAATATCCATCTAGAAAACAATAAATTGATGTCCTGCAAGTCTTTCCAACATTTGATCAATAAATGGTAAAGGAAAATGATCTTTTCTAGTGGCGTCATTTAATTTCCTATAATCCATACAAACACGCCACCCAGTAACTGTTCTAGTTGGAATTAACTCATTATTGTCATTCTTTTGAACAGTCATACCTCCTTTCTTCGGCACAACTTGCACAGGACTTACCCATGAACTATCAGATATAGGATAGATGATCCCGGCCTAATAGTTTGATAACCTCAGCTTTCACCACTTCTTGCATTTTTGGATTCAGACGCCTTTGGGGTTGAATGGTGGGCTTGTATTTCTCCTCCATAAGAATTTTGTGCATGCAAATGGAGGGGCTTATTCCCTTGATGTCTGCAATCTTCCATCCAATTGCGCCTTTGTGCTCTCTTAACACCCTAAGCTTTTTCCTCCATAAGATCTGTCAAAGAAGAAGAAATAATTACAGGTAGTGAGGAATTGCCATCTAAATATGCATATTTTAAATGAGAAGGTAAGGGTTTAAGTTCAAGAATAGGAGGCTCTTCAATTGATGGCTTAGGCCTTGTGATGGACTGTCCCACTTCTTCAAGTTGCAATGCCTTATGCCTCGGAATTGGTGGATTTGCCTCCATAAATTCTACATATTCCCTTATTTCCTCATTCTCAACATCCGCACCAGTAGATTGGGTTAGACAAGCTTCAAGCGGATCCTTGAAAACATCTTCCTGAAAAATCTTAGATACCAGTTTATCAATAGTGTCAATTCTAAAGCAAGAATCATCAGTTGAGGGATATTTCATTGCTTCAAACACATTAAAGGTGACATGATCATCTTGAACCCTGAGAATTAATTTTCCTTGTTGCACATCTATCAAGGTTCTTCCAGTCGCTAGAAAAGGACGGCCTAAAATGAGCGGAACCTCATGATCTTCCTCCATTTCTAGAACAATGAAATCTGCAGGAAAAATAAACTTGTCAACCTTTACTAGTACATCTTCCACAATACCTCTTGGGTGCTTAATTGTTCGTCTGCTAGTTGAAGTGACACTGTGGTTGCTTTAACCTCTCCCAAACCTAATTTCTTAAAACAGAAAAAGGCATTAAATTGATACTAGCCCCTAAATCACATAATGCTTTTTCGAAATAAGAGTCACCAATAGTACAAGGAATAGTAAAACTCCCTGGATCTTTTAGTTTAGGTGGCACTTATTCTGCAGAATGGCTGAACATTCCTCATTCAATTTTACTGTTTCATAATCCTCCAGCTTCCTTTTGTTGGCCAAAATCTCCTTCAAGAATTTTGCATAGCTAGGCATCTGGGCTAAGGCATCTGCAAAAGGAATGTTAATATGCAATTTTTTAAACACCTCAAGAAATTTAGAAAATTGCTTATCTAATTTGTGCTGCTGGAGTCGTTGAGGGAATGGAATGGGAGGCACATAGGGCTTGGGATCATCAGGAAAAAGCTTGCTCTTGCATGTCCTTGGATTGCTCATTACTCTCTTCTTCTTGTTCAATATTGACCTCCTGTTAGCATCCTCTTGTCCCAATTGTTTGCCACTTCTCAAAGTAATTGCCTTTATGTTCTCAATAGGATTCTTTTCTATGTTGCTTGGCAAAGAACCCTGTGGTCTACCTGAGATCATATTAGCCATATGTCCTATTTGCATTTCTAGATTTCTGATAGATGACTCTTGATTCTGGAGTCTTGCATCTGTACTCTTCATGAAATCTTGAGTGGAGGTTGCCAGTTTAGCAACAATATCTTCCAGATTCGGCTTTTTCTCCTCCTGTTGCTTGAATCCTGGTGGTGGTCTCATCGCATTTTGATTGCCCCATGAAAAAATTAGGATGATTCGCCACCCCGGGTTGTAGTGTTGGAATAAGGATTATTTGTGACCTGTTAAATTTCCAACAAAATTAGCATTTTCAGAAGGTTGAGCAAAATTGTTACCTACCTGGAATTCATTGCTGGCATGTCCTCCACCACAAAATTCACATACGGCATTCTGAATTTTCATAGCTGAAGTACTCATATGGTCTATCTTCTATTAAGCGCTTCAAACTGAGCTGTGAGTGCAGATAATGCATCCACTTCATGAACTTCCTGCAGTTCTCCTAGTTTGTAGCCTTTTAGTAGGCCACTGATAGTTGTTTGATGCCAATCTCTTCTATTAGATCAAAAGCCTCCTCAGGTGTTTTATTATTAATGTCCCACTGCAGCTGCATCAATGGTAGCCCGGATACTTGCACTAGACCCATTATAAAACGTTTGTACCTGCATCCAGACTGGTAATCCATGATGTGGGCACCTCCTTGGCAGCTCCTTGAATCTTTCCATGCCTCGTATAGCGACTTATTGTCCATCTGCATGAAATTAGTGATATCGTTACGCATTTTTGTAGATTTTGCTGGAGGGAAAAACTTACCAAGGAATTTTTGGGCCATAGTTATCCCAAGTGGTGATTGAATCTTGCAGGAAGAGATGTGAGCCAATTCTTGGCTTTATCCCTCAGCGAGAATGGGAACAGTCTCAGTCTAACTGCATCATCTGAACACTCCATTAAATTTAATAGTGTCACAGATTTCGAGAAATGCATCAATGTGGGCGTTTGGATCATCACAAGGTAGCCCACTAAATTGCACTGATTTGTTGAATCATTTGGATGAGAGATGGCTTGATCTCAAAGTTGTTTGCTTGAATCGCCGGCCTCCTAATGCTTGAAGTGGCACCTTGTACAGTTGGTGCTGCATAATCTCTCAAAAGTCGGCGAGGGTTTTCAGCTTCACCTTCATCCGCCATTTTCTTAGTGCGATTTCTCTATTCTCTTAACAGTCTTTTGAAAGTACGCTCGATTTCTGGATCAAACTTAACAAGTTCCCCTTGTTTAGTTCTTCTCATACACCAACACACTCCTAAAAATGAACAAAATAAAAGAAACTAGATTAAATCAAGAGTTATCCGGTATTAATATTAATTAGTATTAAACAAGTAGTCCCCGGCAACGGCGCCAAAAACTTGTTCGGTAAAATCCACTAACGCAAGTGCACGTTATCGATCAAGTAATACAATAGTTAGTAAGAGTATTGTCTCACAGGGACTGTTGTATAATAATCTAACTAAGTACTAAAGTTGGATTGACTCTAAGGTTTATCTAGTTGATCATATGAAGTTGTGATTGAATAAACTACTAAACTAAAGTACTAAATTAAGAATAAAAATTGCAATTAATTTCAAGAGATACTTCAATAAGACAAGGCGTTAAGGCATTTGATTTCACCATAATCACTAGATATGAATTTCATAAAATTATGCAACCCAATTAGTAATACACATGTGATGACGGAAATTCCTAAATTATTTACTATCCTATCTCTAGGTATAGCAAACCTACTCAGTTTATTAACTCACTATATCTCTATGTGAATTTAAATAAATCAGAATGCATTAGGATTCATGAACTTTCCAAATAAAGCCACACAAATAATATGGTATATCTCTATCCATATTTAATTCATGGTTATATGTTAGATAAAGCATTTGTATGATTCTCCCTTCTTAGTTTTGAACATGCACATCAGATCATTTAAATGGTAGCTAATCATTTAAAAGCATTAAACATAATAACAAATAACTCACATGAATAAAATCAATTATGGTGCATAAATATGAAATTCACATTGTCATGATTAGGCTACATCATAGCCCTAACTAAGAAAATTAGAACATAATTGAAAAAGAAATAAAAACTAAAAATTTAATTGAATCAAACATTAAGAGTTAAGAGAGCAAGAAATTCTGTCACCAATCTCTCACTTCTTACTCCGGAATGCTTGACGGCTCCTAAGAAAAATAAACAGCGCTCTGAAGAAAAAATAAAAACCTAGCTACTTGACTATTACATCGTTCTCTATTTATACTACTCTTAAATTAACAAAACCCTTGTTTCACGTCCAAAAATCATGGTTCAGAATCCCCCTTGGCGCCGCGGCCCTTCTCTTTGGGCGCCGTGGTGCTTCTTTTCTGTTCTTTCTTCTTTTTCGTCGTAGTGTCGCGGCTCTCCTTTCCCAGCGCCGCGGCGCTGAGTTCCTGCCATCTATTTGCTTAGACTTTCCTTGGGCGCCGCGGCGCTTTAGCTCTGCCAACAATGTCCCGGTCTCGTGCTTGATTTGCAATTTTTCTCCGATTTCTTGTGCTCGTGCTCCCTTTTGTTTTGTTTTCTTTCTTTCTTCAACCTACATCAATAAAAGCATACTTTCATGAAAAAGTTGCATGTTTTATGTAATTTTTCTTAAGAACATAGTAATATTCGCTAATTAAAAGTGGCCAAATAACTCTCTAAACTAGAGTTATCACATATCTTGCAACATAAAACAACTAAATTTTAATTTACCAAAACCTCGCAAAAGATGAGTAATAGAATCCCTACCTTCCAAGCTTATCAACAATATTTTAATCTCGGAATTAATTAATGTTAGCTTCACACACCCTTGATCCTAAGGCATGCATAAGGATAATTAAAACTAAAGCACAACATATAACCACATCCATAAATAAATTATGTATAAATCCATCTCACTAGTGTACCATTAAAGTTTTTATGCAATTTCTTTTTAAATACCAAAGTAAACAATTTTTGTCTTAAACATAATATAAAATACATATAAGTAATCTATATGTTTTAGTCTCTAATTAAGAATCATAAATCACTTAGGATAATGTTGGAAAGGTTGCAAGACATTAAGGGATTAGAAGGTGAGCAAAGTTGGGTCCTTAGTTCAGGTTAACAGCTGGTATACTATGGCAAACTGGCTGTATACTTTTACAAAAAGGTAGGTTCACTATCTACAATCAGCAAATGGGTTAACAGGTGGTTTACTTAAGGTAGACAGGTGGTAGACTGCTATTGGCAGGTTTACTAGTTTCCAATCCCAAAATTGAAAAATTCATACAAAAAAAATACAACTATGATTTAGGCTCATGATAGCTCGTTAGAAAGCTTAGGATGTTTACTTTTTAAATATCTAAACCAATTTATAAAATTCATTTTCAGTTAATCTCAGAATTTCAAGAAAGAGCCACTGCCCATAGAGGTATTACAAAGTTTATGGAATGTCAAGTTTTTCTTTAACCCAAAGCATATTATCCTTGTTCAAAATCTCAAAACCATTTCAAAATGCGCAGCATGCATTATATAATCATAATAAACATATTCTCATGAGTTTTATACTAAAACCATTATCAAACCTTATCTCTAGCCTTTCCTCGCAAATGATAATGAAACATGCTTAAATTTGCTCTTCAAGCTCAAAACTTTAAAGCATTAACCATAGAGCTATGGAAACTAGTTCTAACATTCCTAACATGTTTCTAACATTGTTGTCAAACCAAACTAATGGTTGTTATGGGTTTTAACTCAAGACTCAAGTTTTTGTTCATAAATGCTCAAATATGCATGTTAACATAACTAGAAATTTGCATGAATTTTGAACACAAAAATTATGCATTAAACATAGAGAAAACACATGCTAAAAACCAAGTTTGAATCAAAGAAAACCTACCTCAAAACTCTTTTGAAAAGAACCAAAGTTTGGGTTAAAAATCAAGCTTGAATTGACCCTAAAACGGCTTCAAACATGGCCGGGAATTATAGCTGCCTTGGTTGTAAAGAAAGCTTTGTGCTCTGTGTCTTTAGTCAAAATTGACGTGAGAAAGGGAGAGAATGAGAACTAGAGAAGAAGGTGATGATAGTTGAATAAAAAGGTATCAAAATAATTGAAAGGAAAGGGGAGACAAGGTACGTTCACGGGGAAAGTTGTAAGAAGAAAACAAAGAAGCATTAAAAAAAATACCATCATGTCTCCCACGGAGACTTTTAGCAAGCAATGCTAAAATAATTAAGGGGACAAATGGAGTAAGTTACAGAAGAAGATGAAGGAAGAATTAAAAAGGATGGTTGGAAAAATATCTCTATGTCTCATTTGGAGACTTTTAGCAAAATGAGAAAAAGGCTACATAATTGAGCATTAATTTAGGGGGACAAGGTTGGTAGAAGTGGGTGATAGATAGGTTTTGAATGTCTCCTATGGAGACTTTGTAAGAAAATGCCAAAGTGGTATTTTTTTTTTACTAACTGAAATAACAAAGACAAACTTGAAAATTTTAAATACTACAAAATTTTAAATTGTCACGTTTTATTCATTAAATTTTACAAAAGGCATACCCATTAAAATAACGGGTGTTACACAACTGGTATGTTAAATTATATTTAATGTATTGTTATAGAATTATAAGCCAATTTCCTAGATGATTAAATAAAATTTTAAAATTTCGTTGCATCATTGAACCGATTTTTCCAACATTCATGGCTTCTAGATTTTTTTAAATATATATATATATATATATATATATATGCATATTCGACACGTTCTCTTCTACGAAGTTTTAAGCTTTATATCATCTAGATGTAGATGTAGTATATTTATACTATTTATCTATTAGTGTGAATTATTGTTGTTTTCATACAAGATATATGTAGGATTGTTACTCTATTATATGTTACCTTATTTTTAATGAGTACATAAAGTAATATTAGAATCATAATCAACATATAATTATAATGATTTTTATACTATGAGATAGAACTCTCATATTAGACAAAAATGTATTATTTATGTTAGTAACTTGGTCCAAAAAGACTTTTGATTTAAAAAAAATACTTAGTTCAAATTAAGTAATATTGATTGTTTTAACATTTTATAAAGTTTTAAGAAAATATTTAAATTTTGCTCAAAGATATTTGTTTTTTTTTTTTTTATATCCGAGGATATGGACATTTTTGTTAATATTATTCGTAAATCAAAACTTTGATAACTCCGTCGACATCAACATTTTCGTCCTTGATTTTGTGTTTTCCTCCGGTTGTCCTTTTCTTCCTCCATCCTTTTGTTCTTTGTTGTTTATATTTAATTTTAAACTCATTTTATTTAATAGCAACTGCATGAGATGTGAGTTGTAAATTTTTAATTTTTTTCATTTGTAAGTGTTCAAAAATTGTCATGTTTATTTAAATATAACAATTACATTTTGTAGTTAAAAGATAGGGATTTTTAGTCATAGGTCCCTTAACTTTGTAACATTTGACACTGGGGTTCTTATTTAAAGAACTCAGACACTCAAGTACCTAAATTCTAAATCTCTTGGTATTTTAGTCCTCATTTGAAGTAAGAAATTAGACGGTTAGGTTCCAAACTCTTAATTTATTAGCATTATTAGTGCCTTTTTTGTTCTGTTAAATGATATTAATAGAGATTGATATTTTGAGACTTTTTTGTTTCTTTAAGTCCCTAAAACGTAATTTTTTAAAAAAAGAAAGGTCCCAAAACCTATCCTTCTTTTAAATAAGACTCATTATATTTCATTGGTTTTCTTTAGTTGTCGTTTGATGAGAGATCTTTAGCGTTTGCCACTTTGTTGTCGGTTGAATGGTATTATCGTTTTATCTTTAGTTAAGGTCTTTGTTGGTTTTTAACATTTATTTTGTGTTTTTAAAATTTTGTTGTCCTTTTCTTCCCTTGTTGTCGTTTGATAGTTTTTCTTTAGTTGTCGTCTATAAGGTCTAGGTCGTTTGATAATTGATTGTCGTTTATATTTTGCAGCCGCTTTTATTGTTGTTTGTCGTTTCATTGTTGTCGACTTGTCATTGTTTATTAGTTCATTATATTGTACTTCTTTCGCCGACGTTCAGCATTGGTGCCTGTTGCTCAAGAGATCAATCTTGATGAGGTTACGCATAAATTCATTTTGGTCTGTTTGGCTCGAGTATTTGAATAAAATATTTAAATAAAAATTTAAATTTTTATAAGAGAAAATACTGTAGCAAAATAATTTAAACCATGAAACAAACGAGCCCTTTATTTATCAGCTTTATATCGTCAACATCAATAAACGGATGCTACACCTAACGTTATTTACCTTTTTTATTGTGATATATTTTACAATAAACAATCACTGGCAACACAGTCGCTTTGGCCGAGTGGTTAAGGCGTGTGCCTGCTAAGTACATGGGGTTTCCCCGCGAGAGTTCGAATCTCTCAGGCGACGTTAGTGTTTTTTATTTTCGCCTTTTTTCTCCCTGTCCTTTTGGCTCTGTTTGTATCTGTCTCCCGTTCTATTTCCTCCTCTCCTCATCGTAAGGGGTAACTTTTGTCCCTTTGTCCCAATCAAGAATATGATTACTCAGTTTTAACCTCTGCCATCTACCATAGAAAGTAGCCAAGATCAAAGATTCTTCTCAAATCTTTTTCTGGTGGTTTTGAGGTGCACTAAGATATGCCTGTTTTTTCCCCCACCTATTTAACTCAGGTTGGACAGCCTTTTTAATAAACTCTTAAAAAAAATGACTGTTTCAAATTAGACAAATGGCTCATTTATATTTAAAAATTGGGACATGTTTGGTGGAAAAAAATTCCCCCAATTTTTAACCTAAAAAAGGATCTTTTTTTCCCTCCCAAAAAGCATGCATCAAACGTAGTCCTTTTTTTTTTTTTTTTCATTTAACAAGTGGGTAGGCCTTTTTTTTTTGTATTTTAGAAAACTTGGTCATTAACTTAAACTTTACATGTAAAACAGACTATTTAGCTACCTATCCCCCGACCTTTTTATATTTTTGTTTTATATTTGAGAATTCTATGGTGATACTAAAAGAGAAACCTCCTGATAGGCACAGAGAAAAAAAAAAGGTTTTGACTAAGATCCAACCGTTAAATAGAACCTCACTGATAGAGTCGATACCCTAAAAAGATCCATGTGTTCATCCTGCCCTTTCTTTAGCTTTATAAATGTTTGGACCAGTTCTCGATGGGAAGAAGGCAACAAGATGCTATAAATTTGACATTTTTAAATGGTCAAAGTTTTCGTGGTGGGAGTAGCCCCCTTCTTTATTATGTGCCGCTTGACTGATTGTGAGCAAGTCTGGACCCATTCTTGTCAACTTGAGGCTCCCATTCAAGATTCTTCACTTGTTCTTTCCCTGCATGTCCTACGATATTGAAAATTACACCCCATTTGAATAATCTAAGCTAGCTAGTAAAAGAGAACTAAATTCTAGAGTTTCCCTAATAATTTCAGTAAGTGTTTGGCAAAGTTAGTTGTAACCGATTTTTTAGTTAGGAACAGTGTCAAGCTCTCATATGTTACAGTAAAAGAAAAAGTTCGTTATAGTGTAAAGTTTTTATATGCTACAATGTTTACTGTTTTAATCAATAGTTCTAGTCACCGTACCAAACACCTTATTAATTTTAAATAAAAACTTTATGCGGAGTACTCTGAAATGGTTGAAATTAGAAGACAATTGAAAAGAAATGATTCCCAAGAGTAATGTCACTTTGAACTTAAAGTGCCAAGCTATTTTTTTCCCTTGAATTATAACTGCACAACGTTACGAAAGCAGTAAATACTTAAGCCCAAGGAACAAAACAATATAAATAATTATCCGCGGACAAGAATAAACCGATATACATGAATTGAGGGATGGTTTGATACCCATGAGAATTCTCATGAATAGTGAATAAATTAATAATCCAGTTGCAGACATTTTGAGGGCCATCAGAAATTTGAGTGGTGCAATGACAAAGCACAACTCAAAACTACCGCCAATGGCTCAAGCTTTCGATGTAACATTTGCATTAATTAAAAATTGAATTTGTTATATTCTATTGGAACAAATTTGTGCGTTACAAGTATATCTTTTTTTTTTAAAAAAAAAAAGGGCTAGAGGTGATGAATTAATTTTAATTTTAGTTTCTGAAGAAACAAAAAGAGGTAAATCATGGTAACTAATACTGGTCACAATAATTGATAAGATAAGATAATATGTACCGTTTGAGAGACCACGTCAAAATAAATTGATCAAGTCAAAGTTTCTAAGAAACTATATCATTCTGTACTTGACACTAGAAATTCTAGGAAAAGTTATAGTTATATTATTGGTAAAATCGTGTGAATCTCTGCCAACTAAATGGTGGTGCTTTCTAGTGATGGATCCTTGTGTGATGGTGTCGGCTAGTGCTTGGTGGCAGAGTTGTTTGAGTTCTTACCGATCTGTCCTCTAAAGGCATGTTGGTTGGCTTATTGCCGGTTGTATTGTCTGTATTGGTGGGATCTTTTATTTTTTTAATTTAATAATAGTGATGCTTCTTTCATAAAGGAGGAGTTATTTTATAATTTTGTAGGTGGTGTCCGCACCCACCAATGCTATCCACATCCTACCTGTTTGAGTTGATAATTAGCAGTGTGTCTACTAGCGTGCAACTAGATTTATTTCTATGTCAAGCCATTCGTGCCTTTGGTGTAGTCGATTGGTCTTGTCCATTGATTATAGTGGTTTTTTTCTAACGAGTTTTGATTATACTTGATTTTTATATATCAAAAGGAATTTTGCTTGTTGGGTCTCGACACTTTGTGTTTGTCTTTATGCTTCATCCAACTTCAATGCGGTCACATGAAAGTGAAAGAAAAGATTATTTATTTCAAAAAAATGTTAAGATTTTTTAGTTTATATTTTTAACCATTAAAATTTTTAAATTATATCAACTATTTAAATTCAGATTAGTTCTAGGCATAAAAGAGTTATCAAAATACTCCTATAATTATGTACTAAATCTTAATTATGTACCAATTTTTATTAGAAGTTTTAACAAAAGGGGTTTTTTGTTAATATTTTATAATTTGAAAGAAATAGATATTATGTTTTAAAAGTCGGAGGCATAGTGTTACAATACCAATAATTGAGGGGAAATTTTTGTAACCAAGCGTAAAAGAAGAAGAATATGAAAATAAGTGTTAATTACAAAAAAACTTTCACTTATTTTTGTTTACAAAACTTTTGATTTTGGAAATTACAATACAGTGTTATATGATTTGATTTTCTTTGCAAATGCTTCCTTGTCAACTGCATTGGTTAGGACAGAAATTGTACCACGTTGAATTATTGACATGCAACTCTTAAGTTTAAATTGTATAAAACTATTAAATATTATAATATAAAACAAAAATATACTACAATATAAAACTCTTATACATTACAATACATAAGTTTAAACTCATGCCAAACACCCCAAATTGCTTAACCTGGCTGAACATTTGTTTCTTTATAGAGTTTTGCCTAGTAACAAAATTCATGGGAAGAAATTTTTCATTAAAAAAAAAAGAAAAAAAGAAAACGTGTATTATAATAAATAAATTCAAAGGAGCGTGCCAGCGTGGCTGATGTCTCCTAGATGGTGGGAGGAAGTAAGGCCTGACTGAGGGAGTCTAGGAAGAAGAAACAATACCCCCCTTTGTATTGTTTGCAATAATATATGACATTGGCGTTGAAGTCAAAGCCAAACTCCGGAAGTCGTACTACTTATCGTTTGGTCTTTCCAAAGAGCACCTATGACCAAAACTCCCATAGAGGGTAAGCCGTAAGGGACCCATCAACCGCGTGCTCGTCCAATGTCCTTGCAGGCACACCGCTTAAGCCTCCCGGTCATATGCGGAAGGCTAATTGGTTCTTCTCTTTCCTTTTCTCTCCCTTCCCCTGCCAAGTTCCTACTATAAATACCACAGAAAAACACTACAAGTCCCACAAACCAAAAAAGGAATTTTTAAAATTAACCTTTTGAAAAAAAATTTTTGGTCAATGATTTTTTTTTTAAATTTTTGATATTAAAAAAAAAATTTTTTAGATATCAAAATAATTTTAGTTTTTTTTTTTTTATCCTATTGAGTTTTTTTATTCTCATACAGTTATTTTTTTTTTTTTTAAAAAAAATTTAAGACAATTTACTTAAAAAAAAAAAAAACTTTTACTTAATTTGAATTTTTTTTTTACCCCTTCGTCAAAATCATCCCAAAAAACCAAACAAACAAACAAAATATTAAAAAAAAAAAAAAAAAAAAAGAAGAAACCTAGTGAGCTCAAAGCTAAACTCTCACTACTTTCAACCCATCAAAAGAAAAAAAAAAAAAAAATTTCCAACACAATAACATGGGTGTCAAGGGTTTTGTAGAAGGAGGAGTGGCTTCCATCGTCGCCGGCTGCTCAACCCACCCTCTCGACCTCATCAAAGTCCGTATGCAACTTCAGGGCGAGGCTCCTCCCCCTTTCCCCAATCCTGCTCTCCGCCCCGCCTTAGCATTCTCATCCTCTTCCTCGTCCGCCGCCGCCGCCGCCATCCACGTCACTGCTCCTCCTCCGCCGCCGCCGCCTGCGAGAGTGGGCCCCATCTCTGTCGGGATGAGGATAATGCAGACCGAAGGAGTCGCCGCGCTCTTCTCCGGTGTCTCCGCCACCGTCCTCCGCCAGACTCTCTACTCCACCACCTGCATGGGCCTTTACGACCTCCTCAAGACCAAATGGTCCAACCCGGAATCCGGATCGATGCCGCTCACGAGGAAGATTACTGCCGGTCTCGTCGCCGGCGGGATCGGCGCAGCCGTTGGGAACCCTGCCGACGTGGCGATGGTACGGATGCAGGCGGACGGGCGGCTCCCGGAGGCGCAGAGGCGGAACTACCGGGGGGTCGGCGACGCCATCACGAGGATGGCGAGGCAGGAGGGCGTAGCTAGCCTGTGGCGCGGGTCGGGGCTTACGGTGAAACGCGCGATGATCGTGACGGCGTCGCAGCTGGCGTCGTACGATCAGTTCAAGGAGATGATTTTGGAGAGGGGTGTGATGGCGGACGGGATTGGGACCCACGTGGCGGCGAGCTTTGCGGCGGGGTTTGTGGCCGCGGTGGCGTCGAACCCGGTGGATGTTATAAAGACGAGGGTGATGAACATGAGGGTGCAGCCAGGGGTGGCGCCGCTGTACAGTGGGGCCCTTGATTGTGCGCTGAAGACGGTCAGGGCGGAGGGGCCCATGGCACTCTACAAGGGATTTATACCTACCATCTCAAGGCAAGGTCCTTTCACTGTGGTGCTCTTTGTGACGCTTGAGCAAGTTAGGAAGCTGCTTAAAGAGTTTTAAATTGATGATTACTATTATACTGATTATGGCGACGAAGAAGACGAAGATGAAGAAGAAAAGTCTTCAAATATTTTCTTATATTAATTTTTTTTAGTGAGAGAAATTGGGTGGTTGTTATTCTTTTGAAACTTGCAAAGAAATGCAAGATTTGTTCCAATTGGATTTTTCGGTAAGACTATCTGGGTGGATGATCATGATGAGGTTGAAATTTGTTCAAAGCTTCAAAAGAAAGACAGAAATGAAAAGCAAACCCACATGTTAAAAATTCTGAGCTTTTTATTTTAATAGCCTTTTTTAACTGGCACTCTCTCTTCTTTTTTTGGTTTTTTTAATAGGAAAAAATTAAGAAATGAAATATTGGAGGTGGAGCCAGATTGTAGTGTCGATTGCAGGCTTCGTTTACAAGCTCCAATGTTTTATGTTCCAACACCAAACAAGAAGCCGCAGGTTTTATGATTAAAAGGACAATATATCTGTTTTGTCTCCATGTTTTGGAGCAAGAAACTCTAATGGTCTACTTTTTCCAAGTTCTTCGCCCTTGTTTACTTTTTCGACATGTCGTACTCTGATCCGATTCACCTTTGGAAACGACAAGCAGCCAAAAAGAGCTAGTCTTTTCCCTGCTAAAAAGCGACAGAGAAAAGAAACTCATTGACGAAATCCCTGCCTGCTAGTTTTAATTTTAACACGCAAAGTACAGAAAAGTCAGAGCAACCTTTACACGAACACAATTCTAGTTTGATTTCAAGGCCATCAAAATACATCTCCCGACTTCAAACTGGAGGGTAAAAATAAATTAGTTTTTCCACAATCAACACATCCTCTATTAAAACAATTTCTTCTAGCTTTTATCTCAATGGAACTATTAAAGATGAGAGGGCGCGCCGCCTTTGTAGAAGAGTGTTCCATGCCAGCTAACCAAACAAACCAACTTCACCTCTGAACCAGCAAAAGAAATAATACCAATGAATTAAAGGAGACAATCTGTACATCCTAAGCAATTGGATCAATGATCCCGACCCTCTACTTCCATGATAGTATGGGCAAAAATCTCAGCCTCAGTGTTTCTATCCGGGAAAATTCTTCGTCCTCTTGCATTGCGATCCAATGTCCATCATATTGTTTAAAGAAACATATGATATCATGTGCCGAAAACAATCACTTAGAGATCGTAGTATACCGATTATCTGGTGCTCGTCCTCGAAGAAATGAAAGGTTGGCCCTCTACGGTTCGACCTTTCTCCAAATTAAGCGACATATGGCTGTCTGATTTTCCTCTGTCTAGGCCGTGGCTAGTTTGAACGTCTGACCTGTTTTCTCTATCTGCATAATTGAGGGATTCACTCTCTGCCTTTCTAAGGTTCTCTGCAATTTGAAATGACTAACGTTCAATCTCCACACCTCCATCAAAGTTCTGGAAAAATTAAAAACTATCTGCTTCTCTACCTTTTACTGGGCCTTGGCTGGCTTGAACTTCTGATCCTTGATTTTTGTCTGCATTTTGAGAAAATTCCCTATCCGTTCCCCTGTTTTGGAGACTTTGAGATGAACCTCGGCCTTTGTCCATGTTTTGCAATTCACTTGCAATTTGACTTCGCCGCTCCTTCAAAAAATTTAGTCGGGTTGTCAACTTGGTTAGAGCAGAAGATGTATAAATCGCTCCCTGTTGTGCAGGTGAAAAAGCAGTTAAAAAATGTCTCCACCCTATTCTTTCAGGCTTTAGAGGAAATACGAGAGGTTAACAGGCCAACATTTACCAATCAAAAGAAAAGGTCAACATATAGGGAGCAAGGAATCAAAGTTTAGTGAATTTCTGATCCCCATATTATCATTTCTTAGTAATCCTATAATTAGAAACGACATTGTTTAAATAAAACAAACAAAATGATTAAAAAAAAACACACGTGGCGAATTTTTAGCGGTACGAGAGGGAAAAAATACTGCAGCCAAGACCACATATGAGAAACCTACCTCACCCTTTGTACTGCTCCTCTTGGAGTAGACCGAAGGAGTACGCCTGGCTCCTGCTGATTGTGCAGTGAATGGATCTGCCAATACCCCAACAGCTCTGTAGTTGCCAGGATCAGAACGATAGCTTTGAGGTAGATGTCTATTTGACAAGGATGCAGATTCAATATTCACCTCCTCATATTCTGTGCCTCCTAAATGACCATCCTGTTGTACCACAGCCAGCAGTTAGCTCAGCAAAAGATGTCAGAGAAATCTGCTATAGAAAAATTGCTTTTTAAGAGATTCACAAAGAAGAATTTCAAGCTTCATCCTTAAACAGTGTCAATGCAGATGCGTCTGGATATTAACAGCTATTGCTGCTCGTGTCAAATGGTCATCTCTGACTGCTAATTTCCCATCCAAATTTTTAAGTTAAAGATGGAATTAGTATTAGTGTTAGTATATTTTATTGTTATTATTATTGTTATTATTGTTACTATCTTTTTGAATATAGGGTGGTATTAATTTAAAAACCAAGACAAGTTAAAAATCCCACACATATAGAACACTTTGCTCAGATATCCATAACCACCAAATATGAGAGTATAAAGTCAAATATCAAAGTATTTATGAAATTTCTGAATATTGATTACTGAAACCCGGTTAAGTAGTTTCAAGCTTGATCCAATATAAGGTCACGTTGCCCCAGAGGAAATGCTTTAAACTTACTAGTAGAATAGTTAATGGGTTCTCAATGATGATCCACAGGCATGACGATTGGCAAGCCAGTTTAAAATTATTGAAAGATCACACAAACCACAATCAATTGAACCCTTATGCTTAAACAAGTGCAACACGAATATGACTTCCTCATTTTAGCTAATTGACTCGAGTCATAGATTTGAATGTTGATCCAGTTCTGTGGTTAAACCTTAAGCCGGTTTGACTCCATATTACCCGTCTGATAAGTAGCATTAAAATTAAAAAAGACAATAGGAGCAGAGCAAAGCAAAAAAAAAAAAAAAAAAAAAACAGTTTTTCGATAGAACGAGTGAAAAATGGACATTTTTAAAGAAATGTCTGAATGCCAGCTCACCTTATTTCCTAACCTTTCAAAATGTGAAGGGGCAGTGGCTTCATTATCATTTTTTTTGTCCTTCCTGCGTCATATGACAATCAAGTTAGCCAAAGCTAATTTGCGCACTTATATTAACTACAATAAAGCACCAATAAGCCTAGCGCCTGTATATTAACTACGCTAAAGCACCAATAAGTCTTGAATACATACACGTACCGGAAAAGGAAAATGTTCAATCCGTAATTTGTCTTTAAAATTCTCAAAACAAAGCTAATGCAGTAAGATATGAATCAAGTCGATAAAAAACTTACAATTTTGTTTTATAATCACGAGGTTTATATGGCAAAATGCCGGGTTTAGCCATAGAGACATGGTGCAGTTCACGTTGCTGATTAAGCTGCATTCCGAGCTCACCAAGTTTGTGCGTCAAATTGACAACATCAGCCTCTGCTTCTGCTATTTCCTCAAGCTCAGCTTTTGTCTTTACATGTTGTAGGCAAAAATATTGGTAAATGACCAGGAGTTTTATAGTCTATTCAACACACACACACACAAATAAAAGGAGAATTCTAACCTTCTCATCGACAGTGGCTAAATTGGGTAATTGTCCGTAAGACATGTTAAGTCCAGCTTCAAGAGCCACCCTGAGATCTCTCTCCTTTTGCAACTGTTCTTGCAGTCTTGCAACCTGAAATTACATCAAATGCACAAAAAGTCATCACTTTTCATCACCAAAATGATGAACTCGTATTTCAGAATCAAAAACAAAGGCCAACGTACAAAAGCAGAACATTTTGTGCCTTTTTGGCCATGTTTCTTATGCTGACAAAAATAAGTGAGCTTAAAAATGCTTTTTGTACTTTTGTTCAGAGCAACTGCTGAATTGAAAGATGTATTTCCACTTTACCATGGTTCACAAAACATTATAGCTTATATAATTAAAAACTCTAATTAATAAGAGAACCAAAAAGCAAAATAATTCTTAGAAGCAAAATAACAAGGAAAAAATATTCTACAATTGGAATTTACATCTTGCTCAAGAGCTAGACGACGTTGGTACAAATCCTTCTTCCTTTTTTCCAGATTGCTTTGCAGAACTTCATTCTCTTTAACCTATAATGAGAAAACAAGCTGCTTATGAAAAATTTCCTAAACCTGACACACTGAATTCTTGAAAGGACAAACGCTCACCTCTTCTGTAATTTTTTTTTCTAGCTCAGATTTGGTGACCTCGAGCCTCAGAATTTCAACCCTTCATATAGGAGGAAAAGTAATCTGCTTAAATAAAAGGAATATGTGGAAAGAGCAGACTTAAACTTGTAAGTTCAGTACTCAATCCAAGTTCATTTATTTAGTCTCAGAACCAATACATTATTTCATCTCTCTGTTCTTAACTCAAGGCATCATGTTTTTATGTGCTTTATAGATCATAAAATTCAGAAAAAAAAAAAAAAAAAACCAATATCAAGCATTAAAACGTCCTGTAGAACTAAACAAAGCACATTGGAGAGAAAATTATCCAAAGGATTAGTGGCTCAAGATAGATGATAGATGCATCACTTACTCCTCTTCAACACTGTAATCAATGGATTCCATGGAAAGGTTCTTCCTTCCCTGTCTCGTGCAAAAAGAAAAGAAGCACCACATTAAGATCATAAGCATGATTTTAAACAATATGAAAGTCAAACGCCCTTTCTGCAAGGCTTAACTTTGTATGATTCTAAAACACCATAATCTAGAGGAAAAGTAACAATAAAAAAAGGCTCAACAAGCAAAAAGCCAAATCAACATTTAGAAAACATATACTCACATGAGCACGACCCAAAAAAGTTCGATTCCTCACACTACGTACAGGTCCGCTGCTTATTGTTGTAGATTTCTGAATGCATACCGGTATATCATGACCAGTTGACTTCTGGCCTGAACTTGTTCCTGAAGAAATGTCTCTCACGACTTCAGCAGAATCATTAACCGGCACTACTGAACTCTTTTTCTCCTGACGAGAACTACAACCGTTTCGAGGCAATTCATTCTCACCGCTTTGAACAACAGGTTGAGGTGGGGAAGTTTCAAGACAACTTGACAACAACTTTTGTTTTTGTTTGTTGTCATCACCTGCTTCAGGCGAGTCTGCACCTGAGATAGAGTCATCCTGCATCCTTGAAAGAGTTAATATATATGGGGAACTCTTGTTTTACTTTTATTCCTTAACGTTTATGTTTCAGACCAAACTAGGACAATAAAAATTTTGATGAGAGTAAGAATTCACAAAGAAGATGAACCTAAGGCTTATAGCAGCAGGTAGAGATCAGGGAAGGGCAGACTGACGAATTCATAAACGTAATATTTAATTCAACATCAAGTAAAATTAACTTTCAAGATATATCTTTCAGATAGACATAGACACGTGCGAAACGTCTACACATAGGATGCATCATTTGCAAGTCATGTTACAAAGGAAACACAACAGGCGTAACAGGCGTTACTGAATACCGAAAAGACAAAACTGAATATGGGACTCTGACAGAGAGGCAGAGTAGAATCTAAGTCAATATTTATTCTATGATGGGGGATGTAAAGGCAGAAAATTGTTATCATTAGCCTTTTATATTTTTCTTCTTTTAATGATTTGTTGTGTGCTTGAAGCCAGAAAGTTAGATACAAGCCTTCCCATCACATACACTGTCATTTCCAGAATCACCGCTCTCACTGCTCGTTACACTTGAAGCATTTTCATAATCATCATCTGTCCTTGCATCAGAATCTTGCGTTGCATCATCGTCATCATATGATTCATCATAGTCAGTAGCCTCCCCAGACTCACTTCCACTCTCTTCTGAATCGGTATATGGTTCAGGTGATATAGAACCTTCCTGCAAAAGAAAGTTAAATTAGAAACATGGAGAGGGAACTTTCCAAACACAAAATTGACTAAGACTTCCAACATCGTTTTAACAAAGCAGATTTAACGTACGACTCTTCTTTTTTTTTTTAATAACTTTATTTTTTATGTCTTTTCTATTTTGGCACCGATGGAACGGGGAAATAATGAAAAAACAAGGAGGAATGCATAGAAAACACCCAAATAATTACTTGTCCAATTCAAAAACCTAAGAGGAATGACATTAAGAAGACATGAGCTAGAAACTCGACCTTCACTTTCGCAAACAGACCATGAGAACAACTTTGTCAGCAGAAAAATGAAGATAAACTCTAGAACTAATATAAATTGACTAGTAAAATAACTGCAAGAAAGATGATATATATATATATATGTATATATATTGGCATGAAAGATGATCGTATCTCACAGCTCACTTTTTATATGTTCTTGAAAAAGGACAACAAATTTGACTGTGTTCGAACTTTTTGCATGAAAGAAAATTGTATTTCACTTTTTATGAGTCCAAACTTTCTTCCCTTGGTGATTCATGTGGAGTTGACTCCGTTCTCAACAAAGAACATGACTGATTTCCTAGATATATAAAACACGTCAGAGTTGAGTGCATATAAATTTGAGTGAGCACCACAATTAAGTAGAAAGTTTTCGATTGCAAAACGAGCATAAGATCGGAATAGATGACCGCGTGTATGTGGGGTTGTTGGTAAAAGAATTTATTACAGAAATCGGAAGCACTTGCAGAACAAGAAGTTATTTTACCCCAAATATTTTATCATACTCGTCCAACAAAGTTATGACAATGGCTTGAGCATGATTAGCTGCGGCAGCTGCTTGCAGAAGTTGAACAGAACCATCACCACCCACGTCAAAATCATTTTCAATTTCACATTCACCAGCTAGAAGGGGACGAAGAAGTAAGGGTGCCATGCAAGCTGCCACAGCTGAGCTGCTCATTCGATTTTCAGCCTTGTGAGAAGCCACTTTCTGCATCATCATAAGTATTCTGAAAAGGATAAGGAAAAGGGACGTTATTCAGTAGAAACGAGCTAGAGACCAATAGAAACACAAACTGGAAACAATTGTAGTGAAATGATGGGAAAACTAAAAGATCATGTTGTAACAACTATCAACAGTGGCAGCTACCTTTGTAACAACTTGCGATTAGGTTCTGGGAATGTTTCGCATATTGCTGTGCGCATGGCATTGACTCTATTACTACGCTCAGTTCCTAAATATTACTCAATCGTTTAAATTGACAGGAAGGAAAAAAACATCCAATGCTAAAAAAATAGAAACAAACAGTAACGATGAAACCTAAAGAAAAGCTTTAAAACAGACTTACGACAGGCTTGTAGAAGAGCTTTACAGCAAGATGCTGGGACTGGAGAAGAGGGCAGCTCTCGGAGAACATGCTGAAAATCATCAAGACATTAGAGAGAATATGCATTCAGATTATCTTTAACCTTGATGAATATGCAAATATATCTATACGGTAGACCTTTCGGAGGGGCCAGCAAGGAGATAGGTACCTTGATACAATCACCAATAATATGTGCATCTTCCCCGGGAGAAAACTCATTTTTTCCTGAAATATAAGCATGAACAAATAAAGAGACAAAAAAAAAAAAAAAGCTATCTGCAGCATTTGGTCATCTTATTTAATCACCTCAGAAAGAAACAAACGATATATTGCAATAGGAATTAACTTATAACAAAGACAACCAGAGTCTAGACAAACATATATACATACATGTAGTAAAATATTATAATGTAATATATTCTATACATGCCTATGTGTATAGAATAGTGAATTACCATAAACTACAATATATCTTGATGAACTAACCTTGCTCATATTCCCGAACACGACGTTCAACATCATCAACATCCGCAGCTTGTCGCAAGATCCCTTCTACTTTGACTCCTATAAATAGCAAATCATATTATCAACAATACGATAAGGAAATAAAATAAACAGAAAAAAATATTATTTATTAACAAATTGAAGGACACGGCATTAGACATAAAGTTGCTACTGCACAATAAGAAAACATTATTAATAAAGAATTTTAACTAGACAAATACGTAAATGAATAAAACACTCAGAACAGCAGTAAGCAATAATTACCAAACAAAAAAAGAAAAAGAGGGGAAGCAAAGGATATCCTCCAAAGGGAAGTTGACTTATCACGTGTAAACTAACTTATCCAAATAAGTGATCAACAGAGCAAAAAAGTATTTAAAATTCGAGGCAAAAAATATATTGAATGAAAAAGAAATACAAAATATGTATTGGTTGAATTAGAAGTTGCCTGACGATACAAGAGCTTCAGTATAATCCACCAGAACATAACTTATCTATAAGCACGAGATTAAAAATAGAAAAAAGAATTAATTCACAACGTAAATTGATATTTAGTGCAGTTCATTGAATGAGAGAAAGATCGTAAAATATGAAAAGGAAAAGAAATAATCACCATGCTCTTCTATAAATTGAAGAGCTTTCTCCAGAAAAGATGGAGCTCCATCAACGTCTTCCAAAGCAAGCAAAATTGGCCTTCCAATCACAGAAGTTTTGACAGGCAGTCTATCAGCCGCTATGAATGAAAAAGAAAAAAAAAAATCTCAATGAGTTGAGTAGTGAAGCAAAAAAAATGTAAAGGCAACTTAACACATAAGCATTCACTAGATGGGCGTAGACTGACAACTTAATCAACTAAAGAAATGTCAAGGATCTTAATCAATAGGATCTGCTGATATCAACTATATTTGTATGTGTAATTAGTATAAATATTGATGCACGTTGCTTGTACACATGTCATCTCAATATTGGTTTGTGTTAAAATCAGTTAAAAAGATATTTACGTAATTGAGCATGATTAAACTTTATCATTGAACGGTTTAAAAATAATAGGAAAACTTCTTTTTCTCAGAGAAAAATACTTTGATTTTCTCTCTTCCAAACAGGAGACGAACCAAATCAGGCAAACAATAAAGGCTTGAGAAACAATATAGTAAACTTACGGAACCCATTATAGAAAAACTTTGCTTCAGATTGCGCCGAATAACTAAGCCATATGAAGATTCAAATTTGGAAGTTGGAAAAGTTGAGTCATCACAGTTTATAATGCAAAGAGGACAATGACATGGCATTTCTTAGCATTAAAGGAAAAAAAAAAAAAGCTATCTACTGCGTGATTGCCGTTGGATTGCAAGCTGGGATTCTAGTTTACTTCAACCTGTCTTTACATGTCTTCGTCCTTTCAAGTCAATTTTCTATTGAAATTTTTTACTGGGTTTTTCTAACAAGAAACTTAGGCTTCTGAGATGTACCACCATATGAGCATCACATAAACTTTGGAGGAGGAAATGGTACGAAAATCAGTTCGAAAAAGCTAGTATGTGTGTGTGTGTATGTGTTTATGTGTTTTTTTTTTTTTAAATACTTTCCTGTGCTGAAAGTTTTACAAAGCGATTTTGGAAGCTAAGAAAGCAGATGCAGTTTTAAACATTACGTGTAAGAACACATTGGTCCAAAGAACCATCAACTGAATCAATCTGATCGTTCCTGAAGATACCATTTTGCCCCATCGAATGACTTGGGGCTTGTGCCAAAGCAGTCTCCAGCGCAGTTTTCCATTCTTGAAGATCCTCTAAAGTTTCAGCCTGAAGCACCAGCATGAAAAAGATGTCAGCCGCAGAAGCCAGCCCTTAAACAAAAAAGGCTTTATTCTTACTGTAGTCTTTTCCCCCCTAATTCTCATGTGCCAGGCAGAGCCAAAACGTTACATTGATTTATAACTTTAGCAATTGAATTCCTAAAGTATAAATAAAAAACAAATGGGTGGATAAAGTAGACATCCTTGCAGAAAAAAGTTGAGGTTGGAACCACATTACAGTTCTGCGACTTCAACTACTGATGTAGTAAAATATTAATGTGCCATTTCCAGTCCTACATGAAATGCATCTTTTATTTTGTCTTATATTCCCTGAATAATTATATAGGAAATCTAAAACTTGATCTGACAATAACAAAAATTTAATAATGTCCAGTTAAAGCTAGCATTTACTAATAGCATATCACAGTCTAAAGACAGACCATGAAAGCAGCCATGAACTGAAGTTGAAAATTTGTTTTTAAAGAAATGGTAACCGAGGAAAAGAAGCATTTGTGCAAGAAGAGAGCTAAAATATGGTGAAGGAGAGGAGCACCTTAAGTGTGAAGGCTCGTCCATCACGACCATCAGGAAACAGCACAGTCAAGAGTTTCTTGTCTGCTTTAACAACCACACTAGAAAAATGAACCAATCAACATTGCTAGGTCGGTAAATTTTGGAGATGGAAACAGCAACCATAAGCAATCTAGGAAAAGTGGTAATTTCAAATCTAAGGATTAAAAGCCAACCTGCCTGAATTGTTGAGATCAATGCCACCAAGAGTTAAATTAACTTCGCTTCCCTTTTGAGGAATGGCACTCTGAAAAGTAGAGAAACAGAAAATGAAACTTTTAAAATCTTCATCAAGAAATAAGCATGGAGCATAAACAGAGAGAAGAGTGAAGAGGGAGAATCAGCATCATCTCATAACTAAAACAATAAAACACTACTCAAGGCAAGTAACTCCTATCAGGGCAAATCAGTTCCCGCTCTTAGAACTTAAAGCTTAAGAAAGACAACCCATTGCAGCCCCAAACGGTTGTAATGTAACTGCTTAGTAGGGCTCCACTGTTACCGGATAAAAGGAAAACTTTCAAGTATTCACGATTAAATAAGACGCACACTAAAACACCTGCAAATACTAGTACAAACTTTTTACCAGAGAGAAAAATTGCTTACTGGATCGCTTCTGAAGAAAACTAGCGAGGTGCGAGTTAGGATAAACCACCTTTTCTTCCAGGATGTCCATCCAATTCCTTAAAAGAAAAAAAAAAAAGCTTCAGTGATTTAGATATGTCCAAATTCTCACAACAGCACTAACCAATGCATTTTAGAATAAATACAAAAAACCTTCTAATGGTTGAACATGGAAAAGCCAAAAATTCATGTTGTAAAATAAATAAAGGAATCAGGGCATAATCAAATTTTGCTGATACATAAAAGCATGAACAAGTTGCATACTTAGAGAAAACAACAGAAAATTCATGTTGTTGAATAAATAAAGGAATCAGGGCATCATCAAATTTTGCTGATACATAAAAGCATGAACAAGTTGCATACTTAGAGAAAACAACAGAAAATTCATGTTGTTGAATAAATAAAGGAATCAGGGCATAATTATATTTGGTTGATACAAAAAAAACATGAATAAGTTGCATATTTAAAGAAAACAACAGCAATTTTGTTGGGAAAAAAAAAAAAAAAAACAACATTGTAGTAACTGTCATGATCAACCACATTGGAGACAGAAAATTACATATCTCATATCTGAAAACAGGGAGTTTTTGCTTCATACATTCATTTACTCCTTTAAATTTGTATTAGCAAAAAAATCAAGCAATTACTCAAAATAAGCAAAGAAAAGATGGTTATACGTATATATATCACTTGAGGCTTAAAACACACCTTTGGATGATATAAATAGTGGCCCAGTCTTGAAGACCTGGAAAAGAGAAACACATTTGTTCAGACTAGATTTCTAAAATCTCTCAAGAGGCGACATTTCAATTTAGATAAATCAAAGGCGGTGCTTTAGATAAATGATAAATTAATTACGACGAAAACATTTTCAGCCAAAAAAACGACGATAACATTCAACAGATCATGATCCATAATGACCAAGTAGAATATATATAAATGTGTGTGTCTGTGTATATATGCGGATTCAGGCACAAAATGTCGAGTGTTACCGTATTGCAAACGGGAGTACGCAATTGCTCAGCTATAGGCAGGGGAGGAGCAGGAGGGATATTGTCTTTATTATTTCCCTAAATCACAACACCACCACAAAAATAAATAATCCTCCATTTTCAGAGCCTAATTACAGAATTCACCTCTTAATCTTTTTTCCTTTCACCATAAAACATATATATATCCACAATGCGCATACATATATATATATACACACACACACACACATATACACATATATAAACAGAGAATATGAGGGAGAAGGAGATTGAGCGTAGAGAAGACGAACCTGAGGCTGAGGCGGTTCCGTGTTTCGGGTAGACATCCTGCGATCCCGATATCATCAAATCAAAACATGATCAAACAAACTCCGGTCTGATTTCATCATCAAATCCGAAATGCAGATGATAAATATGTGCGTGTTGAAAGAAAAAGAGGTTGAAAGTACGTGCATTGGAAATTTGGATAAGAGGAAAAGCGAAAGAGAGATTTTGGTTTTGTGTTTTTGTGATTCTGGTTTGAGAGAGAAAGAGAAAGAGAGAGAGAGAGAAGAGAGAACGGAAAGAAAGGAGAAAGCCTGGGGGAGAAGCAAAGGCCATGGAGAGGCGGGGCCTGGTAATGAGCAGAAGTTGTACACGTCATCCGGATTCCTAGTTGGAGGGAAAACGTGCCACTCCCCATACACACATTCACGCCCGCGCACCGGATCTTTCTTTCCCCTTCCCGTTTGATGGGTCCCATATTCCCTTACCCTTGACCCCTTTTTTTTAATTACATTCTTTTTTTGTCTTGTTTCGCTTTTCCTTTTTGAGGGGCTGTTTGTTCTGTAGTGATTTTTTTTTGGAATTTTTTAGGAAACTATTGCGCTAGCAACTTGGGGAAATTCTCCATAAATTCATGCACCATCAGTTGATTTACAACCATAACAATTTGTGTTTTCTTAACATGATTTGGTTTTATGGACTTTTCAACAAGATGTTTTTATTGTAGTATATGCATTTAATTTAATCAATGGTTATGTTATTTTAATAATTTGATCTATAATTATTAACGTTATAATTTATACTGCATGATGAATAATTATTTTCAGTTATAAATGATATTATTGATAACTTTTAACTATTAAAATAATAAAACCTACAGATAGAATTAAGATACTTGTCCTAGTATAAATTTTGCTGCACCGACTCCAATTAGTGTAGAGAAGTTATCATTCAAGGAGTTAAAACGACTCCTTTAAATCATAACCAAATATGGGTTGCATTGCATCATCACGTTTCGTTTGACAACATCGTTTTAGCTATATAGTTTCAACTGTTATAGTATAAATCTCTCACGTGTTATAATATAAAATAAACATATGTTATAGCATAAAACTTTTACATGCTACAATAAATTTTTTTTAATTTTTAGTTTTAACTGCCTCATCAAATGCACTCTAAATTTCTTAAAGGCCATTGTCTTAAAAATTATATGGGCTCTTAGTTCCAATTATCTCTGTTGAGTTTGAGAATCTTGAATAACATATTATGTGTCTTATTTTGCTTTTTCCTAATTGTGTATAACACGTTTGGTCTACCAGTTTAAAATAAATTTTAAAAATCTTACCAGGTGTTTAAAAGAGTGGTGAAAACTGTAGTTCCTATCATTTTTTCAGTTATAAACAGTGTAAAGCTCTCACATGTTATAATAACAATAAAAAAATCGTTACAGTGTAAAGCTCTCACACACTATAGTAAAAGTGGTTATAATCAACGGTTCCCACCACCTTTTCATACGCCAATTAAATTTTGTTAGATAAAATAGTGTAGCAAAATTGTTTTAAATCAGAAATTTGGCTCAAACTGATAAAACACAGAGCCCATTAACTTAAAGTGCAAACTTTACAATGCATGATTTTTAACTAAGCATGACTTTAGACTATCAAGTGTGTTTAGAAGATGTTTCGCCAACTTTTATATTTGAAGCGTTGAATGACTTTTCTTTTCTTTTCTTTTCTTTTTCTTTTGGTTGAAAAGCATAACATTAACAATAAAGAAAAGATTAAAATTTCCCGACAAATAAGCATGGGCAGAATAGCTTATCGAATCAACTTGTGAGTGATGATTTTTTTAGTGGCCGAGTCACATGCATTCACATGGAGGCACGCGGTAAATGGTTAAAATTTTAATATTTTTACCTCTAATTTATGTGTAATTTTCTATCATGTCTCTATCAATTTCAGTTATGGACCCACTTTATAAAAAAATCATAAACACATAACATTCAACAGCTGAAATTTATAATTTTGTCTCTAAATTATGTCTAACACTTTTTTATAATGTCCCTGATGAAAATATTTTTTTGGCTCTGCCTTTTGATATTGTTGTTCTTCCTAACTCAATTAAAGGAGTATAATAAGTGACGGAGCTAGTCTTTGCCTTCAATAGTGGCATATACTAATTTTTTTAGAAATAATTAACATGAAAATATTGCAATACATATATATAGATATTACAAAGCATATGACAATACATGTCGGCAAGTTTTCATGCTGTGAAAGCATTACATATTACCATTTGATCCATACAACATAATGCAATTGTCATTTGTAATTCTATGATTGAGATGTCATGAAATTTATGAACTAGAACCTAAAATTATATTTGTCCTCAAACATTAGGATTATAATCAAAAATCGAAATCCTCAACCTAAAATTTGTTGGAAGCTTTACAAAGTTGATTTCCCACTCTATTAGATTTTGTATCTTTATTATTTTAAGAATAGTGACTTCTACCCTCTGATTTTATTTCAAAATATTTCTCCATTAAGTATTATAAATGGTTGACAAATTAGTTATCTAACAATTTACATAGCCTAAAAAATTATAAACAATAATTCTCCTACTTAATTTATTATTTTCCTGTTACATACTTTTCAAGCTCCCACCATATCTAGTTTTTTAATTTTTTTTTCTTATTAGATTTATATAGTTTCTCACTTCTCAAAATTATAATTAATAAACGTTTGGCAAAAAAAAAAAAGCTGTTAATAAACTCCTGAAAATAAATCTATATATCAGTGCAGATTTTTTGTGCAATATTCAGGCCATAGCATCATGATGGGTATATATAGGCATAGGAATACTGCAAATTACAAGCAAAGGTATATATATACTAAAGAAGAAAAAAACATAAACGAATAATATATACAAGAAAAAAAAAACTAAGCATATCATCATGTAAAAAAATGGCAACCTTCTTCACCTTTTTTTTTTTCTTTTGTCAATAAGCTTTTTGTCTTCCGCTGTCTTTTGTATTTAAATTCTTATCAATTAGATTTTAAGGTAAAGAAGACTAAAATTTTAGTAGTGGCTGATTTGAGATAATGGATTGAATGTGGGCAAAATAGAAAACCTCATAATTCTTACAGCTTGTAATTTTGTCAGGGAAAGAGACAATAATGTCAAGTAAATAATAGGCTTTGAATATTAAAGCAAAAAATCATATTTACTAGAAAAATAATTTATTTGTTAAGCACCAATATTCTATTTATTAGAGAGATGTTGTTTACTTTAAATATTTTAAAATGTGTGAGTTATGTTTTAAATATTTTGAAAAGTACTATATGCTGCAAGTCCCTAATTTTTGCTTATTTTCTTGGTAACATAAATTTTGGAATAATTCTACTCAATCTTGCGGGGCAAAACAGAAGTTGGTTTCAATTAAAAAAAATGCATTGTATAGTAAATTAGAATCTACTATTTCGTAAAAAAAATTGCTTAAAAATAACATTGTTATTAAGCACTGTTACTAATAACATATAGGTATAAATCCTACACTATAATGGCTATCTTTTATTAAAAGATGTTATTTAAAACCATGGATGCCTTACAACAATGATGTTTTTATAAGCGGTGGAGTCGTCAAAGAGCTGACAGCAGAATCATAACCAAAAACCCCAACATAAGACAAGGGAGGTAGCTAATTAGTAGCTTTTATAGAGGAAGAAATAATTGTTCGCATTGATTTTAAATATGCATGCCCACCAGAACCGACTGAAATTCAGGACCTTGACAGACGGCTGTATTGTGCCAAAAAGAAAAAAAACTTGTCCACCTTTTCCCTACCAACCAACCTAGAGCCTTTATAAACAAAAGATCCAGAGACAATACTAATACAGGCCTCATGCTCATAGCTTTAAAAAAATAATAAAAATAAAAACTCTCCAATTCGTAACTCCTTGATTTAAGCGGGATATAATTTTTTTTCTTGTAGTATAGTAGTAAATTCACATCAACGTCCACTTCTAAATTTAGCGTTTGTTTCGATGTTCATTGAATTTGAACCTAAGTTTTCTAAAATGTTTGATATTTTTAGTTTCAATTAAAATTTTTTGTTTGTTGTAGTGTTTATTCTCATATGCTATAACGTCAAAAAATAGTAAGCTATAATTGTAAAGTTCTTATATGCTACTGTAGTTTTAAGGAAAATTAATGCAAACTATTAGTTTGAAGCATGACTCCCAAACATCCTAATTTGAATAGGTGTTTGGGTAAAAAGATTTGAGACTCACTTTGAACCTTTGAAAAGATTGTTTGGACCCAAAATTAGACCCAATTTTAGGTTTTACTCTTCCTATTCTCAGTAATTTCAAACTCAGTCTCAAACTTTTTCATCTCAAACAAAAAAATTTAAATTACTACATTTCACCTATGAACCAAATGGTATAGAGTTTCAATGCCCCTATTTCAAATTGAAAATTAGGCTAATTATGTACTTATACCTTCTAGTTTTAATTATCTATCAATTTATCCCATTATTATAAAAACTATGAAGATATATTTTGAATTAAATAAAACTTATTTCAATTTTATCACTTGCATATTTTATGACTATAATAAATTAGACGAAATGACATAATTTTCGTTAACTACTTTATTAAAAAATTATATAATTTTAAAACACAAAAATATCTAAAACAAGATATCAAATTTCAGTTTAACATCTTGTGTTATATGTTTTGGAATGTTAAAATATTCTTAAATTTTTTTCCAAAATCATTTTTTTCAAAAATATATTTTGGTCGAATCTAATGTACCTTTATATTTTCCATTTGTTTTTCTGACCACAATTTTTTTGTTCAAATTTTAAAAATACTTTGTAGCTTCTAACAGTAAAGGAATAAATTGATAAATAATTAAAACTAAGCAATAAAATTATGTAATTTATTCAATAAAAAATACTCATAAATTTGCATTAAGTATTCAAATTTAGTGAGTGATACCATGTAGTTGTGTGCTTAATTAGTGACACACACATACCCATTAAATAGTTTAGGTTTAATCTCATAATTGTCTCTAAGCAATATTCCCAATCCACGTACGGTTTTAGTAAATGCTCTTCGATTTCCTTCGTATATTATTAGAGACCAAACTTGAAAAGATCTGAAGTTTAATAACTATTTGTGAAAATTAACTTTTGTTTTTGTATTGTTTTAATTAACAAAACAAATAAGTGTGTGATAGTTTAACTTCAAACACACACACAAATCAAATAAAAAAACGGATGTGTGGTTAGATGACAATAAATTGAGCATGAAAATAATATATTAGCTTAGGGATTTGCAACGCCCCCAAGTAGGGGTTAACAGTTTTTAATAAATTAGATAAAGATCAAAAATTAAAAATAAAACATTAAAAGAAATTTGCCCGGGACTTAAATGAAAACTCTCAAAACAAAATAAAAACATAAACAACAATCAAACCACAGTTTAATGTAGCATCTTAAATTTAATAATATAAAACTATTATCATCATCATTCCAATCCTTAACACATCTTATTACAATCACAGAAAATAACATATAATGTTTACATTATCATGAATAACATTCTTAACAAATGAAGCAATCCCAACGTAATACAGCTACATAGCTTCCTCAACTATTTTTTCGTAATCACCTCACACTTAGTGAGTCTTGAAAAGATGAAAATATAAGAAAATGAGCGACAACATGCTCAGTAGGAAAACCTATTACTTACCTTTAGGTTTTTATCATTGCCACGTTAAAACCTACGTAGTACAGCTACATAGCTTCCTCAACTATTTTTTCGTAGTCACCTCACACTTAGTGAGTCTTGAAAAGATGAAAATATAAGAAAATGAGCGACAACATGCTCAGTAGGAAAAACTATTACTTACCTTTAGGTTTTTATCATTGCCACGTTAAAACCTACGTGGTTAGTTAATTCTCATTCATTATTCATCAATATTATCATGTACACTTCTGGTGGATATCTTATAATTATTCTTACCAAGTTCCATATATAGATGTATACATATTAATTCAGGATTCAATTATACTTATCTGTATCTACCATGCAATAGAATATCATATTATTCAACTCAACGAAACCTAAATGGGCGCACTTGATCACCCTACATTCATTCCAAGGTTTTCCGATGAGGGGACATCAAGCCCCAGATCATCACCAAGTCGATTCCTGTACAGTGCATTTTGGGACTTTCGACCTAATGGAGTGCCGTCATCTTCCTCCTATTTTACCTTTTAGGGTATTAGTGCGTAAAAACATAACCTTCGCTCTCTTCACGTCTTACCATTCCTCTATAATCAATCATTATTTGTGGAGTTAGTTTTTCAACCATACTTCTCAATTTACAACATTATATGTCAAATAAATTTATTCCTCGTTGTATAATACAGGACAAGTTTATGTCATAGTCTCATATGTGATACTCATACAATAACAGTTGAATATACATACATATATATATATATATATATCTTGTAGTATAACAACTAATTTTAATTCCATAAAACCTCACAAAAGATGAGTAATAAAATCCCTACTTCTTGATGAATACCATATTGATAACTTTTAACTCACAATACCGAGTTTATCCCGTAAGCTCCAAGTACTTCGTTATCCTACGATGTATAAAATAACCATACTTCATCTAAATTCCTAATCTATAATCATACCGATTTACCATCTATCTTTGTAACGCCCCGAAATTTATTTAATGTTAATGTAATATAAATGATGAATTAGTGTGTCATAATTAATGTTTTAACATTAATTAGATTATTTGGCTGGATCTTGAAATTTTGGTGGTTTTGTTAATTTGATGAATTCAAATGATTTCATATTGTTTTAAAAATAATGTTTTGAGTTTTAAAACACAACAATTTGTAAAATGTTAAAAATAGTCTGTTTTACAAAACCGTGGGCAGCACATGGTTTTCGCACAGTGAAATCGCCCACCGTTTTTCTCTATTTATTCTCTTTCTCTCCCTCTCTCTCTTCACTCTCTCAGCTCTCATTCTCTCTCCTCTCTCATGTGACTCTCTCTCTCGGTTTCCTCTCCTCTTTCTCAAATTTTCTCTCAAAATTTTAAATCAATTTCGAATCCAAGCTTCGGGTTAGCAAGGAGGAAGCTTGGGGACGTGATTTGACAACCGAGAACGCGGATTGAAGCTTCGATTCGAGGTTATTTTTAAAATTTCTAAACTTTTTACAAAATTTTCAATTTTGTGCATTTTTAAAATCTAGGTTTGTTTAAGCTTAGAAAACCTTGGATTTGAGTTAAATGAACTTAGAACAACTAGAATCTAAGCTTAGATTGAAGAAAAATGGATTGGATCCAAGATTTTCTATTTTTCTCCCTCTTTTCTCATTTTTGGATTTTTAAGATTTTTGAGTTTAAATCTTGTTTAAATGAGTCCAAATGTGTTATAGTGTGTTTTTCTATCAACTAGGATTGTTTTTCATGCCTGGGATTTGAGAAAAAAGGGTTAGAATCAAGATTTGAATTTTGGGGATCGAGAAACCTGTGGCTGGAATTTCTAGGTTTTCCCAGTTCTGCAGGCCGGAATAGGGATCGGCAGGCCAGTGTTCTTCCATCCGACAGGCCAAACCTGGGGAAATGACTGGTCGACCGGACCTGACTTCCAGCAGGCCGAACTGTACAGTTCGGCAGGCCAAAGCACGGAGTCCGGCAGGCCGGCCGAGGCATAGAAAATTTTGTGATTTTCACCCGTTTTTACTATTTTAAACCCTGATTTAAATTTCAACCTTATAGAATGATTTTAAAGGTACAAATGGCACACTAGGACATCATGAAATGGTTTAGTAATATAGAATGTCTCGAACTAGATATTGATCAACTTAGTTTGTATCTAGGATCGTTCGTGGTTCCGCGAAGCTAACGTATAGCGAACCAGGATTACGGTGTAGGGCACCGGCACGAGTATTAAGGTAGGACTTCTACCCCATTTCTTTGGTAGCCTGGTTTTGAAATGATTTGGCTTTAAAAAGGATTTCCATTAAAATGCTTTCAACGATTGTTTGAAAAATGAATTTATCGGTTATATTTTAATATACCGTGAACTGAAATGAACTTCATAATGAATGTAAATGACAACACTCGGTAATTGGGTTTGAATAATAATGATATTAAAAATATAGGCATGATGCCATATCAGAGATCGGGTCGTATAACGATCGACCTTGGGGGCAGGTCCTGAAACCCAGCTGGGCCACTACGGTGGCGATACTATGGTTTGCCTAGGGAAAAGAAAATGATATTTTTGGTTGTACGAGTAAAATGTTCTAGGTAAGAATGGTTTTACTCAAATTTATTTATTTACTTATTTATTTAAGTTTTCTTTTAAATGACTCCTGAATAATGACCTGTTTCTTTAAATTAAATTATTTTATAAAACATAGTCCTACTGAGCCTTTCGCTTACGTTTTATTTGTTTTAAATTTTCCCCCTCTAGGTGGTTTACCATTTAGGTTTGGAGAGGATTCTTCGGACCGAACTCAAGAGCAATAGAAGAATTAATTTATATTTTGTATCATTTAATCAAGGCATGTAAGATTTTAACTTTATTTGTATCTGGACTGTGATTGTATTTATGATATTGTCAGTGCCATGTGTGTGCACAAGTTGTGGGTCTGTAGGACCCATACTCGCGGCCTTATTGTTTTAATATTTATTCGTTTAATGTTTTAAATTGTCTAATGAATATGGACTCTTTATAAAGTGTTTTAATAAACCCCACATTTTATACTTAATTCAACCCCTTAAACTCTAGATTTTAATTAAATTCTCTTTTAATTGATTTAAATAATCTGCCACATCACCTCCCGTACTCCGGGGCGTGACAATCTTATTAGTGTGCCATAATTATTTATATGAAATTCTTAGAACATTTTGTAACACAAAATAATGAAAAACATATGAGTTTGGACTACCCAATCGGCCTACCAATCAACGTTTCCAGCCTTTTGAACAAAACTGCTATTTTTGGCCTTCTATCAACATGTCGATACTATTCAAGCATTGGCCTGCCGAAACCTGCCGAACATGTGGGCTGTTCCAGCCTACTGATCCACCAGATCGCCCTATCGCCAAAAATCTGGAAAAACAGAGTTTTCTCTATTCCCGAAGACTTTGAGTTCCAAAGCCCGATTTAACTTAATTTATTAATTTCCCAGACCATAAGAATTGTATAAGACTCTTAGTATATTATTTAAACACTTATTAACAATCACTTTCAAATCTTTACATATAAAACACATTTAGATCATTAAACTTAAAGATTCACAAAACTTATGCAAGAACATGTTTCAAATCTAGAATACTCAAACTCAAAACAACACAACTCAGTTTTAAAAGGTGTTTAGAGTTTCAAATGTTGTATAAACATCTACAAACATTAACAACACATTTCTCACAATTTTCATACCAAAATACAACTTAAAACCAAAGTTAAGTTTTAGAAATCTCATTTCAAAACTTAGCTCAAAACTGTAGTTTGATCTTGAAAACGTTTAAGCCTCTTTGATCCTTGAGCTTGTAAGGAATCATTTGTGAACTTTTGTGAAAGATTAGCTTGAGTTCTCCTTTGGTCTTCCTGTGGTTTGTCTCACCGTGGAAAAGGAAAAGAAGAAAAGAGAGAAAGGAGCAGGGAGAGACATGAGGGAAAGAAAGAGAATTGATCTGAATGGAGGGGAAATAATTGAGGGAGGCAAGTGAATGAGTATTCTCCAGGGACTTTTAGACATATAACGCTAAATAGCATTTTCGTAATTAATTAAAAGTTTCAAGGGTATTTCAGTATATATACTAAATTAGTATACAAAAATTTTAAAAAATTTTTAAAAAAGGTATAAATAAATATTATGAAATAGATTTTAGAAGAAGAAAATTTTAATTAGTACACTGATAATTAATTTAATTACCATAATACCCGTTAGAAAAATAACAGGTGTCACATGATTCCACCCTTTAAGTATTTTATAATTCCTTTCTTTTATTTTTCAAAAAAAACAAATCAAGCCCTTTAGTTCTTGAAATTATCACTTTAACCTCACAATATTGGCAAGTGAGGAAGACATGTAAGATTCTATCAAATATTACACCTAACTGATGGAACGATCGAAATTGAAATAAAGAAAATAGATTAACGCTTAAAGTGAGACATCTATAAGCATGACCAAAGTGGAATTAAATGCAAAGTTCTTAGTGAGATTAACCTAAACTTAAAAAAATGATAGTTGAGTGAGGACATGATAATGGTTACTACTTCAATCTTTAAAATTGAGTGGGGAAACAGTTAAAATTATTGGAAAAATTAAGAAGAAAACTTGAAATATCGAAAATTGAGTTAGAACACATGCCTTTACTCAAAGATGAGTGTTCCCACCACGGCATAGGATGAGGAAAGAATTAAAAAGAAAAGTCGTTAGCAATTATTAAAAAAGAAAAAAAAACATAAAGAAAGAAAAAGAAAACTCTTTTGGTTTCCCAAAACTACAAAACTAAGACAACCGCTGGCGGCTAGTGGGAAATAATAAGAAAGAGGGAGGACCCTTGAACATGAAGTTTAGATGAGACCCTCTGCACGCTAGGAAGCAGAGAGAGCCAGCATTGGAGACTAACTTTAGAGCCAGAAGCTTTTGGAGCATTAATATACAGACGATTCAAACAATTCACCTACCAAGATAGTTTTCGAGGTTAAGAGGTCTAAAAGGTAAAGACGATTATTTTCATCCGCAATCGTAGTCGTGTCATAAATCTTTTTCAATTTGCAATGACGAAACTAAAATTTTGATCTAAAATCATAATATGATTGTCTTTTCTGGAGCTTTCTCTTTGTTTTTACTTACAGGATTTTAAATTTAAAATATCAGTATAAAAATGTCAAAATTAAAGGTAAACTTTTCCTTTTAAATTCCATATTAATGTTGCAATTAAAGAAAAAAAATTGAGGGGGCAAATAGTAAAGAAAATAGTAAAAAATGATAGGAGGTAAGAATAGGATTGATCGGGCTGAAGGGCAACTGCCTTTCATAGACCGAATGTAGCTATATCTCTGCCTAAAGATAGAGAACTTTTATAAATATAGTCTTTTAAAATTTATATTTTATAAATGTTTAAGTGTAACATAATTTAAACATGACATAACTTTTTAAAATATGACATAAATAAACATGTTTCTTAAAAAGTATGGCACAACAAATAATTTTCTCTTAAAAGAACATATTTTTATGACGAAAATTCATCAATAAGAAAGAAAAGTTCAATCGCTCGCCTTGAACAATGAATTTTATGCAAAAATAAATAAAAACATAGAAGGTGGAATTTTTATAATGATTCACCACCAATTGAGAGGTGTGTTTATTGGGTAGTGCGGAAGGGAGGATCTAACTATAGACGAGAGAATTACAATATGTGATATGTGATTGCCTATATAATGGACTTGGTGCATTTTTTGGGGTCTAATTCCTTGTTAATAGCCCTTTAATGTGATAATCACAATAAATTATAATAATAAACGGAAGGGGAGAAGATGCAGTAGTCTAGACCCACTATTGATGGTGCTCCATTGTCGGGTAAAAAGTAAAATGACGTGTAGAGCTCACATTTGACTTCAATGTGACTTGGGTTTTAGCACAACATAACCAACGCATCATCCAATTTTTTTTTTTTTTTTAAATCTATCTTTTTTTTATATATTTATTTATTGTGTTTCCATTCTCGCATGTGAGTTTCAGACTTTCAGTTGAAAGAAACGGATATGAGCTAGGCATACCCATATAGCCTAAAGAGATGAGCTGCAGAAGGACACTTTTTTTTTTTGGTTTCAAAAAGCACTCTTGTTTTGGTGTTCAAACAATCTTGGAACAAAAGATTAATACAAAACAATAATCGGAGAAAAGACATTTGAAAGACTTAAAGGTATATGAAAAAAAAATTATATTTATCCTCTAATTTTTTTTCCTTGATAACTTTAACTACTAGCATAGATATGTATCGCCGACGGTCTATGGTCGAAAATTAAAAAAAAAAACAAAAATGTCGAACTAATAGAAAAATGCAAAGAAGCGGGTAGGTCTGGGAAGGATTGAGCATTTTATTTACCTGATTTTTATTTATTATTCTCAAATTCAATTTAAGGTTTCTGATAATATGATTCTTATCCTGTGACTTTTTACATAAATGGATTTCAAAAGTGCAGAAGATTATGGAATCCAATTGGCAGAGTAAGTGTCACAACTATAATTTTAAAGAGTTAAAAAAAGTAGGTTGTATAATCACATATCAGAAATGGTAATAGATAATGGTTCATAAACAATAACACAATCTCTTAATGGCATAAGGCGTTTTGAGTTAAACTCAAGAGCAAAATCATGAGAGTTTGTAGGCCCAAAGTGTATAATTCATACCAAGTACAGATGCATATTGTTACAGATTGTATCAGAACCTTGACTTTGTTAACAATTTTTTTTTTGTGACAAATCCCATAAAATGAGTTTATAAGAGTATGAGTTTATAAGATCTTGCCATAATCCTAAACAAAGTATAAATTATATAAAGATGAGAGTTAGTTGATGTGTAGCAAAGTATATATTGTATGAAGATGAGAGTTGGTTAATGTGTAAGGGGAAAATAATTATAAATCTATAAATAGTATAGGAAAGTATACCAGCAATGTAAAAAAATATTGTGCAATGTAAATTTAAACTATTAACAAGTGAAATTGAGACCATAGAATACCTCAAAAGTCATAGAAAATTTCCATAAGGTTCTGAACAAAACCGGTTTTGACAAGTGAAAAGGGGCAGTTTTTTTCTTTACAATTTTGTCCATAATATGGATCTATAAATACCTAAAGATATTCTTAAAAAAAGTTTGTTTATTTCATTAAAGTTTCTCCTATTTCTCCCTCTCAAATCTACCCTTATCCCAAGCTATTTTTCTCAAAACTTTGTCGATTTAAGTCTTCAAACCATCATTAGAAGCAAATTCAAGGGCTTTGACGAAATTCGAGAAAGATTCATGATGAAAAGATTCATGATGAAAATCTAAACTTTGTTTTGAATATTCAAAGTTTAGTTTAAAATTCTGAGTAGGATTTTTATGGTTATAGTATGAACTTGTTGTCAAGAGATTTAAAAGCTTTCAAGAACTAAGAAAGAGGACAAACACCTTGCATTTCTAGGTAAAACCTTAGCTTTGAGTTCAGTTAAAGTTTATGTTTGATTAGTATGTATACCAAGTGTTTGATGCAATTTTTAGACTATGGCATGTAAAAAAAACTATATGGCATGATTATTTTGGGGTTCAAGTATTCCATAATATGTTTCAAAGGGTTGAAATGAGATCAAACCCTACAAAAGCAAGATAACGAATGTTTTGATATAAAAGGGTTTGAAGGGCCTTTTTGAAATTTTAAGTGTTTGAACCACTTAGAGGCCAAATTAATTTCTGAAGAAAACATGAGAGTTATTGAAAACATCGAGACGGACAACCTTGTGAAGAAATTTTTGTCAAATCATATTCGGAACAAGCCAAAAAAGGGGAGTTTCGGTTCTATCTGTTTTGAAAATGGCCAAAACTCCATCAAGAAGATTGATTTTGAGAAAAGTTAAAACATAAAAATTGTAAAACTCATTGAAACTGTGAAAAAAGATTTTTGTCAATTCCGTATGGATTTTAAGCTATGAATTTTACGAGATTTAATCACAAAATTTTAAAATGATAAAATAAGAAAAACATTTTGAAATTGTTTAAGCTTGACCAAGGACCTTTTGTAAATTTTAATCCTTATAAAAAAACTGGACGTTACGATATGAAACGGTTGTTTTGGTTTCAAGGAAAAAATTTCAAGAATTTTGTATTTTGGGCTAAAACTGTAAAACCACGTGGGATTAAATTTTTCAATCTTCAAAGATGGTTTTCTATACATCTTTGATGCATAGCCCAAAAGAATTTAGAAATTTTCTGAAAAACCCATTAAGGGTAAAATCACCATTTTATATAAAACTGCTAAAATAGACCCTAACCCCTCTGATTTAGCTAAATGCCCTTATAGAAGAAATGTTTTGAACCATGCTACTCGCAAAATCGTCTATAAGGCATGAAATTTGACTATAGATCATTTAAGTGTATAGAAGTAAACAGACAGTGTAGTCCCAGGCTAGTCTCTGATAGACAAGTGTCATTTGAGCATGACATAAAAGTCAACTAATAGAAGAAAAAAGATAAACCGAAAACGCTAGAACGAGATTCAGGTAAGTTTCAAACCTCATCTATAGCATGAAGAAAATAATGTTTAAAATGCTTCGCACATGTTTGAAAAACATGTTTATTATGCACACTGTTTTAAAGACCAAGTCATGATTTACAATATGTCTGCTTTTATTATGCTTATTGTTTCAGAAATTAAGTTATATCATACAATATATTTACTAAGATTACAAGATTGGTAATTTGAACTCTCAAGTTAAGATAAGAGAGTATCATACCAACCTCCCAATCCAAGGGAAGGACTTGAAGTCTTTCGCTAGGGGACTATCATGTTAAGTTATGTTACAGCCTCGGTATTCGATAGTTATGCACTTGTCGTAAGTACACTTGGGCCCGTAGTTTAAAATAAGATAAGAATAATGATAAGATATTTATAATTAAGTATAAATAGAATCATGCATTGTATTACAGCTAGTATTTTTGCAAAAAAAAAATGTTTTTACAAGAAAGGATTTAAGAGAGGTTTTATGAATAATGTTTTATGTTTTGTGAGATAAGTCTAAATTTACTGAGCTAAAGCTCATTTCAATTTATTTCATGCTATAGGTAATTCTACAAGAGACTAGTATGACTGGTTGATGACCTAGGTGTAGCGGTGAGACAAATACAATGATTAGGCTATGGATATCACTATAGTTAATTTCTACTGTTTTGAAATATTTTTTAATTACTAAATTATAAGACGGACTAGTAGTACACTAGTACTGTTGAGCAAGATGGTATAAGTACATGTTTTATAGTTTTAAGAAACCAAGTGTTTTAAACATATTTTCGATGTTCGTTAAATAATAAAAGTATGTTTTAAAAGAATTTATTCCGCATTTTCTTAATAGTAAGTAAGATTAAGATTAAGAAATCAAATTTAAACAAGCCAAATAATGGCTCAAAAAAGTCGGGTCATTATAGTTGTACAGTCTCACATCGTTTAGGAATGGTCAAAGGTAATGGTTCATGAGCAGTGACACTTCCTACTAATGGCATGAGACCTTTTTGGGTAAAGCTCAAGAATAAAACCGTGAGGCAGAAATGTCAAATGGGCCGAGCTAACTCATTTAATTTAGGCCCAAGCGTGTCTCATGCCATGCCTGAGTCTGCCCATTTATTTTATCGTACCATGCTAACCCAGTTAATTTTTGTGGCGTCTAGCCCAGCCCAGCCCATGACCCATTTATTAATGGGCTATGCCCATAGAATGCTTGGGCCGTGTTCGGGCCCATATCAATGTCCATATTTTTTGTTGTATTTTAGCTCTTAATGTGCTTTTCTCCTACCTAATGTTAAGTTTACAAAAAAAAAAAAAAATGAAGACATTAAATTGGAACAAAAGAAAGTGCATTATTAATTAAAAAAAAAACTTTTTCTGAGGACAACAACATTGTAGAATCTTGTGCGGTGTGGTTTCCATTATTTAGTTTTTCATATATATCAAAAAAGGTAAGTATATATTGACAATTGATAATTTATCAACAACAAAGAATTTATTTGATCTTTTTTCTTTTCTATCAAATCTATTAGAAATTTAGTACTTTTTTATAAAAAAATACTTACAAAAATATAAAATATATTAGTAAAATTAGTTTTAAATTGCATATTTTAATCATGCTTATAATTGGATCTGAATCGTGCTTTTAACGTGCTTGTGCTCGTGCCTGGCCCTTAAAATGTTTCGTGCCTAAAAGTTATACCAAGTCCAGTCCATTTAATAAGGGGGAGGGGCTAGGCTCATTTAATAATCTTGTCGTGTTGTGTCGTGCTTGCTTTTTAACATGTAGTGTTCATACCGACCAACTAAGCCTAGCCTGTTTTGACATCTCTACCATAAGGGCTTAGGCCCAAAGCCGATAATATCATAGTAAGTGAAGCTGTAGGTCATTATAGTACAGAACCAAAGGGATGTTTAGAAAAATACCACTATGACAAAAAATAACACCAGACTATTACAACTTGCAACAGCTGAAATGCTGTGCTTTAGGGAAAAATAAACGACAGGCAAATCAAGCAGACGCTCCTGCATCACATAATTTTTTTCAACTCAAATGAAAAATTCTTCGAAACGAGAAAATTTGAATATTGAACAATTCATTGGCGACTTGAGTAAACTTCTGGTCGGTGTTATCAGGGAGGGATAGATTTATATTAACAAGTTTGGTTTGTAACGAGCATGTTTGGTTAGTTATGCATAGTTTGCATTGATTTACGAGGAAGAAGGCAAGGAGCTGTAAATGCAGTTCTTCCATCTTTTCATTTTTTTTTATTGTTCTTTTGGATTTCTGTAGGGAATCGTACTAGCGTCCATATTAACTTTACATGCACCTTGAAATATTGCATATAGTTAGATTTTATCATTATGACCTTAAAGTGTGCACCGTCTATGGTGCACCACAGGCGAGCACTAAAACATATCTCAAAAGGAAGAATCATCTAGTTTCTCGATTTGCAACAGGACTTGCTAAGAAAATCTTCGTGGTCAAATTTGTCCCTTATTTGGAATTTGAATCAAATAAGAAATATTCCCTATTTTAATCCCTAACAAAAAAAGAATTTTCATGAATATTCTTTTACATAATCACCTTGTCACCCACTCCCTGAGCCCACCGAGCTGATGCCCATCCGTCGTAACGCGTGTCTGGCCATCCACTACCTCAACGACACCGTAATTATATAATTCTGGTTCTTTTTTGGGGGTTTGCACAACAAACCACACGGTTCTTATCATTTTGTTTTCAACCCAAGGTAAGATACCAAGCCTGTTTGTTTGGTATATTAAGCTAATTTTTTAAAATTTGAGTCCAAAAAATCCTTTAAATATATGATTATTTTCCCCAAAATTCATATTAAATCAATCATTAATAAATGTTACGAATTCAAGTTTTTAAAGTTCTCTCTCCTCTTAAATTCTTTCAACTCGGATCAATATTATAAGTAAAAGTTACTTTTTCTCTCTCACGAAAAAAATATCATAACTTCTTTCGTTACGTTTCTAATGATAAAAAGAATAAATCAAGATTCATATTGTATATTTTTTAATATCATAAACATTAAGATTTTGCTAGATTTGTTAATAAATCAAGAACTTTTTCACTATCTATCCAAACATAAATTCTAATTTTATTTCTTATTCAGATTAACACTTTAATACATATTCAAACATCAATTTACATAACAACTTAAATTAAAATAATCTAAATCATCACAATTTAAATATATTTACAAAACGGACCTACAATGTACATAACAAGCCTTTCTTGTGAAGAGAGGGGGAGAGACGGGAAAAAAGAGAGTCAACTTTGTGTAATGGACTTGTCATGCTTTGGGCTTTCCATAGAGTTTTGGAATTAGACCGTGGATTACATTTGTGTTCTTTTTTGTGTTGCATATTTAAGGTTGTTTTTCTTTTCTTTTCTTTTCTTTCCCATTTTGTCTTTGTTAAATTTGACAATTAGATTTCCTCGTGATGAAAGCTCTCTTTTTTCTTCCTTAAAATACTTGATGCGTTGACAAATAACAGTACCTTGCTATTACTGCTAGCATAGAGCCTGATGAACTGTGAACGCATTGTGTTTAAACCAATTGTCTTTTGGAAAATAATACCAAAAAAAAAAAATTCATTGATTGGCTTTAAATGAAAAAATTATGTATGTACACCCTATTATTATTTTAACATCTAGATATAATAAATACTTGTCACTTCAAGAAGTGACTCGTTCGTTGATAACCGATATTTCAATTCTCCAAAGGCATACCTGGTAAACCAATTGTTTTTAAAATAGAAAAAAGTAAACCAATTGTTGATTAAAAAAGGGTTCCACGTAGATGGGATTTATCTCTTTGTCCCGATAAGTTTCATCCATTGTCTGAACAAACGTTCCTTAAGTTATCTCACCTATCACAAGATGACGTATCACTTTTGTTGAACACATCTCGGCTTTTTAAGTACTAATAGCATGTTACAATGTTAATTATTTACTTTTTTATTGTTTAATATTTGACTGAACCTTTTATTTATATCTCGTCCTCTTATCTCTTTTCAAAAAAAAAAAAAGCCTCGTCTTCATCTCCACATTCATTGACCATTTTTTAGTGGCTGGAACTTTGCAAAACCGATGAGTACGGCTTGTATCTACATTTTATATGTGTATATGTATACATCTAATACACAAATCTATTCCTTACATCAAAGTATTATCCTTAATGTGCACCTATCTTACTATTACCACGCAGGCAGCACGGGCTCAACCGGCAGATTAAACAAACAAAAAAGGACACTGAACTTCAATTACTAAGCAACATCAATTTTTTTTTTTTAACAATACGGTAATATTTTTTGATATGCCAAAAAAAAAAAAAAAAAAAAACCGTTGTCATTGCATACATTGACGCACTTCAATGTTCAAATCCTTGCATCTACAATCAAGCGCATATCCTCCCTACGTCTCTGATAAACCGCCCTTGTCCTTGTCATCGCTACCATCAAAACACTGAACTCCCACATCATCGCCGTCGTCCTGCGTTGTTGCCTCATCAGGGCTGCTTGCGCCGACGGCAACGTTTAACCATTGCGGGACCCTAGCTATTTGAAGAAGATAAACAAAGATGCAATATCTCACATTTTTAGCGTACGTACCGGACCAAATGAACGACCAAAAAATAAAAAATAAAAAGTATAAGTAGAATGCAAAAAAAATTCAGCAAATAACAAATGCTACATCTTTGGCTTCCAAAATTACACTTTTATGGATTGATAACATTGAAGGGGCCTAGCCAGGAGCAAAAGTTCATAAAATGCTTTACGTAAATGAATATTTCATTTTCAAACACGAAAATATGTTTGTAACCATTAGCATAATAACCCTTGGCATATTATGGCTACTTGCCTATTGCAAAATGTCACTCAAATTTAGTCCTTGATAAACTTCAACGCCCCTTTATCCCACCTCACCGCAATTAATTAAAGAATTCGGACTTCTTTCATCCCATCCATGGATTATAACCTTGATAGTCCTGTGCTTCTTCCATCCCCGAACATCTATAAGGGTGTTTCGCTAGTGGTGCAAACCATTGGTGAGAACTATTTTTATTATAGCATATAAAAACTTTACATTGTAGTAATTTTTTTTTCTTTTTACTATATCATATGAGAGATTTATACTATTTATAACTGAATTTGTGATAAAAACCGTCCTTAGCCAAACAGAATACATTTCCATTACTGAATTAAAGGTACTTCCAAATCATGCCGCACTCCATAACTACGACGTCTCATATTCAGTGCGATTAAATAAATTCTTTGAAGGACATGCACGCAGCGTACCCAACTACGAAATCTGGCAGACAGGGACGACGATTAAAATTCCTTACGAAATTGTTCTAAACCATGATTTAGGATTTGAGATAATGTTTACAAATAGATCACCAAAAAAAAATTTGAAATATATCTTAGTATTTCCCAAGATAACAAAAACTAAAATAAAATAAAAGGCTTCAATCCGCTTCAAGACCGTGTAAACCCATGTTTCAAATTCACTTATTTTGTGAACTTATTAAATAAAAAAATCAAGCTTTTTCACCAGAGAAACAAAGAATACAACAAATTGATTAAAACCTAATTTCAATTTTTGGCCCCAAAAATACTTGTCCTAAATTTATGACGCAGTTTAATGTACCAGCGCCCACAATGAAGCATAGCGAGAGCTGCAACGACAACGAATAATTAAGAGCATGTTTGATTCAAGTATTTGAATAGAGTATTTGAATGAAGATTTAAATTTTTATGAGAGAAAATACTGTAGTAAAATAATTTAAACCGTGATTTAAACCACAAAACAAACAGACCATAAATTACCCACTCCAACGATAACCCATTCTCCATACAAGATGATACAGCGAACAATACTGCACGATGCGATTTTTTGGGAGACAATAGCGGAAAAAAAAAACTCACCCAAAAGTGTGTAGATATATATTTATATATATGAAAAACGCCCAACATTTGAAGTGTTATAAATAATCTATATTTTGGTGTTTCTTTATTAACCTACTAACCTTAGGTCACTAAACGGATCATGTTCCTTTTGCACTGGCTAAAAAGTAAAAAAAAAAACTTTAATTTTGCCCTTTTATTAACCTGTGGTTTTGAGCACCAATAATTCGTACACAGTACCAAGGCATTTATCACCCAACTAAAAAGGTACAGAAACCTGCATGTGCAGCTGCCCGAACAAATCCGACCCTCAACAATCCTAATGAACGATCGTCCAATCGAGCCGAGTCCAGTCGAGTCAACTCCCCTCAACTCGGCTGACACCGCCATTAAACCCGGCTCCGACTCGCTCCGGCGGGCCCCATGGCCCTGGCGATCTCTCTGAGCACGAACTTCTGAATCTTGCCGGTGGAAGTCTTGGGCAGCTCGTCCTTAAACACCACCGTCTTGGGCACCATGTAGTGCGGCAGCTTGCTCCTGCAGTACTCGATGATCTCCTTCTCCGTAGGCCTTCTCTTCGCCGATGAAAATTCCGACTCTTTCAAGCTCACGAACGCGCACGGCGTCTCCCCCCAGAACTCGTCAGGCCTCGCCACCACCGCCGCCTCATTGATCTGCGGAAACCCGTACAGCACCGACTCCACCTCCACGCTGCTCAGATTCTCTCCACCGCTTATGATCACATCCTTCGACCGGTCCTTTATCTCCAGATACCCGTCCGGGTGCATAACCCCGACGTCTCCGGTGTAAAACCAGTCTCCGATCATGCACTTGTCCGTACCTTTCCGATCCTTCAGATACCCCAGCATCACCGACCCGCCTCTCAGCACGACCTCCCCAAGGGTATTTCCGTCATTCTTCACTTCCGCTCCCGTCGCCGGATCCACCACCGCGAGTTTGGTCAGCCCCACCGTCCCCACCCCTTGCCTCGCCTTCAGCCTAGCCTTCTCCGTCGCCGGCAGCCGGTTCCACTGTCGTTTCCACGCGCACGACACAACCAGCCCCGCCGTCTCGGTCAGCCCGTACCCGTGGCTGACCACGAAACCAAACGATTCCGTACGGAACAGGACCGCCGCGGGCGGAGGGGCTCCGGCAGTGAGTATCTGAACGGGCTTTTTCAGCCGTTCAGTAGCACCGTTGGCGATCATGTTTAGCACTACTGGTGCTCCGCACAAGTGAGTCACGTTGTGCTTTTTGATCATTTCGTGGATTGTCGGCGCGTCAAATTTGCGAAGGCAGATGTTGGTTCCTCCGACGGCTGCCATGCCCCACGGGAAGCTCCACCCGTTGGCGTGGAACATCGGGAGGGTCCAGAGGTACACCGGCTGCTTCGGGACTCCCCAGTCGATCAGAGTATCGACGGTGATGATGAAGATTCCCCTATGGCAGTGGACCACTCCTTTGGGAGACGACGTCGTTCCCGACGTGTAGTTCAGCACGATCGGATCCCACTCGCTCCTCGGCCGGACCCACTCGAACTCCGGGTCGCCTCTCTTGACCAACTCCTCATAAGAAATCAGATTCTGAAGATCATCAGTCTTGGTATTGTCATCAGAAGCGTCGGTTATGACGACCAGGAGAGGACGCGGAGTTTGGGGAGGGAACAAGGAGAGCGCGTCGAGGAGGAGGGCGCGTGAGAGGTGGTCCACGAAGATGAGCTTGGATTCGCTGTGACGGAGGAGGACGGAAACGGTGCGGGCGTCGAGGCGGGTGTTGACGGCGTTGAGGACGGCGCCGGCCATGGGGACGGCGAAGTGCAGCTCGTACATGTGGGGGAGGTTGGGGGCGAGGACGGAGACGACGTGGCCACGCTTGATGCCGAGAGATGAGAGGGATGAGGCTAATCGGAGGCATCGACGGTGGGTTTGGGACCAGGTGTATGTGGTGTCGTTGTAGACGATGGAAGCACAGTCGCCGTACACGGTGGCTGCTCTTTCTAGAAAGCCGAGTGGGGTCAGGGGAGAGGAGTTCGCTGGTCTTGGCTTTAACTCTTCCATACTCTCTATCTGTTTTGTTTTTGTTTTTTTTTTATGGTGTCTCAGTTTTTATTGCTCTGAACTATCAAGATACTATAGGAATCGTGTACTTGTGGGTTGGTTCTGCCTTCTGCTTTCTTCGTTATCCTCAACACGTGCGGGGATGAGATTCGTTTAGTGTAACGTGTAACCAACACTGTTTTTCAAAGGAAGGATGAAATAGTGGCTGTCAACGTTTAACATATATGAAAAGTCGTTTTCATCCTGGCGGCTTACAACCTGTTATAAGATTATGAACCAATTTAATATGAAATATATTTTTAGATTAAATTTTATTATTTTATTATTAATAAAATTATAACCTTAAGGATAAATAAAATTACTGTGTATTTTTTTCTCAAATTAATCTTTACATATACAAACATACGTATATAAAAGTGTCTTGACACTTCTTCATCCCTTCGTCTTCATTGACACAAAAACACGACCCCACCGTTTCTCTATTGTTTTCCTATCCTTTTACCTAGGGCCGGCAATACGGGTTGCGACACGACGACACGACACGAATCCGACACGATTTTTTGCGGGTTAGTGTCGGAAAATTTGACCACGGGTCATTTTAGTGTCGACCCGAAACTGACCCGTCAAAAAACGGGTCGTGTTCGGGTCAACCCGTCTGACACGAAAATGACCCGTTTCTGACCCGTATTTAATTAATTAGCTTTTAAAAAATTAATATTATTTCATATATAATATAAGCTCTTAAAATATCAAACATTACCTCTCTTATCACTCATCTTCTTGTTGAAGTGGTATGAAACTCTTCTAATTTTATTTTTTTTTAATATTTTATATATTAATGTGGGCGGGTTAGAGGCGGGTTGCAGGTCATAATCGGGTTACGGGTCAAAATCGGGTCACGGGTTATTGTTTTTTTGACACTGTGCATAAGAAACGGGTTGACACGGGTCGGGTTAGTGTCAACCCGTGTCAAAACGGGTCGGGTTAGGGTTGAGAATTCTCAACCCGTTCGGGTCACGGGTCGGGTTAGTGTCGACCTAATTTTGTAAAAATTAACTCCAACCCGACACGAACCCGACCCGCCAACCCGTTTTGCCACCCCTACTTTTACCCTAGTATTGAGGATAAGATGTTTCTATGTATCCATTAGAGATTATTGTACTAAAAAAATTACTAAGTGGTATATATATATATGCTCGTAATGCATGCTTTCAAATAGTTAAAATTAGAGGGGGAAACTGTTGGAGAATTAGGCCACTTCTAATTCCAAGGATCGCAAGAACGAACGATTGCAGAAAATAAATAGGAGAAAAGAAGAAAAAGAGACACCAAATTTTTATACAGGTTCGTCCAAATTTGAGACTACGTCCTGTTTCTGCCGCTTGCAGATTCCACTATGATGAAGGAGATTACAGATTACAAGAGCAGTTTCTCACACACTCACAAATTGTGCTTACCAAAACTCTCTTCTATCTAACACCCAATGGGAATTTTTCTTCTCTCAAGGATGAAGCTCTCAAGAATTATGCCTCTCACAATTTTTACACACAGTTTTCACACACACAACCCTAGCCATCTTGTGTCTATTTATAACCAAAGGAGGAGAAAATAGCACCTAATGGGAAACCCTAGTGGTTTCCCCTTTTTGGGACCTTTGAATTCGACTTTGATTCAAAACACATCGCGCAGCACAGCGCGTCAGCGCCGCGGCGCTCGAAACGAGCGCTGCGGCGCTCCCCTGCGGCGCCTAGGCGCTCTTCACCTGGCGCCTAGGCGCCATCCTCATTCGGCCTAGGCGTTTAGCCCTTGGCGCCTAGGCGCTTGCCACATTGCGCCTAGGCGCAATTCACCTGGCGCCTAGGCGCTCTTCACTTGGCGCCTAGGCGCCTCGCCCCAGCGCCGCGGCGCTCTTTTGCCAGAGCCGCGGCGCTTGCTCCCTGCCTTTGAGGACGCGATTTTCTCCCTTTTCCTTCCTTTTGCTGGGTTGTCTACTTGATTTGGCTCCATATCTGCAACAATCTCCCACTTGGAGACTAATCAATTCACCATGTCTCCCACTGCAGCGGCAACGACTTCTCACGCCTCTTGGAGAAGTCCAACTGAAGTTGCGCACAACTTCAGTTTCTCAATCGGATCCATCTTGGTGAGCATATCTTTGGATCCTTTTACCACCCACCTTGCCTTATACCGTTTGCTGCCAGCACTTTTATTTTTTACCCGGTATACCCTTTTGTTGTGCAAGGACTTTTTACCCTGTGGTAACTTTGCCAGTTGCCATGTCCGATCCAACTCGTCCCTCATGGCTAACTCCCACTTGACCGAATCTCCAGCCTCCACGGCTTCATCAAAGCTCTCTGGCTTACCTTTGTCGGTCAACAAGATGTAATGCAGAGTTGGGGAGTATCTCTGCGGTGGTCTGATTGTCCTGCTAGACCTCCTGACTGGTGTGGCAGGAGTCCTCTGGTTTTCTTCTGGAGCTATGTTTTCCTGGTCTTCAACCTCTGGATTTTGCACCTCCACTTCAAGCAGATCCTTCAATGGAATCACCTCAGGCTTCTTATCTTCAGAACCTGAACCCTTGGAGTCCGTGCTGTCTTTGTCCTTGTACAGAACACCTTCGTTGAAGATCACATCCTTGCTCCTGATAATCTTCCGGCTTTGGTCATCCCAGAGACGATAACCAAACTCAAGTCCGCCATAGCCAACCAGAAAACACTTCTTTGACTTGGCATCCAGTTTACTTCTAGCAGCAGAATCAATGTGTACATAGGAAACACAACCAAACACTCTCAAGTAAGAGAGATCAACCTGTTTATGGCTCCAGACTTCTTCCGGTAGCTTGAACTTCAGCGGTGTGGATGGACTTCTGTTGATCAGATGAGCGGCTGTGTTAATCGCCTCAGCCCAAAACATCTTTGGCAGCCCTGCATGCAACCTCATGCTTCTGGCACGCTCGTTTAAAGTTCTGTTCATCCTCTCAGCTACCCCATTCTGTTGTGGTTTCCCTGGAATGGTCTTCCTCATCTTTATCCCATTCTCAGCACAGTACCGCCTGAAATCTTCACCTAGGTACTCTCCCCCATTGTCAGACTGCAAGCACTTCACCTTCAAATCTGTCTCGTTCTCCACCATGGCTTTCCATCTCTTGAAAGCATCGAACACATCAGATTTGTTTTTCAGAAAGTAAACCCATACCTTCCTGCTTGAGTCATCTATGAACGTCACATAGTATTTTGCGCCGCCAAGGGAAGTCACCGGCGCAGGCCCCCACACATCAGTGTGAACAAGCTCCAATCTTTTGGACTTAGGCTCTCTACCCATCTTTGAGAAACTGACTCTCTTCTGTTTACCAAATATGCAGGCTTCACACAAACTGTGATCAACAGTTTTCAAACTCGGCAGTTTTCCTTTGCAGTGAAGCACCTTCATACCCTTCTCACTCATGTGACCGAGCCTATAATGCCATAGCTCAGTATTGGCAGCAGAATCAGCAACTGCTAGGGTATCTCTGCAACTAGAGTTCATGTAGAGAGTTCCAGCCTTGCGTCCCTGAGCAATAACCATCGCTCCTTTCGTGACTTTCCAACCTCCACAATTGAAGGTTACTTTATGTCCATCATCATCCAGTTGCCCCACCGAAATCAAGTTGCGCATTAATTTAGGAACATGTCTCACCTTATTAATCTTCCATACCGACCCATTAGGCATTTTTAAACTGACATCTCCAATGCCAACTATATCCAAAGGTTCTCCATCAGCGAGATAAACCTTACCATGATTTCCAGCAACGTAGTTCTCCAGGACATGACGATGTGCTGTGGTGTGGAATGATGCTCCTGAGTCTATCACCCACGAATCAAAAGAACTGTCGACGGACAAGATTAAAGCATCCTGTTGCTCTTCAGTGGCGGCGTTGGCTGCGTCATTAGTCTTGTCTTCATTCTTCCTTGGAGCCCTGCAGTTCTTTTTCAAGTGGCCCGTCTTCCCACAGTTCCAACACTCCATGGTCCTTCCATTCCTTGAATTGCTTCTCCCATTCCTCGACTTGCCTCTCCTGCCATTATCCCTGTTGGATTGCCTATCAAGTTTCCTGCCCCTATTATCAACATTAAGGGCCGAGTTCGACGAAGAGGCTTCTCCTGAGTCCTTCCTGCGAACTTCTTCCGCCAGAATAGAATTTCTGACATCAACAAACTTTAATTTGGCATTCCCAAGCGAATTTGTAATGGCCACCCTCATGGGTTCCCAGCTATTTGGTAACGAGGCCAAGAGGATTAGAGCATTGATCTCATCATCGAATTTAATCTCTACCGAGACCAATTGGTTTAGGACGGTGTTGAAACTGTTCAGGTGCTCTACCACCGAGGCACCTTCAGACATCTTTAAATTAAAGAGCTTCTTCATGAGATGTACCTTGTTATTGGCTGAGGGCTTCTCATACATCTCTGACAGAGCCTTCATCATCCCTGCTGTAGTGGTCTCCTTCGCAACGTTGTGGGCAACGTTCTTTGACAAAGTCAAACGGATCACACCGAGTACCTGTCTATCAAGGAGACTCCACTCCTCATCCTTCATGCCTTTGGGCTTACTACCCAAGGGCAAGTGCAGTTTTCTACTGTACAAGTAGTCTTCTATTTGCATCCTCCAATAGGAAAAATCTGAACCATCGAATTTGGTGATACCGGCTGCCATACCTTCTTCTCCAGTCATCGTTCTTGATCAAAACCTCCGCTCTGATACCAGTTGTTGGGGAATTAGGCGACTCCTAATTCCAAGGATCGCAAGAACGAACGATTGCAGAAAATAAATAGGAGAAAAGAAGAAAAAGAGACACCAAATTTTTATACAGGTTCGTCCAAATTTGAGACTACGTCCTGTTTCTGCCGCTTGCAGATTCCACTATGATGAAGGAGATTACAGATTACAAGAGCAGTTTCTCACACACTCACAAATTGTGCTTACCAAAACTCTCTTCTATCTAACACCCAATGGGAATTTTTCTTCTCTCAAGGATGAAGCTCTCAAGAATTATGCCTCTCACAATTTTCACACACAGTTTTCACACACACAACCCTAGCCATCTTGTGTCTATTTATAACCAAAGGAGGAGAAAATAGCACCTAATGGGAAACCCTAGTGGTTTCCCTTTTTTGGGACCTTTGAATTCGACTTTGATTCAAAACACATCGCGCAGCACAGCGCGTCAGCGCCGCGGCGCTCGAAACGAGCGCTGCGGCGCTCCCCTGCGGCGCCTAGGCGCTCTTCACCTGGCGCCTAGGCGCCATCCTCATTCGGCCTAGGCGTTTAGCCCTTGGCGCCTAGGCGCTTGCCACATTGCGCCTAGGCGCAATTCACCTGGCGCCTAGGCGCTCTTCACTTGGCGCCTAGGCGCCTCGCCCCAACGCCGCGGCGCTCTTCTGCCAGAGCCGCGACGCTTGCTCCCTGCCTTTGAGGACGCGATTTTCTCCCTTTTCCTTCGTTTTGCTGGGTTGTCTACTTGATTTGGCTCCATATCTGCAACAGAAACTTCACGGAAAAAAATCGCTCTCTATAAGCGATTTTTGATGTGAGAATCTTTATAGGTGATGTATGTTTTAAAACAATTAGATCTAATTAAACTTATTATAGTTTTTAGAAGAGTGGTTCTAACCATATAGTTTCAATTGCAAATAATACAAAGCTTTCACATGATATAAAGTAAGTAAATGTTTGCTATAATGTAAAACTCTTATATACTACATTGTGCAATTCTAACCATATAATTTTAACTACTCTCCCAAACCTACTATATTTGTTTCTATAATTTTGATTTATGAAAGATAGATACCTATTGATGTGTATCTTTTTCAGTACCTACTAAAGAAATTGCCCAATGTTTACCGGTTAAAATTCCACTACAAATAAAATAAAGGATCCTACTTTAATAACTACATTATTTATAGGTTGTTGTGGTTATCTATATGAGTGATTTTTTTTTTTTTTGAAGAGATAACAAACGGAATTTTTAATTAAAATAAAGAAAAGGACTAATATAATATGATTTATTATTTCGTAAGAAGCACAGTTTTAATCTTATTAGAATGAAAAAGATTTTTCTTAGAATTGTAGTATGTGAGAGCTCTATACTGCAGTAACTCTTTGCTTTTTATTGTAGCTGCTGAGAGCTTTACATTGTTTGCAATTAGAATTAATGAGTTGAAACTAAAGTATTAAATGAACACTTATGACATCCATTATTTTCTTAACATATAATATGGTAATTAAATTAATTATTAGTATGCTAACTAAAATTTATTTTATCTAAAATCTATTTCATCTTATTTATTTATACCTATTTCAAAATTTTCTAAAATTTTTATATATCTATTTAGTAAATTTACCAAAACGCTCTTGGAACATCAAATTAATTACTAAAATGCCATTTGGCATTATATAAACTAAAGTCTTTGAAGGAGATATAATGCACTTAATGCTTCACCTACTTGTCTCCCACTTCCCATTATTTTCCTTCAATTAGGCCCTCTAACAAAGAAAACTATACATTCATTTTCTTTTCTCTGTGTAACACTTATCTTTCTCTTTCTCCTTGAAATGTCTTCCTCTCATTCTCATCTTCTTCTTCCTTTTTTTGCTCTCTAAACTTGAGAAACCCAGCTCTATGTCGTTCAAAAGTTCCCATGCTAAAGTTGAACTTGAGCTTTAATCTCTTGAATTGATGACTTAAAGTTTTCAATGAGATTTTAAGGTAAGATTTTAAAAAATTAATCTAGTCTTATCTACCATCTTTACTTTGAAATTGCTCATTTATTGTAACACCCGAGATTTTTAATGCATTAAAAATGCATTAAATTAAGGATTATATTAAGATAAAAAGTACAATTAAAGGAAAATACTGTATAATAACATGAAAAATTATATAGTATTAGAGCAAAGCAGTATAAGAATTAGATTGCTTAAGGTCATGCAGTACAAAATTGGACTGTATGGACCATAATTTTGTTTTATAAGAATGAAAAAAAAGGAAAAATCAGAAAATTGAGAGAAAATTCGGGACTCTCTCTCTCTACTTTCTCTCTCTAGATTCTCTCTCTCTCCTCGAATCTCGTTCGAGATTCCGGCATCCGTTTTTGACACCTCCCGCGCCAATGGAAAGCTCTCGAAGAGCTGAGTCCAACGAGGTGCCGTGCCGCCCAAAACACCGCCGGAGAAGGCCACACGCGCCGCCCAAAGTGGCGACAAAACCCATTTCTTTTCGACGAGATATCTTCGCCATCCGACGTCCGATCGACGTGATTCTTGTTCCTACACGACCACCGTGATGAGAGGAACAAAACCCACCCTTGGTGGCAGCTCAACAACGGCCGGATTGCTCCGTCCGCCTATCGCGGCCGTGTGCCACCGCCCCCACGGTGGAACTCCGCCTTGCCGGAGGAGGTGGCCGACACCACCCCTCCCAATGAGTTCAGAGGATTAAGGGGAGTAAAACCCCTCAATCAATTGCACGGAAGGAGCCCGTTTCGCCGGAGAACGGCCAACGCCGCCGTCAACCGCCGCGGGAGCCTCGGTTTTTGCTCTTCCCAGCCACGTTTCTTCAAATTGGGTGAGGGGAAATGCTCATAGGATGATGGGTAACAAAAGCCCTCATCCAATTTCGGGTTTCCATCACCGGAAAGTCATCATCGGAGCCTCCAGTTTTGCCATCAATGTCGAGCTCCGACCCACTATGTTAGAGGAGGAATTAGGTGAAATTGACACCACCATTGGACTCAGAAGGGTCGATTTAGGGGGGGTAGGCCCGAGCCCAGCTGCCAACGGATCCCGATTGACTCCGGTCGACCGCGGTCAAAGTCGGTCAACGACCGGTCAACGGTGACTTTGGATTTTTATAATCCGGACCTCTGATCGAAGATCCGAGACCGCTTCCCGACTCCTTTCGACGCTCTGAACGCAATGGTGACCTCCGTTCGAGCTAATTCCACTCCGGTGAAAATCGTCTGATATCGACTGCACGTGGATCGAGGCGATTCAAACAGCAGTATCGGAGTCCAGAATGACATTTTCAAGAATGTATGATCTCCAGGAAGCATTCTTAGATATTCATGGTCGCTCGAGGAGCACTGCAGAGGATGCTTCGTATACTATAGATGCAGCGAGATACAACTAGATCTGCTTAGCTTGGAGTTCAAGTAAGTAGGAATCTCGCCTACAGTATGAACTGTTTTAGATGCTTTCATAGAAATTTATGAAATGCATGATCAGTGATTGTTATACTATTTTATGTGAGAATGAGTTTTATAACGTTATAAGGTGACGAAAAACCCGTTAAGGGTAAAATCGTCATTATTAAGGAAACAGCTAGAACGGAGTCAAACACTCTGATTTAGCATAACGTTATTAGACGGAAAATGTTTCGTAATACGTTAAGTAATGTAACGGTCATGTGAGATCAGAGATTTAATAAGAGATGCTTTAAGTAAACAAGAGGTAAACCGATGGGTTATAAGGTTAAGTAAAGACAAGGGTAAATGAAAGTATACTAGTCAAGTTAAAAGGAAAGAATGATTAATGTTTACGTTTTATTATCAATCGAGTAGATTGATAATAAAGAAAGTTAATTAATGAGTCGGTTGTCGTATGATCAGGACACAAAAGCCGACCAATGGAAGGAAAAGGAATGAGAAATGAACGGAATAGAGAACGCTAGGGCATAGTCTGGGTAAGTTCAGATTTCTCCTACAGCATGAAGTAAATAGTTTTTAATGCATTCATATGCATTTGTAAATGAGTTTGCAATGGTTATGCAAGTTATTTTTAAAAGTATATTTGCATTTATTATGCAAAAAAGTTCTAAAGTACAAAATAAGGTTTGCATTGAATTTGCAACCGTTATGTTTGAAGCCTATTTGCATATTGATATGCATGAACGTTATGAACTGTGATTGGTGTGTGTATTATACATGTGACATGATTTAAAGTATTATATGGATATAATATGAAATAGTTGCTATTCAAAGAAGAAAAATGTATAGCAACTCCACGATATGAAAGTATGAACGACAAATGAATGTATGATATGAATGACATGAGTATGAATAATATGTGAAAGCATGAAATGTGAAAGTATGATATGAACGACAGGAATATGAATAATATGTGAAAGCATGAAATGTGAAAGTATGATATGAACGACATGAATATGAGTAATATATGAAAGCATGAAATGTGAAAGTATGATATGAACGACATGAATATGAGTAATGTATGAAAGCATGAAATGTGGAAGTATGGTATGAATGACATGTATATGTATGATGTGTTTATGAATATGATATGCAAGTATAATACTTATACGAGCAAATAATATGGATAAGAATGTTATGATTAATGCTTGTTATCTATAGTGTAACAAGATATAGTATATAAGTACAATACCATGTAGTGCATAATGGATATGCACAATAAGGTCCATAAGAAATCCATTAAGGATATAATCTTCAAGTTGCCTATAGGAAACTAGAAAAATTACTATAAGACACCCTAGGTTCGATTAGAAATCGTGAGAACGATTTAGATAATCAAGTAGAATTTAGAAAATTTCTCGTGACCGACAGCGAGGTCACAATAGCAGAGCCAAGACAGAGACTTTATGAATACGAAAAAAAGAAAGAAAGAAGATAAAGCTAGTTTTTCCTTTTACTGCACCCCCAGGAAAGGCTAGACATGTCCAAGAGAGATATAAAAAGTTAAGCGCTATTATGACCCTTAGAAGTTTTCAGACAGGTACGTAAACATGTTTTAAAACAACATTGTCACTAGTTTAGAACGACTAGATGATAAAAGGCCTATAGACTGAACAATAAAAAGATGAACTTACTGACCAGTTTTTACGTACCAAATTATGATCTAGATGCAGATGTGCAACATAGAAACGAAATAGGATTAGTATAAATTCTGCTTTTTGACCATGCATAATGTGTTATAATGTAAGTTATAAGTTTTATGAAGCATTGCTATGTAATATATTGCATTTGTATGCAATATGTTTTAGGATAAAAGTTATGATATGCAATATATCATTGCTATGTAATATATTGCATTTGTATGCAATATGTTTTAGGATAAAAGTTATGATATGCAATATGTCATTGCGTAATATATTGCATTTGTATGCAATATGTTTTAGGATAAGAGTTATGATATGCAATATATCATTACTATGTAATATATTGTATTTGTATGCAATATGTTTTAGGATAAGAGTTATGATATGCAATATATCATTGCGTAATATATTGCATTTGTATGCAATATGTTTTAGGATAAAATTTATGATATGCAATATGTCATTACGTAATATATTGCATTTGTATGCAATATGTTTTAGGATAAGAGTTATGATATGCAATATGTGATTGCGTAATATATTGCATCTGTATGCAATATGTTTTAGGATAAAAGTTATGATATTCAATATGTGATTGCAATATATATATTACATTTGTATGCAATATGTCTTAAGATAAAACTTATGATATGCAATATGTGATTGCGATATATATTGCATTTGTATGCAATATGTTTTAGGATAAGAGTTATGATATGCAATATGTGATTGCGTAATATATTGCATTTGTATGCAATATGTTTTAGGATAAAAGTTATGATATGCAATATATCATTGCGTAATATATTGCATTTGTATGCAATATGTTTTAGGATAAGAGTTATGATATGCAATATATCATTGCGTAATATATTGCATTTGTATGCAATATGTTTTAGGATAAAAGTTATGATATGCAATATGTCATTGCATAATATATTGCATTTGTATGCAATATGTTTTAGGATAAGAGTTATGATATGCAATATGTGATTGCGTAATATATTGCATCTGTATGCAATATGTTTTAGGATAAAAGTTATGATATTCAATATGTGATTGCAATATATATATTGCATTTGTATGCAATATGTCTTAAGATAAAACTTATGATATGCAATATGTGATTGCGATATATATTGCATTTGTATGCAATATGTTTTAGGATAAAAGTTATGATATGTAATATGTCATTGCGTAATATATTGCATTTGTATGCAATATGTTTTAGGATAAAAGTTATAATATGCAATATGTGATTGTGATATATATTACATTGTATGCAATATGTTTCAAAGAAGAATTATAATTCGCAAAATGTGATTGCGTTATATGATGCATTTGTTATGCAATAAGTTTAGGAATAAAAGTTATGATTCGTAAAATGTGATCGCGTTATATGATGCATTTGTTATGCAATATGTTGCATTTGTTATGCAATAAGTTTAGGAATAAAAGTTATGATTCACAAAATGTGATTTGCGTTATATGATGCATTTGTTATGCAGTATGTTGCATTTGTTATGCAATAAGTTTTAGAATAAAAGTTATGATTCGTAAAATGTGATTGCGTTATATGATGCATTTGTTATGCAATAAGTTGCATTTGTTATGCAATAAGTTTCAGAGTACAAATTATGATTATCAAAATGTGTTTGCATTTTAAGTTGCATTTGTTATGCAATAGATTTTATAGTACAAGCAATGATTTGCAAGTGTATTTGCATATAATGTGGTTGCATTTGATGTGCTCACTAAGGTTAACAAGAAGGTAACGTAAAGTTGAAAAGAAAGTGTCGTACCAGCCTCCTCGTTGTGAGGTAATAAAAGTATAGTTAAAGTTTGACCTCCCAGATGTGAGGTATACGACCTCGAAGTTCGATGGTCTTAAGTCTTCCACAAGGGAAGCATCACGTTTATGATCTCATGATTAAAGATGTTAGTACGAACACTAAAAGTTATAAGATAAAGAAAGTTAAGGAACAAAAGGTGGAAAGTTAAAGTGTAAGATAAGAAAATAAAAGGAACAAGGATAGAAAGTCAAAGTAAGAAAGAATGGTCATAAGATGCTCATAATCGAAAGTTCATAATTGAGCATAAATTAAAACTTGCATTGTGGTTGTATTTGATTTGTTTATTGTGAAACATTTATATGCTATGAAAAACATTCTGAGGAATGTTTTATATTAAATGTTTATGAAAACATGAATGACTTTATGAAGAGCAATCTGATGATTATTTTATGTTAGATATTTTGTGAAAAGCTTTTATGAAAAACGTTATAGCAATTACGTTAGGAAAACGTTTATAAGAAACGTTCTAGGAAGGTTTTTTTTAAAAGCATGTTTAAATGCTTTGTTAGATTTTGTTTGAACTTACTGAGCGAAAGCTCATAAAAAGTTTCTTCATGCTGTAGGTAGTTTTATGGGCAACCAGTAAGACCCGTTAGAAGAGCTGGGTGCTGCGGAGGACAGATGCGAAGATTTGAGTATGGATACCATCACTGTTTGCTTCCGCTATGTAAAGAAAAGGTTTTCCATTGTTTAATGTTGTGTTTTCAAAGTTTAAAGAAATCAGAGTTCTAAGAATTGTATTGAAAGTTTTAAGATACAGTTTACGAACTGTTTTATGTAATTATAAAGTAAAGTTTTAAGCTATGATTTAATAAATGTTTCTTATTAAGTTTTAAGAAACGATTTAAAATGATTTAGGGAGCAAGTGTTGAGCAATGTCTCAACTTGAATGGTGACAAAGGTCGCATCAGTTTTAAAGAACGTTTAAAGAAAAAAAAATTTATTACAGTATTTTTCTTACTAAGTAAGTAAGATTACTGTTTATGAAACGATGCTTATGAAAGTAAAGTGACTGCCCGAAAAGGCGGGTCGTCACATTTATTTTGCTGCCTAATTTAGATTTTATGGTTTTGAATGAGAAAGTTTAACATAAGCATGTTTTCACCCTTATTTGTAAAAAGGGTTAGAGATATAGTTTGATGATGATTTTGGTATAAAACTCATGAAAATATGTTTATTGTGATTATATAATGCAAGCTGCATATTTTGAAATGGTTTTAAGATTTTGAACAAGGATAATATGTTTTGGGTTAAGGAAAAATTTGACATTCCATAAACTTTGTAATACTTTTATGGGCAGTGGCTATTTCTTGAAATTCTAGGATTAAATTAAAATAAATTTTATAAATTGGTTTATATATTTAAAAAGTAGACATCCTAAGCTTTCTAACGAGCTATCATAAACCTAAATCGGAGTTGTATTTTATTTTTTATGAAATTTTCAATTTTTGGATTGGAAACTAGTAAACCTGCCACCAGCTGCTAACCTGAACCAAGAACCCATCTTTGATTACCACTTGATTCCTTGATGTCTTGCAACCTTTCCAATATTATCCTAAGTGATTGATGAATCTTATTAGGGACTAAAACATATAGATTATTTGTTTAATTTTATATTGTGTTAAGACAAAATTTGTTTACTGTGGTATTCAAAAAAAAGATTTGCATAAAGGCTTTAATGGCATACTAATAAGATGGATTTACACATGATTTATTATGAATGTGGTTGTATGTTGTGCTTTAGTTTTAATTGTCCTTATGCACGCCTTAGGATCAAGAGAGTGTGGAGCTAACGTTAATTGATTCCGGGATTTAAAGATTGTTGATAAGCTTGGAAGGTATGGATTCTATTACTCATCTTTTGTGAGGTTTTTATGGAATTAAAATTGATTGTTTTACCACAAGATATATATATATATCTATGTTGAACTGCTATTATATGAGTATTACATATGAAACTATGACATGAACTCGTCTTGTATTATACAGCGTGGAACATAATGAATTGACACATGTTATAAATTGAGAAGCATGGTTAGAAAAACTGACTCTATTAATAATGATTGAATATAGAGAAATGGTGAGACGTGAAGAGGGCGTCGGTTACGTCCTTGGGCATGAATACCCCAAAAGGTAAAATAGAGGGAAGGTGATGACGCTTCCTTAGGTTGAAAGTCCCAGAACACACTGTAGAGGAATCGACTTGGTGAGGACTCGGAGCTTGATGTCCCCTCATCGGAACACCCTTGGAATGTTTAGAGGGTGATCAAGCACGTCCATTTGGGTTTCGATGAGTTGAGTGATACTCTATTGAACGTGGGTACCTAGAAATAATGATGAACTGTAACATTTGTATATATGTATATGTATGAAACTCGGTAATGATTAACTATGGTATCCACAAAATATGATTATAATAAATCTCATAATATGGATAACGATGAGTATTAAATAACCATGCAGGTTTTAATGTGGTGATGATAAAAACCTAAAGGTGAGTAATGGTTTTCTTTACTGAGCATATTGTCGCTCATTCCCTTATATTTTTATCTTTTCAGGACTCACTAAGTGTGAAGTGGCTACGAGAAAAATAGTTGAGGAAGCTATATAGCTATATTACATTGGGACTGTTTCAATTGTTAAGAATGTTCTTCATGATAATGTAAGCATCAATTGTTACTTTCTGTGACTGTATTAAAATGCGTTGAGGGTTAAAATAATGATGACGACAATTTATATTATTAAATTTAAGGTGCTACATTAAACTGTGGTTTAATTGTCGTTTATATTTTTATTTTGGATTTGAGAGTTTTCATTTAAACCCTGTGCAACTTTATTTTTAAGGTTCTACTTTTATTTCTGATTTTTATTTTAATGCATTAAAAATTGTTAACCCTTATAATATAAAACTCTCATATATTATAGTAAAAATAGTTATCACCAACAGTTTTTATCACTCTTTTAAACACCCTCTTAATTTTTCTCTCAAATAAACACAAGGTTAAAAAAAAAAAAAAAGTTTCCAAGTTGCCTTTTTTTTTTTCAAGACTTTTTGGAATATTTTATTTTTTGGTGGGATTAAGAAAGGATTTTTAACCATTCTGAAACGTCTAATCGGATTCAGATGCACGCGCATGTTTTTCTTGTTGTAATTTTTAACCATTTTTTTTTTAATAAAATCTAACGTTTAGCACGTTGTAAATTTTTCATTCGTCTTTATTCAAAATAACGTTTAGCACATTAAAAAATAATTAGATTCCATGAATAAACATTTTATTCCTATTACAACGCACGGATGGACAAACACTTCCTGATACAGAGTCTATTTATTGAGGCTTTTTCTTCGGTACAACAAGAGTTATTTTAACATTGTGGGTTTTTAATAAGGGTTTTTTTATTATTATTGTAGGCTTTTTCTTTGGTACAACAATTGTACCGAAACAACATACACGTGGCAACCCTATATCGAACGACACTTATATGCAAGCTGTTTGATTTGACTCATTGAAGAAGAAGGAGGGTAGGTATAGGGGCTTTTTTGTCTTTTCGCAGGCTTTATTTTCTGAAGAATTGCTTTTCCTCTGTTCCTTCCACTTTTTAGTGAAATTACATAAAACTGTAAGCGCAAAGTGGTCATTTGGGACGAAGCTAATATTAAATTCGAGGTGAGAGGGGAGAGGGGGGTAACTACGAATCCTCCGGAGGCAAGAGAAACAAAGCTCCAAATTTTTAGTAAAACATAAATAGCGCAACTGTCAGTATACTACAATGCTAATAAGTAAACGGCAGAGCAAATCCTCAAACGACATGAGCCTTTTGTTGCAAAATTTATTTTGTTTTCGTAGGAATTACAGACCACCGGTTCAAATGGCCCAGTGGGTAAGCACTTTGCGTACACGAGTCGTAGTTGTTGAAAGTTCAAATGCCTCCATGATGTTCATATATATTCAACTTTGTTCACAAGCAGAAGTGCCATCCCTTTGTGTTTTTTTTTTTTTTTTCATCTCGTCATTAAACCGTAATTATTGTATAGGTCTATGTAAGCCATATAAGTGGTCGTGGTGAAGTGGGTCTCTTCCATTGACAATTTGACATGGAAGTAGAGAAGGCCATGACGTGTTAAACATTTGGAAATTGAGTCCTACATTGATATCGTAATCGACTATTGATGGTGCTTTTTCTTATAGGACTGTTAGCGGTTTCACCGAATTCCGTTACATTAGGAGAGGAATTTATCTAAATTGGTGATTGGCATACTATATACGAAAATAGAAAATAGTAAAGTAAGGTCTCATTTCTAGAATAAAATATAAAGAGTTGTTTAGGTATAAAAGTAATAGAAGATAGTGTACAGCCAACTTGTGTTTAATACTCAATACTTTAAGCTAATCATTAAAATTAGCTTATGAGGATATGTACAACCCTCTGACAAAACAATAACAAACACACAAAAATAAACTGACATAGAAGAGAATAACAATATTAGCTTAACAAAGAAAAGGTAAAGGTTAAACCTACTATATCAATTCATGTTTTCACTTTAGAACTATTACTTAACGGTAATAAATATGCTTAAATTCTAGTCCTCATCCAGAGCAAAAGTAGTAGCGTCATGTAAAAGGCAGTCAGGCGGGAAGATGGAATGATCAAATGCCCAGTCTATGCAGTCCTGAAGTACCTTGTCATTTGATGACGTGTATGCAGCATTACATGGGTCCGGTCTCAATCCTATCATCGGTTTGTAATCAGCATCACCCTCCACCACCATGTTATTTCTACACCAGGAGTACAGTGGCTGTATGGGGGAGTCCAGTAACGGTTGGTTGTTAGTTCTATGATCTGGCACCATGTTAGTTGTGCTATATTTTCTTAGAGGGCATGTTGCCTTATTGTGTCCATGTCCTTTGTACAATGCACATTTCCTTCGACGGGCCGATTTTTCTTCACCATCTATACATTGCGACTACATCTGTCTGTTTGCAGTTCCTTATTCTTGACCACAATGGGGTTTCTGGGAGGCACAAAACTAGCCTTGGTGTCTTGGTTGTTGTTTAAGCCTTGATTTTTTCAAGTGAACTAGTTTGTAAGGTCAAGTACATTTGTTGGAACTTAGTTGTTAACCCTACCAGTTCAGCTCTTGCCTTCTTGTAGAGGTCTTCTGTCTTTGTTGCGTAGTACGCCATCTTATTAAACTCTGAGGCAAGAGAATCATACCTCGTGATCTGCTTGAGTTCTTCTTGAGTTCTTCTAGGACGTCAACAAATTGGAATGCTGTTGCCTCCAATCTTGTTTTGGCCTCCATTGTCCATCTTGCATGGATCAACATCTGTGGGATGGAACGATAGTTAAGCGTCTTCATAGTTGAGTTCTATTTTATTATTAAAATTCTTCATTTTTCTTAAATGGTCTAATTAATTTTTGGTTAGAAATTGACATCTTACGTTCTTTTCTTTTTTTTTTTTTTTACTTTTTTTTGAAATTGAAGATTACCATACTAAATTTAATTATTTGAATACCACCCACGATTTTTTACCTTCTTTTATGAAACAACCACAACATCTTGTAATTTGCAAATAATAAGGTTATATTAGCCTTTTCAAAAAAAATGTTATAATCAAATACTACATTCTTTAGTTCTCAATACTCTCCTTTCTAAACTTGTATATTCCTAAATAAATAAAAGGCCAAAAGATTGTTAAGTCAAGTAGTTTAAGACCCCCAATTCAATTCCAGACATGCTAAACCAACCTATGTGCTAAACCTGTTTAACCAAATGAACCTAATTGCATCGTTTGTAATGAGCAATATATTACCTATAATATCACATTTAATTTTTTATTTTTTCCATGTGTAATCAGGCTCTACGTTGGACCCGAGCGACCCCAAAGGCAAACCACGGCGTCCCAGCGACGCCAAAGGCAACCCATGCCATCCCAGTGATCCCAAACCCAAACGCGACCCACGTCGTCCCTACGACCTAGCAACCCACGCTATCCCAACGACCCCAAACGCAACCCACTTTGTCCCGATTACCCGCACACAAAACCCACGTCGTCCCCTCCACCGCGCTCCTCCAAACCGAGAGACAGAGAGAAAGAGAGAGACTGGGGGATGGGGCCGTTGGTGGGTTTCAGCGGTGGTGGATATCCGATGGTGAGGGAGAGATCGGAGGGGATGGGCCGTTGCCCGTGTAGGTCGAGGCCTTGCCGAAGCAGAGGAAGAGGAACCTTCCTCCTCTTCGTTTTGTTGATACAAAAAATTATTAATGTATTTTTAATTAGTTTTTTAAAAATTAAATTTATATTTTATTTATATTAATAATTTTTTTATTAAAAAATATCCGTGTTTAAAAACATATCACCATATACAACTGAACATAATTTTAAAAACAATTTTGACACATTTTTCAAAACATTTTATTTTTAGATTTTTTTAAAAACAATAACCAAACGGGGCCGTAAGGTTTGTACCTTATAAAATGAGAACCTTTAGGAACTTACCCGTGAAAAACAGTCCCTTCGTGTAAAGTTGGCAATCAAATTTCAAATCCCAATCTATTTTTTTGTCCTTTTTTGGTTTTTTGTTTTTTGTTTTTTTATTTTGTTTTTGTTTTAATTCTTCTCTTAACCGCCATCTTTTGTTGAAAGCAGAGAGATGCGTTACGGTGCCTTAGGAGAAAGCAACCAAACCAAACAAGTCAACCATTGAGAGTCGATATTTGCTATAGGTCAATGCCAATATTACATCAACAGGCAACATTTGTTGATTAACTACAATAACTTGCCTTGACCCGATTAAAATAGTAAGTTCGTAAACTCGCCATTTGATGAGGCTTAGGTAATAACCACTATGAACTTTTCGTCTCTTCATAATCAGCAAGTTCCAATGCATGGCTGCAAACATGATAATACTTAATCATTTTCTTATGAGAAAACTATATGAAATGCCTCTCAAACGACACTACTTATTAAAACTGTCATTTTTCTTTGACTTTTCAAAACTGCATTTTATAGGATTATTTTCTTTTTAATTAGATTTATGATTTGAAATTTTTACCCTGATTCATTTAAACAAACCCTGACATATTTTTTTTTCTCTCCTCCTCTCTCTCTTAGATCTTTATCGCTCCTCTATGTCTCTATCTTTGGCCCTCTCTCCCATTTCCCCCTTTTGCCTTTTTTCTCTCCCCTCTATTTCCCTCCACCCTTCTCTTTCATATGATCGCGATGGAGATTCGACTCCGACTCCCTCGATGATCCCTCCAACGGCTACTTGCATGATGGGAAGCCTCCCCATTTGCTTCGTATGTGCCACCAGATCGTACGACACTAATATCTTCTTCAAGGACATGAACACCTGGTCCTCTTTTCTCCTTTCTCTCTTTTCGGACAAACCGAATCAGTTCTGACTAGTCAACTCTAGCGGATCAGCTTCGAATCAAGCTCGTCATTTGCGTGACTAGATTTAGTCTAGCGTTCAAAACTTCGTCCTCCACTCTAGCATTCGGAACTCCTTCGATGCCTTCTTTTTCCACCAGCAGCCTCTAACAACCGCCGTTTCTTTAACTGATGTTATATAACGTTTAACAATTTTATGCATCATATAAATGAAATTATAATTTAGAAACATATTTTGTGTGTAAATTTCAGTGTGATATTTATGCTTATGAAAGTTATTATGACCTCACAAGTTTAATTGCAGTGGATGGACTAGGAAATTTCCAATGATACAAAGTGCCTAATGAATGATTATTATGATTTCTCGTTTGAAAAATGTTCTATTTTGGTGATTTACTTGGATTCTTATCTGTTTGCATGTGACATTTTAGTCATTTGAATTTTTGGGAAATTTGATTTTAATTTTCAGAAGTTATTTAATTTAGAAATTAATTTGCTCAAGTTTTGAAAAGTTTGACATTTTCAGATTTTCCTAGGAAAAAAAAAAACCAACCTCCCAAAATAAGTGCCACCCAAAAATGACATGTCGTTTTTGGGGGACTGAGAGCAAAAAAAAAAAAAAAAAGGACCAAACGACATGTTGTTTGGTACATCATCAACCTTCCGTCGAACTTGCTGAAAAAACTCACAATCTCCAAATTTGATTCTTAATTGATTTTATTCAACTTTTCACATCCAAATGTATTAAAAATCTCATCTAAACTTATCTAAATCATTATTCTTGAGATTAGAAAAATATTCTATAGACGACCATGCCTTACCCATGCTACTTGTGCACGACTGCCATTCCCATCACCTCCATCTTTTATGCCATTCCTTATCTTCTGCAAAGGAAGTTGATAAGCCACTTACCATTGTCCACAAAAGCATGAGAACAATAATTTACCTAAGCCTCCCACGTCTCCACCAACAACCTCCATCATTCCTTCCTTCGACAGCAAACACTCCTCCTCACCACCACCTCATGTTCTCCTTGACTTGGCTACATTCCTCTTGTTGCAACAAGGTCATCTCATAGCCAATCACCCCTTGCTCTAACGTCTCTATTCCTTTCTTTCTCTCTTCCCTCCTTTGTTTGTCTCACGGCCGAGAACCCAAAAACATACTCGGCCAACTTACTCCGATCACCATATACTACTACTTGTACCTTTAAACATCACCCTCTATACTCTCAAACACTTCCCAAATAGAGAACAAAGCTTTCTTCCAAAATCAGAAGCTAAACGGTCGAGTTACGGTGGTTTCATCGAAACCGTTGTCGGGCCAAAATGGAGTGTTTGATTACGTTTTGAGGTCGGTTTTCTACCTATTTTTATACAAACTTTTTACTATGATATTATGGTGTTTAGAGGAATGATTTTATATGATTTAATATTTGATTTTGTTTAAGAAACAAAATTTTTGTGAATAATTATTTTTAATCATTTTTTAGGTGAAAACACGTATTTTGGGATTTTTTTCGAGAAGAATCGACATTAGATTTTAAGAAAAAAATTTTTGGGCATTGTATATCTATATGTTTGGCATCTCCCATAAAAATTTCGGATTCATATAAGCTATTTTTGAATTGTTTTAGAATTTATACAAAATGTTGTTCTTATTGTCTTTATACTGCGTTTAAATGCGATGATTTATTTGATGATGTTATAAGATGTCTTTAATACTAGAAAAATTTATGAATGCTCATTTATATGTCTACTTTATATTTACAAATTTTTTGCCACATGCATATGTTGGAAACGCGGTGCGCAGCGGAATTTTAAAAATTTGTCATCAGAGTATTTTCCAAAACACAAGTTTGACATGTTATATGTATAAATTAGACAGATCTTACTAACCTCTGTGTGCCGAAGAACCTCCGTAACCTGTGTAGAGAAGTAACGTTCTAGAAGAGTCTCAACCAACCGGTCTTCTTTGCTATTCTCTATCCACAACCGGAGTGAGTGTGGGCTCACACGTACAGCTCTTCCACCGGTGACTCTCCTTCCAACCAATAGAGAGAACCCAAAGCTAGTGTTCGTGATTTGTGAACAAAAGCTCTCAAGGAGTTTTCAGATGCTCACTAGAAGAGTATCACTCTTAATCTCTCAATTGATCTGAGTAAATCATAAGACTCGCTCCCTTTTTTATAGCTATTGGTCCTGGGGTCAGTCCTTATCAGATTAGGTCTCAAAAACTCAAAACAAAAGCAAGTTCGGATCAATATTTGATAAGATCCGCGTAAAAACGCGTAATTTTATCTCTCGTTGATCAGCAGGCCGAACAGGCCCCATCGGCAGGCCGAACTCCGGAGAAAAAATCTCCACGAATCTTTTATTTTCCACCCTAGATTCTAAAAGATAAAGTCTCAGTTTTGATTCAAATAACCCAATAGAGAAGTTATCTGATCAAAACAAACTTTATCAAGATAATCTCTAAGAAAACAAATCAATTCACAATAATTCTACAAGTTTATCTTGATCTAATTTGTCCAAAATTAAAACAACCGATAAACAGACAAGAATTATCCAATCGCAATAATTCAACAAGTTTATCTTGAACTAATTTCTTACAAATTAATTCAACCGATAAACAGACATGAATTATTTAATTCTTCCAAATTTTAAACCAATCTGATAAATCTGACATAAGTCACCAATTATTGAAAAAGTATGCCGTGTCATTACAGGACTTTGTGAGCTAGCAAAGGGAACAAAATGGACCTATAAAGTTCAAGCTCATGATAATTATGAAACACAATATCCCAGATATACATTTCACAATTATCAACTCTAACGCTACTCCACTAAAAGCTTGGAGCTGCACTCTCGAACTTTATAGAATTACGAAGCTCATATAGCTAAGTCTCCATGACATATCATAGTGTATCGTATCCCCATATGATAATCCATAATCGGCTTAAGGACAAGTTCTATCTTACCTTCCCGATTATTTTTATCTTACATTCCATTGTCTCACCATTAGAAAACTTACCATCCAAAGATAGTATACCATTCGGTTACACCTATGAATCCAAATGGTTGAGCACTCTAGTTTTCCAATTACAGGACAACGCATATAAGAGGATATCATTACTCCTAAAGAGGAGCTGTGGATTCCAAATCTATGAATAACAAGTCTACGCTATCAAGAGTGATGCCTCCAACGTACCGGCATGCATACCACTATTGAGATGTGGGTGTCACCCTTTGGTACATCAAAAAACACAAGTCGAGATAACGGGCCCACTATTCATCTCAGGATTAAGATACAATACAAATGACTGTCTAAAGTGAATTGATTTGCCAAGACAGAATTATTAATCCAAATCAATTCACTTTATGTCCCGATCCAACACATCGTCACCTATGACAATGTGCCAATGTTTCTATTCACGGAGTCCAACTCCGATGGTCAAGACAAACCATCTCCTATAAGGGATATAGACAACATAACAATCTTTACATAAATAAAGCGCCCAACTTTATTCTCTCGATTGCGGATCATATATTTTAGACCGTCACCTTAAGAATCGTGTCTTCTGCATAATCAGTCCATCATATGCCCAATTCTTAAGGTTTAGACTGACTGTCTTAGACTACTGTTTGCTTATCATACATTCAACAAATATGAACGTAAAGAGGACAAGATTTGGTATATATATAAATGAATAAATTCTTTATTGATAAAAATGTCTCCAAAAAACGTATTACATTTTTACTCCTTAGGGCATACATGTCTAACAGCATATGTTAGAATTAGAGAAATAAATCGTAGTATAAAAACTACTCATTGTTTTGGTAATTTTATTGCAACGTTTTTGTAAAAGTTGGCATGGTTGAAAAATACTTAGAGTAATTCAAATCTAATGAAAATTTTTCTGGTACTACGTTAAGATGTTAAGAATGCTATGCTAAAAAATTAGATCAATTGGAATTTTGTATGATTTTATAAAATTCGTTGATTCTTGGCTGCCCGTAGGTTATTCATAGTGGCAGATTGTTGTTGTGATTTCTAAAATATATAAAATAAAAAAATTGTACTTGCCAAACTTGATGAAATTAATTCTAATAGTAGGTCTATACGTCTATTATGTCCTGTAAAAATTTCAAAGCCATTGAAATTTTGGTGATTTTTCTAAAATTCATTGATTGTCACTACCTGAACCAAAAATTTCAGTAACAGAGTCATGATTTGTAAAACATGAAATAATAGATTAAAGTCATTCAATTGTGATGAAATTAAATTGGTGATTCTTATGGATGTTGAGAATATGTGGTAAAAATTTTAAGTCATTTGAAATTTTATGTGATTTTTAAAAATTCATGAAATTCTAGTTGTCTAGGTTACTCATCTAGAAACTGAGTTGTGTATTGAAAAATACGAAAATGGTACTTAGACCAATCCTAATGGTATGAAATTTATTTCAGTGATATGTGCACATGTTAGGAATGTTATGTAAAAATTTGAAAGCTATTGGAATTTTATATGATTTTATAAAAATCATAGAGTGTTGGCTGCCGAGTTGAGATTATGCACCTGCCTTAATTGTAATAATAGGATAAGTTAGTTTAATTGATTAAGTATGGAATTGCTTGTTGTAATAATGTTGAATATGATGTGTTGAGTATGTTCTTATACCAAGAATATTTCTTTTATTACCATGTTATAAAATTAAAGAAGTTTGAGGCACTTGAGTAGTTGGAAGTAGAAAGGAAACCATCCACTTGCAAGAGGTTAAGTAAAAATTGCTACAAGTCAAGTAAGTACATTCTCCCTGCAACATGATTAAGAATTATGGGAAATTTTTGAGAAATGTTATGTTTTCTTATGTTATTAATGTTTATGCATTTCTCAGTTCAAAAGACTCATTTTACCATGATTATGAAGAATGTCTTTTTATGGATGTTTTCATTGTTGTTTCATGATGCATATGACGTTTTTACAAAAAAAAAAAAATGTATATATATGTATCATATAATTAAGGCATTGCACACCCAATGATGATAATGATGATAATGTTTGTCCCACAAGGTGGACTTATTATGTTTGGTTTGGGATTAGCTACCCCTCTCCTCTCATGACGGCGTACCCTAATGATGTTAATGGTGCAACGCCAAAGCCCTAAAGAATAAAATGAATGTTTTTAATATGGAAAAAGGAAAAAGGAAAGATAAGTTCTTACAAAGCGTGCTATATGCACTATGATGACTATTTCAAAGATGTAATATTCATGTTATGGTTAAAGTTGTGGTAATGTTTTGTGAGATTACATAATGTACTTACTATGCTTAATACTTACATAAATTAATCATGTTGCAGATAAGGGTAAGGCTATAGCTACGGATGGGATAGACGAACAGATGTGTGTGCAAGGATAGTGGTGTTGGATCAAGGAGTTACAACATGAAAGAAAATTTTAATTTTGCGATGTTTAAATTTAATTCTACACGTTATGAGACATTTTTATGGACTTTGGCTTGTAATAATTAATGTGTTATAATTTGCTTCCATATTTCATATTTATTATGTTAAACTAACCATTTTTGCAAGAAGTCAATTAGCCGAATACCTTGGATATTCAGTCGGGTTAACCGAGGAGGAAAACCGTTTAAGGTAAGTATTATTGATTTTTTTTAAAGATGCAATCCTGAGAAGTGCTAATAATATACACTTAGAAATAATTGAATTGTTTAAAAATAAATTAAAATGTTAATCCAGATGTTCATATGGTAATAAAAAAAATTTACACCAAAAATCCTAGGTCAATAATTAGATAATACCTACAAGTTTAGGTTTTTCCATCAAATAATTAAGTGACAATGATAAAAGTTAACGGATAAAAGTTAACGGTTCTTGTGACGTCTATAAGGGGCATTATAGCCTCGGATCTATCGGATGGCCCTCTCCATTCCGTCATCATCGATGACATCACCGCCTTCCTTGTCCTCGGACCTCCTCTGCTGCGACCTCTAAGATGACAAATTGAAGCCAAAGTGCTCCAACAACAATCTGAAGCCAAGCGATTGGTCGAAGATGGCAATGTTGGAGATCCAGGCGGAGTTGATGAAGTGCCAAATAGGATCTGCCTTCGGCTTCGTCAAGCTCCAATTGGGCGTCAAGCGAACTCCGATATGGAATTTTGGTTTCTAGATAAAAAAATCATAACGTTTTCCCCCAATTTTCTTGTTCATTGATTCTTTTGTGAATTAGAAAATAATTTTTGATCTCAGGATATGGTGTCCAAGATTGCGATGAGATGGACAAAGGTTTTGAAAACGAAACGTTTTGAGGCCAAGTTCATGGGCGTTGATCTGACCACAATCATTTTTTTGCTTGATGTTGTTAATTTGTTTAAATTAGATGTTTCTGGATTGTATTATGTTTATTCTTGCAGTTCTAGCAATTTTTTGGATGAAATTTGGCACGTTAAGTGTTGGAATTGATGGGTTTTGGGGATTTTTTGGACGGAATCTAGCGAGTTCTATGTCGAAACATGGTAGATTACAATCTAACACCGCGCAGACAACCGGAGATGGTTGGCGCATCTTTGTTTCAAAAAAAATATAGTACAATCTAGTAGGTTTCAAGTTAGAACCTGGTAGGTTAGAACCTAACACCCGCGCTGGTAGCCGGAGGCAGTTGGTGCTTACTTGTTTCAAAAAAAATATTCTAGAATCTGACAAGTTTCAAGTTAGAACCTAACAGGTTATAATCTGACGCCCTACTCTGGCGATCGGAGGCAGGTTTCATGACGAAACCTATTAAGTTTCAAGATGAAACTTAGCAAATTTCAAGATGAAACTTAGCAAGTTTCGAGACAGAACTTGACAGGTTTCATTTCGGCATCCTACATGGGTGAATAAAAGGAAGAGTAACTTGATGTTTTAATAAATCCTTAATTTTTAATAATAGGCAATTTTAATAAGCGGTTTGTTAGAGGATATTTTTAATAAAATGATATATTTAGAAAGCATCTTTTTAAGTTCCTCTTTTCTTATCCAGATTAACTTTATTCTTTTCATACGTTTGTGAAAATACTGATTATAAATCGGATGGTAACAGGTCCATTTCGCAAGAAGGTGAATTGAGTTATTTTTAGGAAAAAGAAAAAAAGAAAGAAAAAGAAAAAGAAGCAAAAGTGCATTGCGCCCAACTGCGCGAAACAAAAATCTAAGCAATAAGAAAGCAACAATCATCCAAAAGTAGAGTTTGCATCGACATGTCGTGCAGTTGACAAAATCAGTTTTAACCGACACTTATAATTATTATAGTATAAACTACAATATAAAACTCTTATACACTATAATTTTTAATTTTCAGTTTAATAGTTTCAGTCCTAACAACTACATGACATCTCTTTTCCAAAATCGCTGTGAAAAGAAACCTTTTCTTAAAAGTTCAATATCCACTTTCCCAATCAATAGACCAAAAAAAAAAAAAAAAGTCTTTGATTTCTCAATCCCAACTCGTACGTACGAGCCAGAACATTTCTTGTTGGCATCTTTGAATCATTCACTTGACGCGCAATGGACTGCATTTCTTCTGCTCTGAATTTTTTATTTTATTTTACTTTAATTTGGTCTGAAACAATGGACTGCATTCACGTCCTAGTGTTGGTATCCTAATGGGAGAACCATAACATGCCATCCCGCAGTCCGAAAAATCCTGAGAAAACCTCTGGTTTTCATTTACCTTCCATCTACAAAAAGCAAAAACCAAAACCTCCATCATACATCAATCAGAAGTCCAAAGTTCCACATTGTTTGCTCTCAATTCTTTTCGCTGCATTAGTTCCTTTTGCATCTTTGCGTTCATTGCTAAGGCCTCCACTCCGCCCGATTCCCAGCTTTGGTAAGCCCCTATTTAACCCCTCAAGCAAAACACAGGCTTTGCACCATTTCTGCACGATTTATCATGAAACTGAATGTTTAATGGTTCCACGAGAGTGTAAGACGACCCAAGTTATCAACAGACATCAACTTGCCCTTTTGCTGTATCTACAGCCTATAGGTTAATCGAGAATAGAAGCCCCTACATAAACTACCCTACTATGGAAAGACATTCAAGTATTCTTAAAAATAATTGGTACCATTTTAAGGAAACAAATATTGATGAACTAGAACAAATGAAAGGGGGAAAAAATCACACGAATTGTAAAAAGAGAGATGATTGGTGGATGATTATTATGGACGTGATTTTATTGAAAAAAAAACTGCTGGGTATTGTCCAAATTGCATCAACAGTCATCCCAAAAAAGAAAAAGACCTTTAAGTACATCAAGGCCAAAAGAAAAACCAGGACCACTGACCAAAAGAGGCTATAAAGTTTTGGCCTCCTCATTACACACATTACTAGAAACAAAACGACAAGCATAAAGCAAAACATAAACACAGCAAACGACCACACTCACCAAAAACGACACTAAGTTGACCAACGGACAGTAAAAACGACACTAAGTTGACCAATTGACTGCATCATAAAGTCATAAACAATAATCGGTGATCAGATTCTTATCATTCAACATTGCAACCAAAGATTCTTCCATATTTTAACCAAGAACAGATACATGATTCTACCTCTGCTACTCAAATAATACGGCAAATAGCAGTCTAGTTTATATAACTCAGTAACAACAAAATTAATTGGGAAAAAAAGGTGCAATTAAACTTGATCACAGATTTCCAAATATTCTGACCAAGAAACGAACTAAAAAGGCTATGGAAAACATTTTCGCTCATAAGTTCTTTTTATAACAAATGAAATTTATTAAAAGCAAAAAAGTCACACTAAAAATAACACATTGAGGCCAAGAAGTGTAGTATTTAGAGACCAATAAAACCAAAAAAAAAAAAAAAACCAAAACAAAAACACCAATGTTTAGTCTAAACACTAGTATTTAGTATAGGAAAAATTAAGCATTTCATTACCAGAAAGCAGGCCCCTTCACTAAGGACAAGAATAAAAGAAAGTGCACGGCCACATCGAAAACATATGCAGAAAGTCAAACATCAGGTTTTGAAGCAAAAAAAGTCCAAAGTAGAAGAGAGTAGAACTTTACTGCATATTTTAATGTCATTGTTAATGAATTTTAAAAGAATCAGGGAACAAGTACAACAGAAAAAAAAATATCCAAAAAACATGCAACTGCAACAAAATAAGTCTTAATCATTACGGTATGTCTGCAGATTGCATAGTTATTCAGTTAGACGCTCAGGTAAACTTACCTGGCTTGAAATGTAACCACAACGTTCACATGTCCCCTGCTCTGGCATTTTTGTAGAAGTTGAAATCCTAAAATCCTCTCCTGATTTAATGATGTCTAGTATGGCCCTAGGTCTGCATTAGAAAGAAACAAAGTAAAATATTGAAATAAATATGAAGTGGTTGCAGGGTTGAATTATTTACAAATCAACTCAATTACTTCTGCAAATCTCAATTCCTGACATTCAACAAGTTAACCTTATTCTTTCCAAATCCTTGATGAACTCCCGAGCAAACCCACGATATGCATTTGGAGAATAGATGCCTGTTATCTTGAAAACATTAATTTTTGGGTTGAGATAAACAGCAATATAAAACATCACAAGTTTGTGATGTTCAGATAAAACTTTCTTAAATGTATTGTAGGGAAATAAGAAAGATTAGAAATTACATTCAGTGGAGAAGTAGTCCAGCCTCTTAAAATAGGCATACGTACACATGTAGTTAAGGAGTGACAATCAATTGGAACATATAACAAAGATCAATGACGGAAAATGCAATAATTATATAGTAATCAAGTATTTTAATAAGGATATATAACAATCTCCTTCTCATATGTATACTTAAAAGGTTTGCATCGTGGAATCGGTCCATCTTCACCAGTAGTTATTGCAGTACATCTACCTAGCCTGCAAAGAAAGAAGCAATCATACTTAAGTATAAACAAAATTGGAAAAGTTGAAGGAAAAAAAAAACAGCTAATCAACCATGCATACCTAGCAATATCACCTCGTAATATGTTCAATAAAACTGTTTCAGCTATGTCATCCGCATTATGTCCGGTAGCAACCTTATCCACTTTCAACATAGCTGCACCGCGGTCAAGGGCCTTAAATGATAATGGAAAGAAGTCAGAGAGAGAGGGAGGGATCATTAACAACCTACAATTGGAAAGAGTGAGTGTGTGTGTGTGTGTGTGAGAGAGAGAGAGAGAGAGACAGAGAGAGCGCGAGAGAGAGGAATTAGCAAGATCTATCATAACCTTTACAAATGATAGACGTCAAAATGTCAACTGATACAAAAAGTTGCATCGCATAGTACTCAACAAAGGTGAATTTGTTTGAACGCAGATACACACGATTGGAATTGGAAAAGTTCAGGTATTTAAACTGAAATCAAATTATGATTACACCATGTCTTTTATAGGCATTTCAGAGGGGGAGAATTTTACAGGAAAGAATGACCTTGGAAAATTTAGATCTGTGAATGGAATTTAAGAAACCAACAAACGAAGGAAATAGCAGTTCAATGCCTCAACAGCTCAATGAAGTTCACCACTAGACAGGTGTACAAGGAAATAGTAAAGGCTACATATTCCTTGAAAGAATTGTGAAGGTGGTTCCTTAAAAATTCACATGCAGACCATGTGTGTGAGTGCATCACTTAAGTTATGAGTAGCACTATTAAAAGGCAACTTTAGGCTCCTTGAACAGCCCCACCCATAAAACCAAGCATATTCAACGTAAGTTTGTGTGTGTGTGAGTGTGCAATTTTCCTCTAGATCTGAAGTAACAGTTAATACGTTATTCTCAGTAAGGAAAACATGAAGCACTAATTAGGTGTGCTTGAAATGTTTCTCTCTCACAGCAAACACACATACAGCGGTTAAACACAATATTTATTCATATCAACAAATTAATAAAAAATTGCGTATACCTGACGGCGGAAAACACCACAAAAAGTGCAATTATTTTTTAGACCAATCATCTTCACTATCTCATCCATAGTCCATCCGTACAAATCTTTGTATGAGACGACTTTTAAAGGCAACCCATACTAAAAAGCAAATTAGAATATAAGTCAGTTTCACAGAGAGATGTAGTTAAACAGAAACAAGTATAATTGGTAAAATTTTGAAACGGACTGAAAAATGAAGAAGGCATCAAAAATAATAAAGATAATAAAATGGAGACTGCATGCACTAACAAAGCAAAACAAATTAGGTATCCTTCAAAAAAACAACAAATAAATAGATAATCTTCTTACTTGTATTTCATTTCTTTTGACAGTTTCAAGAGAATCATCCCTGTAACCAGTAATGCCCTCGTCAACGGACAAGAGGAAGAGATCTAGACCATAATGGTGCCGCCTATTCAACGTTGATAACACATACGCAAGGACAGTGGAATCTACAGAGAAAATGGGAAAGAATAAAGAGAAGAAAAGGGGGAAAGAACGGTTTAATTTTAATAAGGCCAATAAAAAACAGTAGAATCTACCCAGTTCTACCCCTTCCTACAATCCTTCCACTTCATTCTCTAATCTGCACTGAACAAAATGATCTTTCTCAGGTAAAACTCCTTGTAATGTATTTCTAACCAAACCTCATTTAGTATTATTTTGCATTGATAGATAAAAGTTGATTATACAAACGAATATTGAAGTTTACGTTCAAAAAAATACATATATAGTTTCATAGTCAACAAATATTTTATGCAGAAGATGTCCAAGCCCAAGAGACCAGCATTCCAACAGTCATTCACATAACCTTTGCAGCCATAGATAGACAAGAAGCACGCTAACCTTTGCCACCGGAGGCGCCTATGGCTATGCGTTCACCGGGCTTAAATAACTGGTTCTCAACAATAACTTGATGAATCTCCTCTTCAAATACCTCATAGAAACACTCCCTGCAAATCTTCACAGAGAAATAACTCCAATTAAAATTCATTGCTAAATAACTCCAATTAAATAACAAAAAATTGGCACCTTTCCCTATAGCCAGAGACCTTCAGCTGAATTTCTAACTAATAGCTGCCTGCTCCGGCGTATTAAAATCAACTCAAACACCACCAAAACCATGCACTTACCAATATTACAATGCATTTTTCTAGGGGAAAAAAAAGTTTTCCCAACCAAAAAAAAAGAGGGGGAAATTCTTGAACTCGTTGGCCGAAGAAGCATATAAAGAAACGGTTTTTTTTTTTTTCCTGTTTTCACTCTCATCCCAAGTTTGTAGGAGGTGGCTTTAGGTTTTGAAGACGAGTCGACAAGTGTAGAAAAGCGAAATTACCTGCTCCAGGGTTTTGGGTCTCTTAAGGGCGGCTCTTCGCTGGTTACAGGCGCAGCACAAGCGAGGCCCTGCAGATCTGGGCTTCGCATTCGCTTCTTCCTCCATTTTTTTGGGTTCAGAAACTATAGAAGCTCACAAAAAGTGATTCCGATCAGAAATCACACGACCAGCAAAATTTCTATCCAACTGTGGTTGATATCTTTTGATAATTTCGAATTGTCGATTCTGATTGCTGCCACCTGCCGTTGCTGCCTTGGTTAAACCTTGAACGGTTGAGCTCGATTAAATCTAAAAAGTTCCCGAGTTTTACCTAAATTCCGTATTTAGTCTTACAATTATGATTAGAATAAATTGACCTGGAAGTCCCTAATTTTTAACAAAAGTGATCATTTAGTCCCTTAATTTTTTTATTTAATCGACTCAAATCTTTAATTTTAGTTATTGAGGGATAATTTTAACAGATTTTTGTTAATTCAGTTTAACCATACACTTAGCCATAATTAAGACATCTCACTAAAGACTATTTTGTCATAAAAAAATTGCTCTAGACCATCCAATACAACCAGCCAACATAGGGGAAGACATGGAAAAATTTCCACCTTATGGAAGATGTGGCTAATTTTTTATCTTATGGTAAACTACCTTTTGACTCATCATAGAATTAAATTTGAGATAAAAAAAAATTGATTCCAAATTAGATAAATGGGTGCACATACGGGGAGATGTGGCCACTTTTCGACATTTTAGGTGGCACCAAGGTTGGGCTCACATGCTTTTTACATAGTCTAAATTTACACTTATAATATTTTTCCTATTTTGTCAGTATTACTACTACAAAATACAACTTAGGTGACTGCAATTAAACGACGATATAGTAAGAAACCGTCGTCTAAAGTCACGCGGCATTTACTTTTATTAAATGCCCGTGCTTTAGACTATAGTTTCTTAAAAACTGTCATCTAAAGCAATTTGGTAGACAATGATTAGACAAGAAACCATCGTCTAATATCATTTATGTTGAAAAAATAATACGCAGTAGAATTTTAAAAATTTTTATATCATAGTATTTTTTTTAAAACACAAGTTTTACATGCTATATACATAAATTAATCAGATCTTACTAACTTTGTATACCGAAAAGCTCCGTAATTTGTGAAGAGAAAAGATGTTGTAGAAAGACATCAACTAACTGGCTTTCTTTGCTATTCTCTCATCCACGACCGGTGTGTGTGTGGGTACACTCATATAGCTCTTCCATCAGGCGACTTTCCTTCTAACCAATTGAGAAATACCTAAAGCTATAGTTCGTGATTTGTAAATATTAGCTTTCCGTGGAGTTTCAAAGTCTCATCAGTAGAGTCTCACTCTTAATCTCTTAATTGATCTAAACAACAATGAGTCTCACTCCCCTTTTTACATGAAAACACGTGATCTATTTATCGCTTGTCGACAGGCCAAACTAGCAAATTGGCCTATCGAACTTATTCCATCGACAAGCCGAACTTACGATAAATAATCCCTGCGAATTTTTTATTTTCCACCCGAGATTCTTGGGATAGAGCCTCAGTTTTAATTCAAATACCTCAATAGAGAAGTTATCTGATTAAAAGAGTCATATCTAGATAATATATAAGAAAATAAATATTTCTGATAATTCAATAAGTTTATCTTGAATTAATTTATTCAAAATTAATCCAACTGATAAACAGACATGACTTATCTGATCTCGATAATTCAACAAGTTTATCTTGAATCAATTTTCACAAATTAATTCAATCAATAAACAGACATGAATTATCTGATCCTATCAAATTTTCAGCCAATTTGATAGTTTGATATAAGTCACCAATTATTGAAAAAGCACCTTGTATCATCACAGGATTTTTTATGAGCTAGCAAATGAGACATGATGGACCTATATAGTTCAAGCTCCCGATAATTATGAAACCCAATATCCCAAATATACATTTCATAATTATCAACTCTAACGATACTCCACTAAAAGCTTAGAGCTATACTTTCAAGCTATATAGAATTACGAAGCCCGTATAACTAAGTTTCCATAACATATCATAATGTATCGTATCCCTATACGATTATCCATAATCAGCTTAAGGATAAATTATGTCTTACCTTCCTAATTATTTTTCTCTTACATTCAATTGTCTCACCATCGAAAAACTTACCATCCAAAGACAGTTTACCATTTGGTTACACCTATGTATCCAAATGGTTGAGTGCTTCAGTTTTTTTATTGCAGGATAACACATATAAGAGGATATTAACTACTCCTAAATAGGAGCTATGGATTCCATATCTATGAATAACAGGTCTACGCTATCAAGAGTCATGCTTCCAACGTACCAGTTTGCGTACCAACATAAAATGTGTATGTCACTCTTTGGTACATCAAAAGACATAAGTCAAGACAATGGGCCTACTATACTTTTTAGGATTAAGATACAATACAAATGATTGCCTAAAGTGAATCGATTTATCGAGACAGAATTATTAATCTAAATCAATTCACTTTATGTCCCGATCAAACACATCATCACCTATGACAATGTACCAATGTTTCTATTCAAGGAGTTCACCTCTGATGGTCAAGATAAACCATCTCCAGTTAGGGATATAGCCAACATAACAATCTTTGAATGAATAAAGCGCTTAACTTTATTTCCTCAATTGCAGATCTTATGATTTAAACCGCCACCTTAAGAATCATGTTTTTTGCATAATTTGTCCATCATATGCCTAATTCTTAAAGGTTTATATTAACAGTCTCAGATTTTTGTTAGCTTATCATACATTCAATAAATATGAACATAAAGAGGATAACAATTTGGTATATGAATAATAAATAAATTCTTTATTGATAAAAATATCTCCAAAAACATATTACATTTTTACTCTTTAAGACATACATGTCCAACAATTTATTATCCTGCCTCTTGAAAAATCAAAACCTCATTTCCTCTCGCACTTATTTCCACTATGTCGTCCTTTCTCTCCCTCCATCACCCTCTTTCTCTGCGAAGCCCCAAGACGAAGATCCACTATCACGACTATGAAGCCCCACTATAACGACCGCAAAGTCCTACGGCCTCTACATCGTCACCGTGAACATTGAGGGGCTAATGAATTATCAACAATATTTGTTTAAAATAAAAGATAAAGTAAAATAGCAAGAGAATGACAAAATAGCATATTTAGGTTAAAACTTAGTAAATGCTGTCATATAGTTTCAAAATATGTAGTAAATAGTGTATCATGAGAAATTGAGTAATATCTCATGATAAATTGAAAACAAACCCCAAAATACCCTCACCTCTTTATCCTCTATATCTCCGCCAGCATTGCCGGCAGCCAAAAAATACAATATTTATTAGAAAATAATGTACTTACTCTATAAATACAAAATTCACAGACGACTCTACCGAATCGTCGGCTACCGAAACATACAATATTTATTGAAAATACCGTATCTACCATGCAAAAACAAAAATTCACCAATGAACAAGAAATACAATATTTACTGAAAAATAATATATTTATTGTGTAATACAAAAATTCATTAGCGCCTTCACCGGACCGCTGATCAGGAAATACCTTATTTACCATGTAAATATAAAAATTCACCAGCGACTTTGTTGGACTGCCAATAGCTGAGAAATCCAATATTTACTGAAAAATATCGTATTTATCATGTAATATAAAAATTCACTAGTGACTTCACCATACTGCCAACTGCAAGGAAATATCGTATTTACTGTATAAATATAAAAATTTAAAATTTACTAAAGACTTTGTCCACCGCCGGCGGCCAAAAAATACAATATTTACCGAGAAAATATCGTATTTATCGTGTAATACAAAAATTCATTATCGACTTCACCGGACCGCCAACGATCAAAAAATATAATATTTATTAAGAAATACCATATTTACTATATATAAAAATTTACCGACAACTTTACCAAACCGCTAATAGTTCAATATTTATTAAAAAATACTGTATTTACTAAGTAAATACAAAAATTCACTAGCAACGTCACCAGACACCATTAGCACTAGTGACGTCACTTGCTTGAAAATGTTGTTAATCTCTTACTTTTTACAAAAAAAAAAAAAAAAACATTGCCAAAAATAAAAAGCAAAAATGCAAAAACAAAAAAAAAAAATCATTACAATTAATAAAAAATCCATTTCAAGAAACAGATTGCACAGCGAAGAAAAATCCATTTTTAGAAAAAGAAAAAAAACAGCAAAAAACAAACAAGGCGATCTTGACATCGTTAAGCAACAGCATCAAAGATGACCGCAAATCTCATAAGCTAGTACCATCATTGCCTCAATCGAGGTCGCAACAATGAGAAAAATCGGTATGATCAAGATCACTATAGCCAATCACATTCGCGCCTTTTTCTCTATTGACAGCGCAGATCCGAGGACGACTTCAGCAACACGAAGCTATGATGACCTTGGTAATCTCTACGATGGCATCGCGAGGCTGAAATATAGATATCGTCGACGGTAGCGTGAGACTGCTCTGGTAGCCAATGCTAGAGGTCGCGATGAAATCTACGCCGGATAAGAGAGAGAAGACAAAGAGGATGATGACAGAGACGTTGACGACGAAGAAGAAGCTTAGAAACTAGAGACTTTGCGTTTAAATAATCTCCTGATATTCTTCGTCGTCTTCTCCAGCTTAGGCGTGTCATCTTCTCCTACTCCGATAGCTTCAGAATGCGACATCTTTTCTAGATCTAGCAACGAAGGTTGTGATGTCCAAATCGGGCAACGCTGCAGACAACGGAGATGATCGTGCCTGATCTGTTGATGCCGGAGCTCGAGGTGAGACACGTTGAAGTTTCTGATGATTTAGAGGTAATTGGACGAAGAGAGAGAGAGAGAGTAATGTTGCTCGAGAGGAACCAAGGGAACAAAGGAAGAGAGAGAGAGACGAGGAGGAGAGAGAGAATAATGTGGGTTTTTAAAAATAGATCTGAAACTAAATGAGTGTTTTAAAAATAGGGATATTTTTGGCTTTTTCTCTAACTCCAAGATCTGGTTCATTTCGAATTTGTTATTTTTTACATTTTTTTAAAACATCCGATGTTACTTATCTATTGGCTAATAAAACGTACTATTTAGTGTAATTTTCAAGCATAATATACCCAAATTCCTTCTTCTACCCTCTTCTCTCCTTGCCTTTCCCAAGTGCAAAACCAAATCCAAAAATGAAAGGGTTAATTTCACCAATATTGCTTGAAATTTGCCCTTAGTCTTAGTTGTTCTTGATGTTTAAAAAGTCTCATTTTAGTCATTAGTTTTTTATTTTATTTCAATTTTGATATTTTCATCAGTTAGGTGTTAAATATTAAAGAAATATTCTTAAAGTGTTTCACTTTGGTCCTTAATCTATTACTTTGTTTCACTTTTAGTCCCTAGTCTATTATTTTATTTCACCTTTGATCCCTCCATTAGTAATGTATTATTAAGCATCAGAACTTAAAAAAAAAAATAAAGTAAGAAACTAAATGCAATATTTTGGATTCATGTAACTAAAATAAAAACAACTTATCATGTTATTATTTGGATGAGCTTTAATTTTTTTTAAAAAAGGAAAAGCGGAATACTTATATACCGGTATTAAGAATTCAATTTATTTTTAAAATTAAATTCATCTCATTAACAATCAAATAAAATTGTTTTTTTTTAATTACATGCATCAATATCATTATATTTATAAGGTGTTTGACAAAATTTGTTAAAACCAACTCTTTAGTTAGGAAATAGTATAAAGCTCTTACATGCTATAGTAAAAGGCAAAAGGTTGCTATTGTGTAAAGCGTTCATATGCTACAGTATTTTGAACTAAGAAGTTGATTTTAACTAACTTAGCCAAACATTATTAGTTTTCCACTTTAGATTTTTTAAATTTTATTCCTTAATAACTCATAGGTATAACAAAGAGACTAAAAGTGAATAAAGTAATAGATTATTGACTAAAAATATAACAAAATGGTGTCAAAATTAACAATTTAATTATAAATTGATCTTTTAATAACTAAAATAAATAGTTAGAGATTAATAAATTAAAAATAAAAAATTAAGGACTAAAATTATATTTTTGTGAGAGGTTTGGACTAGCGTAGTAATTTATCTAAAGCCTTACCACCAACCGCCGATAATCCTCGTTCTCGGATTTTCCAAATCCCACCGCCCCGGGACCACCCTTCGCCCTCTAGATCAACAAAACAAAAACAAAAAACGCCATAGATTATTTTCTAGGGTTTGTGAATTTGTGAAGAATCGGATTCGGCAGCTGAAGTTTTGGGGGAATAAACGATTAATTGACTGTTTGAGGAGTGGAAATGGAGGTCGAAGTGTCGGGAGTGAAACCCTCGGCCATGGTGAAGATCAGGAGAGAGAATTCGGAGAGCGATCGGGTGCTTGTGAAGAGGAAGACCTTGCAGGCCGTGCTTCAGCAGTGCCAGAGAGCCCTCGAATTGCTCGAGTCCAATAGCTCCCTCGACGATGACGACGGCGATGGAGAAAACGGCGATGGTAGTGATAGTGCCACCAGCGACGGCGAGGATCGCCGCGGCGGAGAGGCTGATGAGGTATCGACAATTTTTTTTTTCTTTTTTAAAGTTATATTTTTGCTGGTGTAAATTGTGATTATGAAACTAAATTTTGCATAATAGAGTCGTACTTTCAACATCGCATATGACTAATATGGAATTGTAGTTGATTTATGCCAGAAAGAGACCTTGCTTAATTTGCTTTTTATTTCTTATTTTCCCTTTATTGTGATTTTCTTTTTGTCTAAGCTTAAGAGTATAAGAATCTGATTTCAGCGGTTTGCGGTTAGGCTTTATAATGTGGAGTTGGAAGCAGTGTTAACCTGAATGAAAGGTTTAATAGGATTTGAGGGGTCTGTAAAAAGGTTCTATTTCGTTTTTGCGAGGTGGATTTCTGGATGCAGTTGATTTACTTGGAAAATCACTTTTTTCAGACACAATTTGTTTGATAAGCTCTAGGTATTACTCTGCCAGCTCGAAATAGTAGCGTTGTTTTGCCGAGTCATTGGTATAACTATTCGGAGATAAGGCCAATGCTACTCCCTTTCTTTGTTTGTCTGGTTTTGGTCAAAAAGTTAAGAAACACTCGCGGTAATATCGCAGTTTCTTCTTGTTAAGAGCTGTTAGAGAAGAAGGGCTCTTAAGTTTGGAGATCGGGTGCCGTGTGGGTGGTGGTGGGGATGTCCGTCTTATGTTGGTTTTGCGTTGGATAAGAGAAGAAGAGCTCTTAAGATTGGAGATTGGGTTGTGGGGTGTGGTGGTGGGGATGTTCATCTTATGTTGGTTTTGAGTTGGATAAATTGGGTAACAAATATGTCAGTTTCCTTGTCAAGGGAACATAATCTTCCACTAGGCTTTGTTTGCTGCCAAAGTTTAAAGCATACTATTTGTTATCAAACGGTTTAAGTGAAAGTGAGTAGATGTGTTACTTATAGCAGGCAATACAACAAATTCATCTTTATAATAGATCCATAAACTGTATCATACTATAGAAGAGTTGATCTCTTTGTTCCCCTGATTTGCTATATGGTTTAAATAGGGTAAAGGGGATTTTGTTTTCTTCACAACCTGAGCTTTCCATAATCTTATCCTGACATCCCTGTACAACCTGATGCAGTTGTGCGAGCTTCTAAAATCTAGAGTTGAATGCCCTGATTTTCTCGAAAAGTTAGCTTGTGCGCAAGCATCTGTTTCACAAACTTTGGGTGGTAGGTAACAATATACATGTGTATTTATCTTTTGGATTGTTGCATAACGGAATGTGGTTTTAATTACTAATTTTTGCTCCTAATTCTTTTGTGGTTGCAGAAGAAGGTAATTCTTGGGATCTGGTTAATGAGAATGATTTATGGGAGGGCGAGAACACTGATTTGAATGAAGATGAGTATGTTCTTGTCAGGCAGGAGGATATATTAGAGGGTATTGCATGTTTCATGACTGCATACTTGGAGAGTATTAAACAGACTAAGGTATGCCAACTTTTTACTTTTCATTTTTCATTTTTCATTTTTTTGTCTTCGATTAAATTAGTGATGCCAAATTAGATTTTACTTATTGGAGGCACAGTTTGAGCAATTGCTAGTTTCTGATCGTTAAGCATTATAATGTATACGAAAGGTTTTAATTATCCTTTCTGTTTACTTGGTGATTTAGTAATTAGAAATATGCTGTTACAAAGCAAGTCATGTTTAAAAATGAGCTGTATCTTGTTGTGGTTGTTCTCTCGTACTTGAATTTGTGGTCCGGATTTGTATTATTGTTTGTTTTACATAAGGTGCAATGGTAGTGATGTTGTCAAGTGAATAGGAACTTAAAATCAGTAAATTCTTGAAAAAGTAGCGTTCCTATCTACTTCATAAGAAAGTGGATAGTTTGATACTTAGCAAAAGTATTCAATTCTTTTTGCTATTTGATTTGCAGGATTTGCCCCCTAATCAACTCCAAGAAGGTGAGATCAGAAGGATTATTTATGTATTTCTTTCATTCTTGTATCAAGTTTTCTGTCTAGCTTGGATTCTAATGCTTTTAATCCTAATTTAGCCCTTCGGAAAACATTCTCGGTTAAAAAGAAGAAGGGAAAGCTTCGAAAGGCTTGGGACGGGAGCAAAGTCATCTACAATGTAGCATCTTGGGGAGCAACTGCCATCGGGTAAGTCGATAGACGTCCAGCATGCACCAATCCAAGGACTTTACACATGTTATGCATTTGATATGCCATTCATCATTTAATATTTGCATACAACTCCAATATCTGCGCTTTCTCGATGGCATGGTTAAGATATGATATGGGTTTTATCCTCACTTTAAAAAATCCTTGCTTCTTTCTTCGTTTTTACAGAATATACCAAAACCCTGTAATTATTAGGGCTGCTTCGAAAGCCTTCTGGACATCTTGCCATGTTATATCAAAGCTTCTCTAACGCCGTTGCAAACATGCTTACGGAAAATGGTGTGGAGATAGGGAACTCCAAGTCCAGTGATGCATATGTGATTTGTGTTGCCAATGCAAAGGTTATTTCTTGTGTAACATTAATGGCATTCTTTTCATGCTACAGATGACAGATCGATTGGTTGATTCCTCATTGTAATTTAATGTTGTAAATATTTTCTTCCTCATGAAGCATTGTTTTTCTGCTGTTGCAATTTATTTCATTCGTGGCATTTCTTTTCTTTTCTTTTCTTTTTTTTATTTTTTATTTTTCCAGTTTAATTAGTCTGTAGTGGCAAAAACGTACTTAAATTTGGACCCCAATATTTGTGTATTAGACGTTTGGTAGCTTCTAATTGATTTGATTTTGTTGCCTTTCTGAAGTCAGTCACATCTCATATGAACTGAATGGTGCTCAATGCTCCCTGAGTGGACGTGGCACAGTGACTATTGGTAGTGAGAGATAGAGGATAATCGAGTGACTAATGACAACATTAACCTTTAAATTTATCGCCAGAACTTTATTGTTGCTACGTTAGTATTTTTTAGCCTAACTAGTTAGATTAATGCTGTTACCTTATTCGTACATTGTATCTGTTTTGATTAATTTATTAATTTATTTTATTTATTAATAACAGACTTTAATGCTCCCTAAAAAAATGCTGATATCCATGTTTTAAGCTCTCTTAGTGTAGAGGTATGACGTGTTTGGATGGATTAGGCTTTGTCCAAGTTGTATTCCCTTTTGCTATTAATTAAATTAAATTGCTTGGTTATAATTATTTGGCATTGGTTTTGTCCTCCATTTCTTTAGTCCAAATTGCATAGCTGCCATGGTTGAAAGGTTTCTTGTCTGCAGTCCAAAATCCAAAGGCGAAGCCTTGTAATGTTTGGAATTCTATGGCGTGTGAATCTTTATTTTGGTGGTTAAAATATAACTCAACTCTTTTTTTTTTTTTAAATTATTCTTTCTTTCACAAATAGATACATATATATATATATGTATATCACATGTTTAATTATATATGCAATTAAACATACGCTACGCACTTGTAGTAATTCATAATAATAATTAAAAAAATTAATTATAATAGCTAGCTAAAAATCGGAAACGTCTAAGTTCAAAAAAAAAAAAGAAAGCAACGTTTGGCTGATTTGCTAAGGCAAGCAAGTGGTTGTGAATCCGAGATTCTCGTCATTGGTAGCCACAACCACGCTAGCAAAATGCTAAAACGACAGAAGAGTGTAGACGTACGTAACTTTGTTTCTTCACAAGTATATTCTGTTTGACATGGAGGACAAAGATGCGCCAGTGTTGTTACGAGGACAACAAAATATCTCTTTCTTTGGACCGACAGAAATATCTTTTTTACTACTCCTCTGTCTTGTCTTACCTGCTAATAATGCCGATTATCAAATAATAATAATAATAATAATCTACAACTACACATAGAGAGGGGAATGTTTTTCTCCACCTTCAACCAAAACAATGACGTTTTGGTCAAACTTTTTTTAAATTTTTTTTAATTTAATTTCATTGCAAATCTTATGCATTAAAAAATAAAAGAGAAAACATAAATACCTTTAACTAGGCTAAATTTATTTTTTAAAAAAATATTCTTTTTCTTGAAAAATCAAAAGAAAAAAAATGAATAACCTACTCTTTAACACCTTATGAAAAATATAATATAACATTTAGAAAGACGTAAAGACTTGAGATCTTTTTTTTATTAACATTTGACATTTGGTTTCAACGTTTCTTTTATTAGATTTTTGTCTGAGGGTAGGGCACTCATTTTGTTTCTTAAAATTTTTTCAAGTTACAATATACATAAGGGATAAAATTAAAACAAGTCTTTTAAATTTAAAAAATACCACTAAAATTTCTAAAAATGAATGGACAAATTGGAAAATAATTAAAGGAGTTATGATTATATAATGAACCCAACAAGAAAATGCTATCGAACCACCTGCAAAAGTAGTATCACAAGAAAGAATGATGGAATCAGCTTTCATTTTCATATATGACATTATGGGAACAAAAATGTTGAGGAAAAAAAAATTAAACAACTAATAATCCCGCTTATACTTGGCAGCCATAGATTTCTTTGAGCAGCTAGCTGCTCGCTCCCTCTACAAAATTAGCAGCACGAGCAGTACGTATTCTATATTGTATATTATATTTATTATACACATTTAACATTCCAAAAATGGAACATTATAGAGATTTGTAGCTCTAAAAATGGGCCAAGGCGATCATCTTGCTAACTCCTAGACTTCTGAGCTCTCTCATAGTCACGCATGCCCCTTCTCTCTCTCTCGCTCTCATCTCATATTTACATGACCCCAATTTAAAAATAGTAGCTGTTGTCCTTGTGATCTGGAACATCCTTGCAGAGTATAGAGCGGACTTCCATTATTGATCTCGGCGGCTCTAGATCCTTCTCTAGGAGTGCATTCCCCAGCAACTGCTGCATCTGAGATGCAAAGGTGTCGTCTAGGATCTGCAAAAGTGACGGTAAAATTATTCATCCCGTGTAAGAAAAAAAATGGAATAAAAACGAAGAGCTCGAAAGTTTGTGATGTGGTTGCTACTTACAGAAACAGCGATCCACGAGCCCTTGTACCATGACCTATTCTCTTTTCTGTTCTCCAAGAAGCTCAGAACATCCTGAGACAGAAATTCACATAAGAAAACAAGGCAAAATATATGACATTTTACTAGTTAACAAATTTTCCAAAAAGGCGAGAAGTGGCATACTTGTCCCATTCGGTCCCAGTAACCGCGACAGATTGCAACAAAGACATGAGTCTCAAAGACTGTATGCAGGTTATTCATCGTACTTGTTAGCTGGTCTCGCAGAGGCTGCATCCTATTTTGAACATCGGATTCTACTGCAGTTTCCTTCGAATCTTGGAGGATCTTTTTCAGCTTTGTTGAACTCTGTAGCTTTGTCTGGAAAATCAAAAAGGGGACAAGAAAATCAAGGACACTTTATAAAAGGATCATAAAAAAATTAATCAACTGCATCTATAACATACAACCAAACAATGATAAATCAAATTTAAAAAAAAACGTCAATTCAAAACTGCATCTATAACCCACATTCTCTGCAAGTTTTTCCACAACTGCTTGAAGATAGTTCCTGAACTTGGCTCTCAGCATGACCGTAACTTCACTGAGACGCTCTCCGGGAACTGCATTTCCACCATCAGGGATACAGGAGCCCCATGATTTGAACTGAGCTTCTATCTTTGGCCGCAGGATATCAAGCATTCTCTTAAGAGAATTCAACAAAATTCCCAGCTGAAATGCAACAACTAATTTTTCAAACCTTGATATAAAGAGATGTGAATCTATCAAGGAAACCAAGAAGTACGAGAAAGTTGCAACCAACCTCATCAGGGACTGTGTAGGAGGATACAGATCTTTTGGCAAGTTTTTGCACATACTTGAGGCCAAATTTTTTGGGTGTCAAATTTTCCTTTAATGGTGACAAGACATCCGCATACTGCTTGTCTAAAGCCTCCACTATCGCCTTCTCGACATCAGCAACAGCCTTTTGCAGGAAAGAGTAATAACATATAGATCAATAAACAACTTCAGCCTCAAGCCGTATAGGTACTTAGTAATGTTACAGAATGAAAAGCTAATAATAAAAATAGTAAGGTTATTAAAAAAAAAAAGTATCAGAATTACAGAGCTCACTCCACATTAGTAATGGGTATCAATTCACTAGCTGGTTTTGGTTGAAGGGTGACACGGTGCCCACAAATAAAATTATAAAAGAACGGAGAGAACCACAAGTACAGAAGAAGGGGCAATCAAATGCATAGTAACCAGAGAAGAAAAAAAGATAGAGAGATCAACCCATATTGACATACTTGCTCTAGAACAAAAGTGTACTCGGGCCATCGACATATGATTATCTCATAATCGCTCAAAGTTTCCTTCAGTCTGTCATACATCTCATCCACAAAAGGAGTTGTAGAATGCTGTGTTCTAACTCCTGACCATTTTACCTGCAATTGCTTAACTTTTAGCAAAACCTTAAAAAAGAAGTAGTTAAATAACTTAGGAATCTTCTTGTGATCCTTCAATAGACAAAGCATAAAAAGAAGGAAAAAAGAGAGAGAGAGAGAGAAAGGAAGGAAATTCTTCATACAGAAGAACATAAAACCAAGCCAAAATACAAAGTCAAATACCTTATCTAATTTGCATGATTCGAGCAAAGAAAGGCGCTTATCCTGAATCCACACCATGATATAAAGATGGAACAATTCTTTTGCATCCACTCCACCTTTGATAGGACTGAAAGGACAAATTGCAATATTGTAAAAAATGCTTGTTTGTCTTTTAAATTGTCATATTTTCCAAATGGTAGCTAGAACAAGAATAAACTTACCTGATGCCCCAGCTTGCAAGGTCCCTCTGAAAATCTGCAGTCGCTATAACAAGTTCTGCTACAGGAGGTGAAGGGCCTGTTGGGGGGCAGGCAATGAGGAAAGCACGCAATCTACTGCAGAGATCGGTGCTGTATATCGAGGATGACAGATTTGGAAGGTCTATGAAACTGTAATAAGGTATTTAAAAAAGAGTATTCAATTTTATTAGTAAGACATCAAAACGCCCAATAAAGTAATCATGTGGTCCTCTCAAAAAAAAAGCACCTTGGAAGTATGTGTTTATTATGGATCTCAATATCGGTTAGGATTTCGTTCCTAAAGTTTGTGCACGAAGACTTCATCTTCAGGTATGCAGTGGACATAGTCAAGTTATCCATCAGAGTCCCCTCATTGTTGTTGGTAATGTACTCGTCTGTCTCGGTTAAATGCCTTCTTGATCTCTTTCTTGCAGCAACCTGGAAATAATGGCACAATGTATTTTGTGCCTCGGGGGACAAAATATCATGAAGAAGAGTGTAAAGTTTAACGGCAGGTTCCAGTGCAGGGGCTGCAAGTCCACATGGGGGTTTAAAGACCTCCATAATACCCGAGAGTGCCGATTCATCCAATGACTTGTAGTTTTCAAAAACTAGAGAAAGCATCTGTTCGATTTGATCCTTGGTTTCTCCTAAAATTCGGTTCTACAAAACAATGAGAAAGCTGAGAGATATCCAATGCCAGATAACAATAATAACCTAATCATCAACATTAAGCGAGAAAAATGCTTCAAATAGAATGGTTGATCCATACCTCTTGATGGCTCAACGTGCTCTTGCAGTGGCCTTTCGTGAGAACAGGCGTCAACAAGTCATAAACCAACATGAGGCAATCAGCTGTTGGTGTGGCAACGTCCATGACATAAGAAAGGTATCTGTTCAGACGTTAGAACATGATTACAATGTAAATCGTATGAACAGAAACTCACTGGTGCAGAGGGTCAACTTTTTTCCCTACCAAATTGTGTTACCTGAGCTTGGTGTACACCTCAGAAACACCATAGTATGCGGCAAACTCTGTTAAAAGCCATTTCCATGGACCATGCAGCAGTAGACTCCTCTGCTGAAAATGTTGAACCTTCATAGCGACTTCCAAAACTAAGTCATATGCGACCGTCTCTGCAACAGAGCCGCACTGAAAGGCAGGAGAAAAGGGAAAATAAAATTATCAACCTGTCTTGCAATAAATGGTATAATACAAATTCTTAAAAACATTGACCAATTGATGAACTATCTTTATCTTTATAAACAGTGCTCCTCATGTCTTGTACAAGCAATATATTAAGTGATACACTCTCATGTCTTGTACAAGCAACATATATAGTGACACTCTTAAAAAGAGTAAATCCAATAAATGCATATTCAAAAAGGGGAAGCGATACTTGAGGTCACTTGAAAGATAACTCACTTTGAGATGGCTATTATCGTCTGAACTTGTTGAGTAAAGTATAAAAAGCTGTAGCTTTCCCACAAACTCATGTTCAGGTTCGCGATAGATAGACCACCAACGTAGCTTGTCAGCCTGCATTCCCGCATTAAAAAGAACATTTAATCATGACCATAATTATTGGAATTTATCATCGTCGTTAACCAGGATCAAAAAAAAAAAAAAAAATCTTACCGGGTCATCAGCAATGGTTGCCACTTGAACAGCCACACGGCCGAAATGCTTTCCCTTGGAATCTTGGATTTCAACAATTAGATCATTACCCAAGCTATCTGGAAAGCTGTAGAGTGGTCAGAACCTTTCTCTAACAGATTCAGAAACAAACAGAGTAACAAGACATTAAAAGGAGACATAAGAACATACAAAACGTGAGTTTCCCCAGATCCAGGTTGCATTCTGATGGCATCTTCTTCAGCTGAACTTTTTAATCTTAAAAAACAAGAGTATGTTTCTGTTGACATTTGCAAGCAAAGAGAAATACTTAACAGAAATAAAAGAGAATGAGAACAAAAAGACGTCCTCCACACCACAATACAAGAGAATTCCCCATCGTTTATACCTTGCACAACATCATAAGAAGATGAATTATTGCGCAGAGTCGTTACGCCAGTTTTTAGGAGTCCAGACACCTGTTTGATATACTTAGTACCAGCATGCACATAAGCCAAGCTTTGACGTGAAAATGACCGATTTGCTGGTAGTCGAGGAACAACGCAGATTTTTCGAAGAGCTAGCCATCTAGAAGAGAGTGTTGACTGCAAGTTGGAGAAGTGATATTTGATAGTTTCCATTTTAACTAATGACGGTCGATAAGAAGTAATACTACAGCCAGTGGGTGGGTCCAAAGCCATTTTCACTTTACGCACTGCACAGAAAACAATAATTCAGGACACTCCTACAATTAACCACTTGCAGAGTTAGGATGTTAAGCTGACAAAATTTACCTTGAACCTTCATCTTGCCAACCATTTTTTTAGGTTTTAGAGCAGCTTTTTCACCAGCAAGCTCTGAAGTCTGCTTTGCCAGCAGTTCTTCCTCCGACTGTAGAAGCACTTGCCTTAAACTACAGCTCGAACAACAGGATTTAACTTTATTAGTAACACTGAACAAGGTAACACTACAGAACCACAAACAGCGTACATCATTCCATGCCCTCCATTTAAAAGTTTCAAGGGCTTATCATGCATGTCCCCTGAACTTTACTAATTTAATTCTAAACTTTATAAATGCCGAAACCTAATATTCAGCTATCTTAAATCAAAATCATCCTTCTATTTACAACTACCAAAGTTTTAAAATGAATAGAAAATATGGTTTTTAATTTTATTGGGAACAAGTAATAGTTCTAAGAGAAATATGCACAACGAATGCAATTTTACATTATTTTATCTAAATATTGTTCCTACAGTAAGAGTTCTGCATTCAACGGAAAAACTAGTATGTTATAGCTTATAAGCTGTCCAGCCAATATGTTTACAATTTGCTTTCCATTTCTGAAAACGTATAACTGAATATTTAAAAGCCTGACTGAAATGATGGCATGATAGAGGACAAGGAGATAATAATGATGAACTCACCCAAATGCGTCCCTTAGTAGAGCACATTCATTCTCCAAGAACATAGGTGCTTCCATGCATTCCATTGCCCAAGCATGAAGGCAAAGACGCACACATGCGTCGTATGCAACAACAGCATGCCATGGCCCTAGAGCACTAATATTAAACAGAAATTACAGCAGACCAATTAATCAACAAAAATCAATAGTAGAAAGTGAAACAGAAAACTTTACTTCATCAATTTCATCTTAACCTATGGTTTTGGTCTTCATCAAAAAAAAGAAAAAAACACTATCTTATTGGTCAAAAATACCTTGCATGGAATGTTGGGACTCGAGCTGGGCCGGATGAGGGTGCAGCTTCTGAACCAGTAGCACTTCTGAACAGCGGGAACAGATATAGTTAAACAATCATGTACATACATGGATGCATGTATATGCCTGAGTGTGTGTGTGTATTGTATATATATATATATATATACACACACACATACATACATATATATATATAACATACATATATGATGTGGCTCAGGTTAATGAGTTAAGAAAAACATCAGCATACTATCTTTTAAGTAATGTTTTCACAAAAAGGTTCGTGATTTTTTTCTTTTCTTTTCAAAGAGTGCAAGAAAAGAAGCACAGACCTTACGAACTGTTCAGGTTTGCCATGTCCACCTTTATCATCCGGCTTACTATTATCAGTAGTGTTTTTTGCTTCAGGCAAATCTGTTGTCTTTGGAGTACCTTGAGGCTTGGAAGCTGGACTTCTCTCAGCAGCTACTTTGATTTCCTGAGTAGAGCCACCAAATGGTGGTGCACTGGGAACATCATCCTCATCCAAAAATTTCCCGTTCTGCAGCTTTCTTGAATGCAAACCCTGAAAAGTAGGTGGATTTAGCAACAAACTTATCATTCCAGTTGATAATAAGAACGGTCCTTAAAAAGGCAAGAACAAAACCAATGACAAATCTGTGCATTAACTCCTGCTTATAAAATATATACAGTTAGAAAATGCAGTAACATGATCACTAAATAATCCTCAAACAGTCAAAACTAACAATTTAATACACAAAAGCAATGGAAGTAAAATTATTATAAGTATAAGAACAAGACCTTTTCAGCGGTACTTTCCAGATTGATTGTGGACGGAATGCTGGAAGCATATCCCTCGGAGAACCTATTCCGTCTGGCAGCACCGCCATTAATGCTTCCCCCCACTTGCGTGGTCGAAAACTCAGAGCTAGCCGCAGAATCATCAGACTCATCCTCCGTAAAGCCATTTTGAGCAACCGGGTACCTCCCATTTCCTGCCACTGTCGCACTCTGTTTTGCCATAAATCTATGTTTCATCAACCCCGTCACCGTCTCCATTGACGAGCCGACATCCGAGTAGGTGTAGTCGCTGCTATAGTGTGACTGAGAATCCATCTTTGACGGGTTCCCATTCCCGTATCTATAAGCAGCCCCATTGGGTCGCTGCGGCGAAGAATCCAGCGAGTATCTCCCTCCATAAACATCCTCCTCCGAGTCAGTACCCATGTCGTTTTCAGAACCCGACGCGCTGTCATAGACATCACCAGGGATGGTTCTAGACACGGGAATGGCACTCGCCGGCAAGTGCCCACTTCGAAATTTGGCAGGTGGAGGGAGACCAAAGCCCCTCCCACCGCCGCGGATTTGAGACATTGGATCAATACGAGGTCTGAGATTCGTAGTAGAAATCGGACTATCCTTCTATTTCATCAGAACAAAAAAAAAAAAGAAAGTTGTGTAAATATTTGAAATTTTTTAGTGCCCAGATGCTAATTCAATAAGACAAACAAAAACTTAATTAAAAATAAATAAATAAAATAATTAAAAAAACAGAGAAACGAGAAATGTAAATTAGAAAGTTCTCACCTCTCTAACCCAACGAAGAGCACTTCTGTCGAGTCCTCCGGTGAACATTCTTTCTTTTTTTTTAAAGTTCTGTCCTCTTCACCTGCAAACCCAGAATAAAAATTTCATAAACAAAAACCACAAAAAACCAAACAAATCAAACATCAATATTCAATCCAAAAACAAGAGAGACGGAGAAAAGGAAAGTAGTACATTTTTTTGAAGGCGAAAAAAAAAAACAAAAGAAGAGCAAACAACTCACATATAAATCAAAGTGATGGTTTGTTTTTTACTTTCAACTTCACCACCCAAAAAGAGCTTTAAGAAGAGCAGCAATGGCGAGAGTCTAATCAGGAAAGTAAAAGAGAGATCATTTGAAAGCGAAATCCAAGTTATATAAAAAAGCACTCTTCGGACACTGAAGAAGCTCAAGATTTTAGAAAAGAACAGAGAACATTAAAAAAAAAAGGTTTGCTTCTCTCAAAAGCTAGGAGAGAGAGACCCAATGCAATGCAAGCAACTCTTTTCTCTCTCTATAGCTTGTACAAATCTGTGTGGGGCGTTTGGTGATTTGGTGAGACTACTGTTTTTTACCTCTGAACGAAAAAAGAAAAAAAGAAAAAATAGTTCTTCTTTTTTTCACCCTCGTTTTTTTTAAGGATTTTCCCCTCGTTTTAGCGTACACGAAAATGTTTTTTCCTGCTTTCAAAAAAAATGGTTTTTCCTTAAAAATGTTTGTTTTGGGCTTACTTCTCCGTTTCAAAAATTTCCCAACGAACGAAGACAAAAATTGTAAGAAATGAATGCTTACGACACGAAACGGCGACGTATGAGCCAGAGAAACAACAAATACGACGCCGTTTCGGAGGGGGAAAAGGTCAAAATGAAAGAGTGAAAACGCAATGGTACTTGTAAACTACTACGTAAGATTATTATTAATATTATTATATTATGAAAAATCAGAAATCCTGAAAGCAAGTCCGAGAATAAAGCGCACGTAGATGGTCCAAAAAAGTAACCCGAAGTATGACGTGGCAAACATATGAGCCTTGTTTTTTGAATATAACTTAATAAATAATTAATGTAGATTTTCTATTTTTTAATAGTTTTAATTTTAAAAAACTAAAACAGGTGGCATTTTTCTTTTTCTTATATAAAAAAATTTTAAAAATTAAATTAAATTGGTCGAACGTTGTAAGTGGGGCCGCTTTAACATCTAAACATTTTGCCCGCAGTTATACCAAAAAAATAAAAAATCCAAGTCACATGGGTTCGGTGGGTCCCACTTTCTCAATTGCCCATACTCTTTTTTTTTTAATCTTTCTTAACTTTGCTCAGCTTAGCGCCTATTCCGTAGACTTTGTTCTCTTATGTTTTTTAAATTTTCGATTTTGAAATACCTAAAATACCCCTCGAGGGGTAGCCAACGGTGGTATGCATCTTGAGCAACGTCTATATAGTAACGACAGAAAATTCAAAAGAGAGAGAGGGAGAAAATTGAAAATCTAAATATTTTGTCCCTATTTTGTGAGATTTGAAAAGGGAATATTATGTGAGATTTGAATACGAGTCTCAAGCAAAGACGGGGCACAAACGCACTCATTGGAGGACAAGTTAGTTGGGTAAGAAAATTACGAGGGGGTGTTGAAATGGGGTCCAAAGTGGACTCCTTGCTTTAATTTGAAAAAAATTTTGAACTTTGTTTCTTTCCGTGTTAGAGAAACGTCTTTATTTTTTGTTTGGTTTTGTTTGCGGCCTAACTATTGTTATGGTGTTTACATTTTAAAAAAAAAAACTTTTTTCATTTAAAAAAAGTGGTTCTGAATTAAGCTAATGGGCTGGATGGGCCCACACCCCACCTGCCTACCAATTCCTCTCCAGGGGGACAGGTAGAACAGGCACAATCACAAGCACAACGTTTGTTGTTGTTAATATTGTTGAAGAATGACTTCATCAAGGCATGACTCCTTGGTGGAAACGGAAATTTCCATTTTTTCTTTTTTTTTTTAAGGACCTTCGGGAAACTAGACAAAAAGAAAATAAAAAATAAAAATATAAATATAAATATAGGAGAAAGTAGAAAATAGACCAAACTTATAATGAAATAAAAATTAATAGCTCAAGTTTAAAACAAAGTTAATAAATAGGCCAAAAAAATATAAATATACGTTTATTAACTAATTAAATTACAAAAAAATAACCTCAATTTAATTATTAACATTTTATTTTATTTTTCTTGTTTTCTTCATTCCTTTCCCTCTTTTCCCTCCTTGTTTCTCTTCCTTTCTCTCTCTGTTTCCCTCCTTTCCCACTTTTCCCTCTGTTTCCAGTTCGTCAGATCTATTTCCAGTTCGTCAGAGCTGTCTGTTGAAGCCATCACGGAAGGAGGAGCACCAAAGTCACTAGGCCACGACTGCAGGAGTTGCGCCAGAGAAGCTATCAGAGTCTCGAGGCCGCGAAGATCCACGAGCCTGCCGGAGTCGTAAGGCCGTGAAAATCGCAGGAGATCCACGGGAGTCACGTGGCTGAAATTGGCCGAATATCGTAGGGGCTCCATTTGGAGAAGCCGCTAGAGTCGCGCGAGATCTCGTAGAGGAAGATGCTATCATCGGGGAGGGAGGCACCGTTGCGGAGGGAAGCACCAGATTCGTCACCAGAGCCGCTCGAGGTCACTAAAGTCACGCCAAATAAGTTGTCGGAGTCGCAAGAGATCACCGGAATGCTGTAGAGGCTAGAGAGAAAAGAAGAGGAGAGAGAAAGTAGATCTAGGATTTTTTTGGAGAAGATGAAGAAAAGAGGGGTAAAATTAAAAATTTTAGTGTTTAAAAAATCAAGAATAGTACTACATACTTTAATATTTGTAAAGCTGTGCTGTTTACTTACATTAAGGTTGAAAAGTAGGTTATTTGATACAATTTTCTTAAAATTAATCCTTTTCGTTTTCTCTCCTATTTGAGAGTGATATGAGGGGCCAAAACAGTAAATTGGTATTGCTTATAAGGTGTTTGGAAGCATTAATAAGTATATAGTTTGAACTAATTTTGATTGAAAATACTATAGCCTATAAGAGCTTTACACGGTAGCAACAAAAGTTTTGATTCTAACTTACATTGTTAAACACTACATCATTCTATTTATGGGTTGATTACATAACTATACCTTTTAATTTCAATTATTTCTCAATTTATCTTTTTGTTTTAAGAAAATACAAATCTATTATTTAAATTTGAAAAACCAGTTTCAATTTTATCATTCGTAGACTTTTCAATTAAAAAAATATAACAATAAGATAAAGATACTCTTAATTATACAAAATTTGTTTTCAAAATATATTTTTTTTCTTGAGAAATATTTTAAAAATTATTTTAACATTTAAGATGTCATAAGACTTAAGATTTTTTTTAAAAAAATTTAAGTCATGTTTTAAGATTTTTTTTATATTTTTAAATTTATAAAATATTTTTCATAATTTTTTAAAAGTAGTTATATTATTTTACCTAATTTTTTCTACTTATAGAAATAAAATTGAAATAAATGTCTTAAATTTAAAAGACAACTTTCTAGTTTTACAAAACAAAAAGACATATTAAAAAATAGTTAAAACTAAAAAATATTACTATATATTTAAACATTCTAATTTATTTGGCTAGTGAAGTGAAGCTTCCTGAGGCGAGTAACGGTGCGGGTTTGAAACAGACAATAGAAACAAAACGAGATTTTTTTTTTTCCCGACGTTTCCTATCCTTTTTGTTAGTCTTGTCAAAGGGCCGAAAATCTATTATTAAAACAAAGCTCTGCTTCTATTCACCAAAAACAGAGTCTAGAGATGACGAGGGTTTAATTCTTTTTTTTTTTAATGAATTCCAGAGATGACGAGTTAGTACTTAGTAGCAAGTACTTCCACAAAATTCCAAAACAAGTAGCGGTCCCATAAGGTTATTATTTCACAAGGCACATTATGCAACACAAGCATGACAAAAGAAATGGAAATGGGAACAAAATATCAACAAAGAACCACAACCATAGGCAAGAAACCTGCCAGAAACATAGAAGTTTCTAGATTCATCTACGTCTCTTATTTGTGCAGAACATCGAAATTAAATAGGATTTTATTTCCACCTTAAGTTAGAAAAGAAAAAAAAAAAAATCAAAGTTCACACGGACATTGAAAGATAGAACAAAATCAACACCAACTATTGGAAATTTCTTTTTGGTTTTGAATTCAAACACATACGTGCATAACATGTGAAGATGAACTCAAGTATACAACTCATCCACGTTACACTCCCCAAGGTAAGCTTTGAAGCTCCGGGGTGACCCGCAACTGCCTTCAGCGATGAGCGCTCTGTCGTTGGCAGCCATGTGGGCTATGATCTTGTAAATCATTTCGATCTGAGACGATGAGGTTCAAAGGGTTAGCAAAGAGTGTGACTCAGGAAGCCTTTTACTAAAATATCGTGCAAATTACATTGTATTGTAATTTTGTAATTTGACTGTTAAATAATAATATCGATCTAAGAATCAACGTTACCCAATACAACATGCATCGACATGCCAAATAAAAGCCAAATGGTTTCTAAAAAGTAAAAACACAGGATATCATTATACGTACATCTCCAGGAGCATGGCACCGTTCGGCTACTTCTTCAAGAGTCAACGGTTCAACCGGCTCCTTACAGCTGAAAACAGAGTCATGTAACAAGTGATAAATCAGTAACAAGCAAGTATTTCAGCTACGAACCAGGATGACTAGCATTTTCCAATATTTCACACATTGTAACATCTAATAAATATACCATATGACAATTTTGTAAGCATGTTAACACTCGAAAAAACAATGCATGACTAGAAAGAACTTGAAATCTTCTCACAAAACCTGAATTGCTGATACTTTGGTACCAATACCTGGCCTCATTGAGTACCGCCAAAACACGCTTCTGAAGAGCTAATACTTCGCCAGCTGCTTTCTTCCCAGCTTCCACACCTGCGGAAACAATTGAATGCAGGGGAAAACAGAACGGGAGATAAAGAAAGAGAAAAACTGGTAAGATTAAGAAAACATGGGTTAACTTGGCAAATTACATGTGCCAAACGAGTGATACTAGAAAAATTCTATTTTGACCCCAAATACAAAGTTCTATTAACAGCATAGGAATAGGATATGATCACGGATACTTACCAGGTTGGTGGTAGGCATTAATGTTTACGAGTGAGGCATATATCCCAACAGCTCGCTCATAAAGCGCTATTAGAGCACCCACAGATCTTGGTGTTACTTCTTGTACAGTAACTGTGATAGACTCCCTGTTGTTAGCGTATAGAGCTGACCGTGTTCCCTGTAAAAGATTTAAATTTTGCATGTTAAAGAGGAAGTAAAAACAAGGCAAGCAACGATGTGGTGTCTAATGAACAATCCTTGAAACAAGATATGACCTGTAGCATTCCAAAAAGGTAGTCACCGCATGTGACACCAGGCTCAAGCTCCCAATCATGACCCGGGGGCCTATCACGTAGTACTTCAATGAAAGTCACAAAGAAATTGTGCACTCCTTCTCTCAGTTGCTGTATGTAGCTGCCGAAAAGAGGGGTCACATCAGGCCAAGCATTACATGCGGCAACATATAATATATGTACATTAAAAGAAGAATGAAAACTCACGCATGCTGATCTGTGCTTCCTTTATTCCCATAGACGGTTAATCCTTGATTTACCTGTGAGATCATTTATTAGTTTTTGTAACTAATTTGAAGTTTCTCGGTTACACATCTAAAATGCTACACTTGAAACCAATCGTGCAAAAAAAAGCGAAAATTGTTGGTGTTGTTTCTGCTACCCACTTAAAAGATGAACTAACACATATGAAAGCACTACACTTATCTGTATCACATACCTGATTACCATCAAGGTCAAACTCTTTCCCGAGAGATTCCATAACTAGCTGTTGCAGATATCGACTAAATAACAATAGGCTGTCCTTATAAGGAAGGACAACCATATCCTATAAGAAACCAAAGAGAAGGAAAGTCAATATACATAAATATATACAATTCTTACTAGAAATCAAACCAAAAATAACAAAATTCAAACAAGTTAAAATAGAGTACCTTGGACCCTACTCCGTCAGAAGCCCAATACCAGCACAATGCGAGTAACGCTGCAGGGTTATTCTTTAGCTGGAAAAGAAATGATAGAAAAAGGTTATATTTTTCCCCTTTGGTAAACAACAGAACTATATTATCCAACATCAATTACGAGTTTTCCATATTCCAAAGGCAGGCAAGATCTAAACTTAAAGCCAAGAAGGAAATCAGTCCACATTCAAAATGGCACTAGTTAAATTTTCAATGCACAACAAACCAGAAGAAATGATGATAGTTAGATGTTCAAAATGGTCAATGCTAGCAGAACTAAAAACTTTGGGAGACAGATGTATAGGCGGTGTATCTCTTTTGCAATGTCCTTTTTGATTGCCTAGGCACACACTACAGACAAAGCTGTTTTCACTACAATGTACATATCCAATCACTTACTATAGTCTATGGTTAATTGTAGGAAAATCAGATTAAATAGTTAATTGAATAGTTTTTTATCGCTACCCTGAAGCATAGTTTCTTAACATTATATCAAGTTTAGAAGACTCCCACAAAATATAGTTTCTTAACTTAACATTAAGTTTAGAAAACTCCAATGGAACATATAAACAGATATCAGAACTGATGCTCACCACAGTTGTTCTGTTTGCCTCATCCATCAATGCAGCACCAGCAAGCATTTCTCTAATGTCAATTCCCTAAAGCAGGATCACATTCAGAATCACATATTATTGTTTAAAAAGAAAATACACACACACACATTACGATCAAATAAAGGATGCAAGGTCACCAACCTGGAGTGCTGCTGGAAGGAGACCGACAGCCGACATTTCAGATGTTCTACCACCTACCCAGTCAAACATAGGAAATCTAGCCAACCAGCCTTCGATTCTTGCAGTGTTGTCTAATAATGAATTCTCTTGTGTTATGGCGACACCCTGCATAATAAAAGAATGAAGAAATAGATATACAGGTCCACGGTGCACACAAATAAATACACATATGACTAGGTCATGAGCCATTTAAATCTTTACTCTGCAGATTTAACTCTACGTAGCACCAATAGAGAATTACGCCTCTGTAATATTGAGCGGAGAAAAAATTACACAAGCAGAAAGAAAACCTGAGATTAAGACCTGTTTTGCAAAATCCAGGCCAGCTTCACGAAAGGCCTTTTGTACTTCCAATAAACCATTTCTAGTTTCAGGAGTCCCTCCACTCTGAGTAAAAAATAAATTTAACATTGCATTAGAAACATGCATATACAATCCCGTACAAAATTACCATAAAACAATATTACGCATACACATGGAATCACACACAAATACTGAGACTCATTGCACCCTCGAAGTTGGATATAGGAGTTATTAAATAAAAGACTTCTGAGGCCCTGTTCGGAAACTTGCGAATGAAGTGGAAAGTATGCCTTGAAGCTACTTGTCCTCTTCACAATATTACGGTATGGTGAACCATTATGGATGCTGGGCTAATTCAATGTAAGCAAAAAGAAGGGCAAATAAAACATTATTCTGAACCTTTGAAATGACTATGACAAGTGTAGACGCCAGCTCAGGGCCAAGCTGCGCAATTTGATGATCAATTCCTGCTGGGTCGGTGTTATCGATGAATCTTATCTGCCAGAACAACGAAAAAGAATAATCACATGTTCAGAGAAAGAAAAGATAATTTTGAAAGCTAGACAAATATTCAATACTGCATTAAAAGATGATTTAGAACCTTAAGAGGAGGATTATCAGGAGCGAGTGCCTCCGCAACAAATTGTGGCCCAAGCGCAGAACCTCCAATCCCAACAGAAAGTATCTGAGTAAATCGACCCTCCGGAGAAGAAGACGGTGGCATAATCTGCGACAAATTAACATCAAAATCAAACACAAGATTCATGCTTAAGAATACAAACCACTTAAATACAAACACTTGATTCGAAAATTAAAAAAATTAAAAAAATAATAATAGCATTCGGGGAATTTTGCGAAGAACTGACCTTACCGGAGACGACGTCGTTGGCGAAGTCGCAAGCGGCATCAAGCGCGGTCTCGATCTGCGACTTGAGGAACGAGGTGGGAGCGAGGTGAGGACTCCTGAGCCAGTAATGGCCCACCATTCGGCCCTCATCGGGGTTCGCAATCGCCCCCTTCTCGAGCTCCTCCATGGCGCGGAACGCCGCCTGGAACCGCGCCTCCATTTCCGCCACGAACTCGTCCGTGAACCCGACCCGGCTCACGTCCAGGAAAAGCCCTAGCTCCTTGTGCTGGTACAGCCAGTCCACGTACCTCAGCCAGAGCGCCCTCGGGTCCTTCTCCAGCCCTTTCTTCCCCTTCTTCGTCGCCGTCGTCTCGGTCTTCAAAGCGCCGTCATTCGACAGCTCCGACGAAACCTCCCGCGCCACCGAAGGAACCGGAGGGACTCCGATTCGGTTCGAACGAATCGGGAACGAAACCGCATCGAGACGGAGCGAGTTGGCTCGGATAAGGGGCTTTAGGCGGGGCTTGAGCGACGGAGAGGAAGAAGAGCAAATTCGAGAGATTGAAGCCATAGGAGCTAGAGCGAAGTTGAGAAATCAGAAATGGAAAGTCGGCGGCGATCACGACGGCGCGAAGAGGAAGATTGTTTTTTTGGTTACTCCATAGATTCTTCCTTTGCTTCTTTGGGAGTTAGAGAGAGGGGCTGAGCTTGGAGCGTGTTTATTTGTTGTGCCCGTCCCCGCTGGTTCATGTGGGTTTTGCTGGACTTGGTTCACACGTTGACTAGCTGGTAAAATTTCTCCTCGTTGTTTTTAATTTCTCTTTGTTGACGAAAACGGACCTGCTTTCACCTTTATATTACGGTGATGCCCTCACATATTCCTTCTCCCCATGGGAGAGAGTGGGATATTTGCCCTTTTGGGGGGACTCAAGCTGTCATTTGGGGAACAAAAGTTTTTTGCAAGGTAAAAAAAAAACAGGTGAGCATATGTGGTGAGGCACGTTTTATACACCCATAGATGGTGCTTGCTATTGACCGTTGACTTCTAGCGGTACATGGAGACTCCATCGTTATTATAAGTTTACAGTGAGACACTAAACATGTGATTGCTCTTTTATTAAATATTTAAAAGTATGTTTAAAAACATAGTTGAAATAAATAAATTAGGACTAAAATACTTAGTACATGAGAGCCTTATACTATCTTATATTTTTACTTTATAATATAACATATAAAAGCGTTATACTGTAGTAATTGAAATTGATAAATTGGAATGACATTCCTAAACACACCCGAAATAAATAAAAAAATCTTCAAAAAAAATATGAGAAAAAATTCTCAGATTAATACAAACAAAATTAATTAATCTGATATTAAAAAAACAACTTTAAACCTAGACAAATTACACACAATGAGAATGAGGCTTTAACAATGACGGTTGTGACGACAGAAAGGTGCAGGATTGATTGGCAAATGGTGTGGCTAGGTGGTGGGAGCCAACCTTGATCTCACTACAGGCAGAGGCGATGGGGGAGGGGAGCTTGATCTCGTGACGAGAAAGCGGCTCAATCTGATGGCGGGGAAAACGCACGATCTCGCGACGGTGTGGCTAGGTGGTGGGAGCCAACCTTGATCTCACTACTGGCAGAGGCGATGGGGGAGGGGAGCTTGATCTCGTGACGAGAAAGCGGCTCAATCTGATGGCGGGGAAAACGCACGATCTCGCGACGGAGAGGCGATTTAATCTGACGATGTCTCAACATTTTCTTTTTGGGTTAATAAGACATGTGGGCCTTTTTTATCTGTATAATTAAAATATATCTACAGTTCATGAATATTCTTTATATATTCCAATGCATATGTATAAAGACATTAATGATCATAACAATGATATTGTTAGTTTTAATTTATTTTTTTAGAATAACTATAATATACGTATTTAAGATTTCAAACAGATTATTATATCATTATATTTAAAAAAAATCCCTAGAATTAAGGTTTTTGTTGGTTAAATTCAAATTGGTATTTAAAATAACGATTTTAAAATTTCGTAAAAAAATGAATTTTTTTTATCGACAAGTTAGATTTACCAACAAATTAAAATTAGGGTGTTGTAATTAAATTAATTGTACACTGACAAATTGAAATTAGGGTGTTGTAATTGAATTAATGACACAGTATCATTAAGTCTTTTATGTTAATGATACGTAATGATAATAATACACAATGACATTCATTTCTTAAGACTTCAAGTGAATGATATCTCTTGTTTTTTTGTGATATGTAATTAAATTAATGATATAGTATTTATTAAGTCTTTTTGTATATCTTGTAGGTTATATAATTGTTATATCATTAAGTTAATAATACATAATGATAATGATATTCATTTCATTTTTTTAAGACTTCAAGTGATAATGATAATGCACCAATATCAATGTTAAAATAAAAAATATACGTCTATATTTTTTTCCTAATTTAACTATTCAAAAAATAAGAAAATTTGTTATAAAAATTTAAATACATGATAATATTTAGTTTGAGGGTATTTTAGGGTTCTGAATATACGAAAATTTTAAAAAGGGACATATAAGTGATATTTGCATAATAAAGACAGATATTGATTCACTCCTTAAAAATAGACAGATTATATAATTTTTACTTCTCTTTTTCTTTGTATGTGTTCTTAAAAGCCCACAGGTCGACCCCAGCTTCTTATGTATTAATGTTGAAAGAAAGTAATAAAGAAGTTAAGAGAAATTAAAAAATTTCTACATGATTGCTTGAATAATATATGGGTTTTGTGTGTTTTATTTACTATGCAATTTTGTTGATGAGAAAACTGACATAGAGTGGAGAAACATGGTTGAATTAGAAACACAGACCAAAAAATTGCTTATTACATCTAATGATTTCATTGCAGTAGAAACATAAGGAACACATTAATAGGACATGAAACATTCATCAGAGACTTGAGTTTTTCTGTCATCAACTCATTGGATTTTGTCTCCAAAACAAATAAAGAAGATAGTTGGAGGATAAAGCTGTAACATCCGTTATTTTAATGGGTATGATTTTGTAAAATTTAATGTATATAAACGCAACAATTTAAAATTTTATTGCATTTAAAAATTACCAAGTTTATCTTTGTTGTTTCAATTTTTTACAAAAATGCCGCTTTGGCATTTTCTTGCTAAAGTCTCCGAAGGAGACATGGAATTAATTCACCACAACTACTAGGAGACATAGAGATATTTTCTCAACCACCTTCCTCATCTTCTTCCGTAACTTACTTCATTTGTCCCCTCAATTATTTTGGCATTCCTTGCTAAAAGTCTCCATGGGAGACATGAAGATATTTTTCTATAATACTCCTTTGTTTTCTTCTTACAATTTTCCTCGTGAACCTACCTTGTCTTCCCCTTCCTCTCAATTATTTTGATACCTTTTTATTCAGCCCTCGCCATCTTCTTTTCTCGTTTCTCATTCTCTCCCTTTCTCATTTCAATTTCTAACTAAAGACACAGACCACAAAGCTCTCTTTGCAACCAAGACAGCCATAGTTCCTAACCATATTTGAAGCTATTTTGGAGTCATTTCAAGCTTCCATTTAGCCAAATCCAAGGTTAGAATCCTGTAAACCAATTTAATCTTTCATTTGTACATTTTTATACTCTATAGTTTGTGTAAATTGAGATCTTAAACCTGAGTTTTTTTTTTTAAGAATTAGATATGTATATGTTTTGTTGTCATTTTGGTACATATGTCTAGAATCTAAGTTTACACGTTATAAACAAAGGCTTTATTGTTAAACTAGTTCCATATGGATGTTGAAAAGATGTTTGAAAAGTTCATCATGGATTTGATTAATGTATGAAAAAGATTTCTAAAACTTTGAATGAGAAAGTTTGATATAAGCATGTTTTCACCCTTATTTCCAAGAAATGTTTGAGATATGATTTAATGATAATATTGGTATAAAAATCTACGAGAATATGTTTATTATGAGTATATACTGCATACTACATATTTTGATATGATTTTGAGATTTTGCACAAGGATAATATGATTTGGTGTAAGAGAAAACTTAATATTCCATAAACTTTGTAATACCTCTATAGGCAGTGGCTCTTTCTTGAAATTTTGGGATTAAATTAAAATGAAATTTGTAAATTGGTTTGCATATTTAAAAAGTAGATATCCTAAGATTTCCAATGAGCTATTATGAGCCTAAATTAGAGCTGTATTTTATTTTCTATGATTTTTTTTTTATTTTTAGATTAGAAACTAGTAAACCTGCTAGTGGCAGTATACTGTCTGTTTACCTTAAGTAAACCACATGTTAACTTGTGTGCTGATTATAGATAGTGAACCTGCCCTTTTTGTAAAAGTATACCGCCAATTTGTCATGGTATACCAGCTACTAACTTGAACCAATAACCCAACTTTGCTCACCTCCTAATCCCTTAATGTCTTGCAACCTTTTCAACACTATCCTAAGTGATTTATGAATCTTATTAGAGTTTAAAACATATAGATTATTTGTATATATTTTATATTGTATTTAAGACAAAAGTTGTTTACTTTAGTATTCAAAAAGCAATTGCATAAAAACTTTAATGGCACATCAGTGAGATGGATTTACACATGATTTATTTATGAAAGTGGTTATATGTTGTGCTTTAGTTTTAATTGTCCTTATGCACGCCTTAGGATCAAAGGTGTGTGGAGCTAACATCGATTGACTCTGAGATTAAAAGATTGTTGATAAGCTTGGAGGGTAGGGATTCTATTACTCATCTTTTGTGAAGTTTTAGTAAATTAAAATTTGATGGTTTTATGTTGCAAGATATGTATATAATATTTTGAATGTATATGATTATATCTATAGCATGATGATGTGAAACTCGTCTTGTATTGTACAGCGAGAAATATAATGATTTGACACATATTGTTGTAAATTGAGAAGCATGGTTAGGAAAACTAATTCTATATAAATAAGGATTGACTATAGAGGAATGGTAAGACGTTAAGAGGGCGGCGGTTACGTCCTTTGACACGATTACCCTAAAAGGTAAAATAGAGGAGGTGATGACGCTCCTTTGGATAGAAAGTCCCAGAATACACTGTATAGGAATCGTTTTGGTGAGGACTTGGGGCTTGATGTCCCCTCACCAAATCACCCTTAGAATGTTTAAAGGGTGGTCAAGCGTGCCCATTTGGGTTTCGATGAGCTGAGTGATCCTTTATTGAACGTGGATACTTAGGAATAATAATGAATTGTAATATTTATATATAATGATGGATCTGACTTTTTTTTCCTTTGTGTGAGATGTCAATAAATTTGTGTCATTTTTTCACACACAAATTTTTTTCTTCTCTTTTTTCTTTCACATCCTTTTTCTTTTTTCTTTTTTCTTTTTTCTCTTAACAAGTATTAGGTACAACCAGATCTATGTTGCACCGTTACACCGTGGGACAGCAACAACGTCAATTAGTGAGCACTATCTGTAGTGCGTATAAAGTATGTCTCACCACAGATTCTCTCAAAAAAAAAAAAGGACCAAAACAATGAAACTGTTTATAGGGACCGACATCAATGGTGATCTTTGCGAATGTCGTATGTGATGAGAAGTAGAGTTAAAGCCAAAATTTTTATTGGATTAGTTACATAACCGTATTTTTTAGTTTTAAATATTGTTTTATTTGTCCATATGCAAATAAAAACTATAAAGGTATATTTAAAATTTTAAAACCTTATTTCAATTACATGCTATGAAAAGAAAAAATTAGGCAAAACAACATGACCACCATTAAATAGTTATAATAAATATTGTATATATTAGAAACATAAAAAATCTTAAAATAAAACATCAAATTTCAAAAAAGATATAATTTTGTTAACTTTTTAAATTTTAAAATATATTTTTTAAAATTTTATTCAAGAAAAAACATATTTCTCATAAACAAATTACGTTTAATTAAGGTTTTTTTTTTTTTAATCTTATCTCTATTTTTTTAAGTTAAAAAAGTCTACAAGGGGTAAAATTGAAAACAAGCTTTTTAAATTCAAATGATACCTTTGTAGTTTCTAAAAATAGAGAGACAAATTGAGAGATAATTACACAATTAACCCATTTTTATTGCGGGATACTACAAAAACATTACTCATTTATTACATATAGAGTAATTATTTGTGGGATACCCATTATTCATTAACCCATTATTTGTGGGATACTTTTGTAGTTTCTAAAAATAGAGAGACAAATTGAGAGATAATGAAAACTATAAGATATAATTACACAATTAACCCATTTTTATTTGTGGGATACTATGAAAACATTACTTATTTATTGCATATAGACATAATTATATGTTTCGGTTGTTAAATGAATACACAAATTATAATTTTTCTTATAAATAGGAGCACAATAATATATTCTAAATTTTTAGTAGAGCACAATTATAATTCTTCTTGTAAAAAAATAGTTCAACTAAATTTTTTTTGAAATTTTAATACCAAAAATTAAAACTTCAAAGGTTGAGCAGGGGCAATAATAAATGGCTCTGCCATTAACGAGGAGGCAATTATGATGGCATAATTAGAATATCTCCAATGCAATGTTAAAATGACATGCCAATGGTAAATTTAACACTTGAGTATAAAAAAAATACTCTCCAATGTAGTGCCACATTTAATGTTAAATTTACTATATGCCAAATTTAGTGGCACAAATTGTCACCAAGTTTAGTGTGTAGCCAATTTAGAATTTGATTCATATTGGTGGCCAGATTAGCATTTTTTATTTAATAATTTCAATATTCACACTTTTTATTGTTTTGATATTAAAAGTTTGTTTTTACAAGTTTCAAGGCTTATTAATTATGAAAAAAGGCAAATACGATATTTTAAATAGCATTGTTTATTGGAGTACAATATAAAATAACACATCAAATATGCTACTTTTACACTTTTTGGTGACAGTCTTACATTAGAAAATAGTCACAATGACGATGATTGTGGGGAAACTTGCGATGTCGAGTGTTGGCTGGCATCAAATCTCTTGCAATATTAAGTGAAACAACATAGAAATTCCTATGTATAGTAGTATATTAAAGTAGAAAATTATGACATCTATTGCATTAACTTTTCAAGGGCATAAAAATGCAGTTTGGTCTGCCAATAGCACACTTAGGATATATTTGGTATCATTTTTGTTTTCTATTTTTTTAAAATTGAATAAAAAATATTTCTTTTGTTTTTCATTTTTAAAAACAAAAAATGAAAAATATGTTTAGTAACAATAATATTGACAAATATTTTTTAAAACAATAACAAAAATATCGTTGACTTGGTGTCATCAATGAGGTTGGATCAACAAGGATAGGCCGCTCACGCTGATGAGGACAGGCTCCAAGATTGGGGGTCTAAGCTTGTTGGTTCTAGAACCGAGGTCAAGGTCCACTTCTAGAATAAGGGTCGGGATTGGGTTATGGGACTAAAGTCGGGGTTGAGTTTTAGGACCAAAGTCGAGGTCAGAGTTGGATTCTCAGGCCGGGGTTTGGTTCAGGTTTTAGGACTGGAGTTGAGGTCTAGGTCGGCTTCTAGAACTAGGGTCGAGGTTAGGGTCCCGAATCGAGGTCAAATTTTGGGGTTAAGGTTGTGGTTAGGTGTTAGGATCGGTGCCCTAAGGAATAAATACTCAAATTGTATTTATAACATTTTTAAGTTAAATAAATAATAATGTGAATATTTCATGTATTAATAATGGTCATCATATTACTATCATATTAATGATTGTATATTAGCAAACATGTGACCCGCGATTATTCAAACGAAATCTTAGAATTTGGCATATATAGAGTTTATATGCAGAAAATATTCGATTCGAAGATTAATAGTCTAAATTATATAATTTGCAGTCTATGTATAGAGCTAGGCACTTTATACATAGCAAGGCTAAATGGGGATTTACGTCCAAATAAGGAGGTGGCTTATCTTGGTCGTCGAAGTAGATTGACTCCATAGTAGACACATTGGTGCACTCTGGACTAAACTTAAAGTTGATTTGATTCAATAATAATTCCATTTGACTTAAGTCAATTCTCTTTGATAATCATTTATGTATTATCTTAATCCTAAAATAAATTCATGACTCCATGTTTATAGCTTATAGCTTTTGTATGCCAAAGGCAGGTGTTCCGATGAACGAAAGCTCCATTGTCGGTATGTTAGAGATGTAACTTATATTCGATGAGAGCAAAATTCATAGACACAGAATCCATAGCTCTTCGACAAATAGTTAATGTTATATTTTCAAAGGCATTATTTGAGTATTGAAAAATATAACGAGACCTCAGCCATCTAGATACGTATGGTAACCATATGATATTTCTTTTATATGTGTTATAAAAGGAATGAATTTAATAATGGCAAAATAATAGAATTTTGAGATAAAATAGTTAGAAGGTAAAATGGAACTAAGTCCTTCATTCGATTATAGATAATCTAGGGATCCACATAACACGAAAGGTCATGAATAAGACTTATATTACAAGAGTCTCGTAATACGGTATATTATCAGAAGTGCAACTTTGGGTCTACAGTGACTGGATATTGAAGTTAATAATTAAATAGATAATTAATCAGAGATTAATTTATTCGTTATTATTAGACCTTAATAAATATATGTCTATCGAGCCCTAATATTAGCTTATGAATTTCTTGACTAGTTGTGTAGAATGGTTTACCACATGTAATACAAAAAGGTTACGCCATACTTGTTACTAGATCTATCAGTGTGCAAGCTCAACAGGCTAGTTAAATTATGGTGAGTGCCTACTTGTGGAGCAATTCAGGATAAATGAAATTAATTAATTTCATGATAATATTTATTCAAATTTAATTTTTAGGATTTTGTAATAATTAATTATTTGAATAATTATTTTAAATCCTATTTGTATTTGAATATCGATAAAGGATAATTATTCATAATTATTTAAATTAGATAATTATCATGGATAACGAAATTCTAATTTAAATAGAATTATTTGAATGAGAATTATTCTGGATGATACAGATAATCACATAGATCTACACTGTGATTGGTTGTATTTTGAATTCCCCTCCTTCTGAAGCTGGTATATACACTGTGATAAGGCACAGTAAGATTGGAATGTTAAGCAGATGGAAAAACCTTCTCCTTATCCTAATAAACTTCTACCTCCTCTTGTAGACTCTATAAATGGTGTCTTTCCTCCTCATTTATTTTAGATTCAGAAAAAAGAGTGTTATTGTGTATCTTTTAGCATGAAAAAAATATAGAGGAGAGTCTGTGGTGAGTTTCTATTGAGTTGTGCCTACACACAAAACAATTAGAAGGAAGAAAATAGCATTGAAGAGCTAACGATAGAGATTCATTCTTGAATAATTGTTCCGTCAGAAGTGCTATTTTCGATCTCCAATAGGTACGTTAAATTAGATTTACTTTATTTTTTATAGCATCATCAGTTAGTTTCCTAGGAGTTTCATAAAATTTTTAATATTCCGTTGCATCACTGAATTGATTTTTCTAAGATTGGGGCCAGGGTCGACTTCTTAGATCAAGGTCGAGGTCGAGTTTCGGGGACTGAGGTCAGGGTAGAGGTTGAGTTTGAGACTGGGGTTAGGGTTAGGTTCCCTAACTTTGACCCTGATCTCGGTCCCCAAACCTGACCTCAAGTTGGTCCCAAAATCTAACCCGACCCAATCCTAGTCACGAAACCTGACCCCAACCCTAAACCAGGAACTCAACCCTGATCATGGTCTCGAAACTGAACCTCAATGTTGGTCATGGAACTCGACCTTATCCCCATAACTCGACCCCGGTCATAGAACACAACCGTGACCCTGGACCTAAAACCTGACTCCTACCCTAACTCTCGAACCTGACCCTAATCCCAACCTCTAGCCCGACCTTTACCCAAGAACCAGACTTCAATCTTGACCTTGGCCTCAAAACTTAGGCCCAGTCCGGAAACCCGAGTAGACCATAGAACCTGACCTTGACCTGGAAGCCAACCTTAGCCCCTACCTCGGTCTTAGAATTCGACTGCGATCCTAGTCCTAGAGTTTGACCAGACCCTAGTCTAAGAACCTGACATCGATCTCGAAACTTGACCTCGACCGCTGTCATGGAACCCAACCTTGACCTTAGTCCTATAACCCAACCTCAACCTCGGTCCCAAAACCCAAGCTGGACCTTGATCCTCAGAACCTGAACCCGAGCTAGACCTCAATCCCCATAACTCGACCTTGACCCCGCTCTGAACCCCGATATTGGAACCTGACCCTAACCCCAATATGACGTGTCTAGCTAGCTATCCCAACCTTTACGGCAAGTCTGGTTCGCTGGTCCAAACCTGATAATAAGTTCGATTCGTCGACCTGACCCCAAAGGTGTGTTTGGTTCATTGGCTTGACCACAATGGTGAGCCTGGTTTGCCAGCCCGACCCTAGTAGTGAATTCGGCCTATATGCACGACCTGAACAGCAAGTATGGTTCACCGACCTGACCTTGACAGCGAGTCTAATCTGTAGACATAATCCCAATGATGAGTTCATCTTAACCTCAATAGTGAGTTTGGTTTATTGGTGAGACATCTACAATGTCGATAGTGTGTCCAACATGTCATGTTGACCTTGACAACATGTCCGGCTCACTGGTCAAAACCTGATCACAAGTCCATTTCGCGAGCCCAATCCCATTGGCATGATTAGCCCAACCTTAACAATGAGTTCGCTTCGTCGGTTGAACCCCATTGGCAAGTTTGGCCCAACCCTAACAGGCCTCTTGTTGTTTTTGACCTCCACAGCCTGAACTAGAGAGTTATGGTAATTGTGTGGGGGGTTGATTGAGGCCCGAAAGCTAGTCCAATTAAGGTTCATGAAGACCAAATCTTAAGTTTGATGGCATTCTTGTCTTTTCACCAAAAAGAGAGATGCATGATGGTCTTGTGCAATATTTTGAAAGAAATTTAATGGAATTTGGCTGAAAAAAATTGCCAACATCAACATGTGTCTGGGAAAGTAGATTAAATAATCTGTTTGGATTTGAGAACTTTAACATGTGAAAACTTTATATTGTAGCTTTTTTTCTAGAGCATGTCAGAGGTTTACACTGTTTAAATTCAAAACAATGGTTTGAACCATTGTTCCAAATACCCTATAAGAGTATAAAGATCATCTTACTAAACTTAGTCCTTTTGAGAACGCGTTTGGAATCAAGTTTTGTTATAGTGTTTTCTCTCATAAATTTTGAACCAAAAATTAGTTAGACCACAAAAAATGAATCCAATTATGTTCTTAAATTAGTTATTATATGAATGAATACCAAAGTATCACTTACTAAAGAGATTATAGAGTAATAATGTAGACTATTCTAAAGAACTCTATTGCAAAAAAAAAAAAAAAAGCACTATCAAATAGTGCAATTTAAGAAAGATGATAGAAAAATATTTCACCGTGACAAATATTTTTTTTCCACTAGAACAAATAACGAGAGTGTTTGGGAATTAAGTTAAAAGTCAAAATTTAAATACTCTAACATGTGAGAACTTTATATTGTAGCTATTAAAACTTGGTTCTCAAATACTCCTAACAATTTTCAAGATTATATAAAACTTTATTTTTTCCCAAAAAAAAAATTTTTAGAAGTGGGAGAATTTATCCAGCCGATAGTGAGACAACGGGGAACCAACTTCTGCTTCATCCTTTTTGTGAATTACTTGGAAGTTGGCAGAGATACTTTAAATGGAATTTAAAAAAAAAAAGCTTTTAAAGTATTACTAATGATAAAAAAATCGTGCTCAAAACTACTTTGAAGAAAAAAAATAGCAGATTTTGAAAAGAAACAACAAATTTTGAATTTTTAAGAAATAAATAGTAGATTTTAAAAATATTTATAATAAATGATGGATTTACGATGTAAAATAATTTATTTATTTTATAAATAAAAATTACTTGCATGGTAAACAAGGGATTATCCTTAATAAAAAGGGAAAAAGTGCTAACAAAACATAGTTCGAAAGATGAGTATTACGGATAGAAGTTTAGAGGCAAAGTATTATAAATGTCTTAGTTTAGAGGTTTTTTGTAATCAACTTTAACTTATTTACATTATAAATATATTATTGCAAATATTTTTAAAATTTGATATTTATTACTATTTGTTTTTGCAAAAATTATATTACTATAATTTCCAATAAGCAATTATAACCTATTTAAAAAATAGTTTAAACTAATAGTTTAAATTTTAGGCCAAAAACAGTTTAAACTAGGTTCACAAAAAGCTATTAATAAATGCTTTGTTTGATAAACAAGTTGTAACTTTAAGATTCAACTTGTTACAATATAAAACTCTAACATGCTACAATAATTTGTTATATTGTATAATTTTTACGTGTTATAATATTTAAGTTTCAATTGATTTACTATACATACTTTAAAAATAAATTTAAAATTTAAAATTATAATTTAAATATGATACAATATAAAAAATTTACACCGTATCAATTCAAACTCTGTTAAACAACTAATTTATTTTTGGGAGTAGATCTCGCAAACAAATGCAAGCCCGTGTATTTTCAGGAGTACGCGGCTCGTTCTCAACAACACAGATAAACAGGACCACCGCACCAGATTATCTCCTAAAAATCGCCCTTCCCCGAGTCGGCGAGTCTCATCCCAAAAACTTTCTCTCTCTCCCCTTTCTCTCTCTAGACAAGCTGCAACTTTGGCTATGCAGAGACATCGACGGCGAGAAGAAAAGAAGAGCATGATTTGGGACAAGTGGGACGATTACAATGTGCCAGACGGCGAACAATCCGACCAAGACTCTCACCCCAAGTTCGATTTCGTATCAAACCTCGCCAAGCCCAAGGTTTTATCTTTACCTTTCCTTACCCTAATCCCCTTTTTCCTTTCTTCTAATCAGAGTTCTAAACCTGCTTCTTTCCATATATGTGTGTGTGTGTATATATATATATATATATTTGGTATAAGAGATGAGACAAGAAAGGGATTATTGACTGACTTGTTTGGGATGCGATTGAGTTTGTAGGATTACTACAAGATTTTGGAAGTTGGTTATGACGCCACTGACGATGCGATTCGATCCAATTACATACGCCTTGCCCTGGTTCCTCTCTTTTGCTTAATGAAAATTCTGCTCTTTTTTTTTTTTTTTTTCTTTCTTTTAAAGCATTTATTTTTATATTTATTGATATTGTTCTTGAAATATTGTGCAGAAATGGCATCCGGATAAACAGAAAGATCAGGACAGTGCCACCTCCAGATTTCAAGAGATTAATGAGGCCTATCAAGGTCAGTTTTTTTTTTTTTTTTTTAAATGATTATCATTACGAGCCATTCGGTTTTCGGCATTAATCTTGTGTTGCTTCATCAATTAGTAGTTAAATAATTCCCGAATTCAATGTTACTAATTTTACTGAAAAGTGCCCGTGAGAAGCAAGAGCTTCAATGTGTCTGCTGTGTGCCTATTATGTAGAAATGGTGCAGGTTCTCTGTTTAAAGGATTAAAATTTGGTGCCTTGAAATAAACGTGTAGCCCATGAATCATTAACCCACCTATGTTGTTTTTTTGTGACGTTTGTTCATTGGGTTGTACAATGTTTTTGTTTTCCCTAATGCCCTCTTTTAATCAGACTGTTTATAGCCACTGCCTACTGGTTATCAAAGATTCGGGATTTATAAGGAGATTATTTCGTAGTCGCTTAACCATTTTTATTTACGCTAAATTGTTGGGTGATATTATTGATTTTGTCTAGATAGGGTCCTTCAAGCAAAGAATAGGTCGTTTTTGTAAGATAAGGTTGTGAAATATCAGTTAATAGAGGACGTGGTTTAAGTATGGTGAAATTGGATCATGTATTTCTGTGAAATATCATATATTTTGGTTCGGTTGTTATAATCATTTGGGGTTGCTCAAAACTGTCTCTTACAAGTTTGAGCTGTAGCTATTTAAATTACCTTCTAGCTGATGCCTGTCTGACCCGTAACTGTACTAAGGAAATGTAATATCTGTGATGGTCAAAGAATTGCCTGCATATCATGATCTTGGTTATAAACTACTCATACAAGCAAATGTGCTGCCTAAATAAATGATTGTTTGCCATGCTGCATTTTTGAATAGGTGAACGTGTTGCCATTGATATTCTAGCCTTGAAAGCTGATATTGAACCAGAAGTATATATATACACACACACACACAACACAGTGATATTTGCGTGAGATAAAGTTCATGAAAATTATTGTTATTGATGTTCCGTGGTTTCTGATGGATAGGACCTGGGATTGCTTATGCATAGGGTTCATGACCTGACTGACTTGACTTAAGCTGTGTCATGTATATGAGGTTAAATAAAGTTATACAAAGTAGGGGCTGGGTTTCTCTATCTGTTACAATGAGTGAGGTTTCGTCGCTAAATAGAAGAACTAGGTGTCTAAGGTGCCGGAATAACGTTATAGTAATCCTGATTATTCTTTTCATCCTTTTGTTCTGAACCATGTTAAAATTTGTGTTCTATCATGTATGTAAGAAATGCTTTTAATCATTTTTGGCATAAGATGATCCCATAGCAAGATTTGCATCTATAAGAATCACCAAATGGACTAAGTTCAAGCCAACTTATCAATTCCTAAATTAGAGAAGTAATTATTCTTACCACTTTCTCTAATAGAAGGTTTGTGTGAACTGTGAACAAAGGAGTATCAAAGACGGTTCATTAACTTGTTGATGGAGTTATTTGACGATCACCATTAGGACCAAAGAAAATGTTCTTTGATTTGATTGGCTCATTAAATTAATATGAATGAATATTAAACTGACGAGTTAAGGCCCGAGGTACTCTTTATTTCTTATGCAATATGCATGTGTGCTTGTTTCTATGTATGCATTAATTTCACATCTGTAGATTTCTAAGATAAACTTGCTTCATCTTCTTATAATTAAATTTTGGTTAGTTGCTATTTGTTCTTGGTCTTTTTAGAATAATTGTGCAGCCCCTAGTTATTGTGGGATAGTGAGCTGAAAAGTTTAGAAGTAGCAAAATAATTTATAATGACGTGATTCTCTTTAACTTGTCAAAAAACAGTTCTAAGCGACCCTGTAAAGAGGAGAGAATACGACAGTAAGGGGATGCTATATATCTTTGATTACAATTTAACTGTAAGCATTTCTCTCCCACAGTTCTCTTCATATGCTTGTACATTCTGCAAGATTCTCTTATGAGTTTTGATTCATTTGGCTGCAGGAATATCTCAACCGTTACAAGGGCCTCATACTGACGTGTAATGGCCTGGGGATAAGGCATTCAATTTGGTAAGCCAATACAAACATGCACCGATATCATTTTCAGTACATCCGGGAGAATTCACGTAACGCATTGCGACATACTTGTTAAATCTGCAAGTGGCTCATTTGAGGACAAGGGCCTGTGGTCTGGGTGCATCGAGGGTTACTAATGGCTTATGCTTATATGCATAAATAGAAACAAGAATATCACCATCATCGTGTGACATCCTGTACTTGCCCTTGTTACCTCTTGTTGGAGGGTTGTGATTAAATAATTAGTCTATTACTGAGAAAACAAAGATTATTGTATATACAAGTCTATTCTCACTCACACGCGCGCACACTCTCGAAGCTCTGTTTTTAAGAAAGTGTGTCGAACCACCTGCCTGGTGTAGGGGAAGAATGTTTTCTAATTATTGATGAATATAGTTGTTTCGCTTGCTAAGTTATGGAAGTTTGGTGCATTGTTGCTGCTAAGTGTAAGTTAGAGGACTACCCGATGCATTAGGAATAGCAGAAAAGAGGACCACAAAGGAATTACAAAATTGATATATAGTATTTTCCACTCAAGTGGGAGTGTTTTTGGGTTTGAATAATATTTTGCCTTAAAATTGGACAGTTGTCTCTAACATCCACAAATCCATCTTATTTTACCGACTAAATGGTGATTTTTTTGGTCAGCATAAAAAATGTGAGGGTCAGACTTAGACAGACACTTGTAAAAGATACTTTCAGGTATTGTAGCAACAAGAGCATGAAACCATCGACCGCTAGTTCTTGTGTCACATACGGGCACGGTGGCTCTGTATTTGAGATTAAAAGGCCTAGTCCCCGGTTGGGTTTAATCATGAATTAAAATGATCGGTGTCACTTTAATCGTGTGTGTGTGTGTGAGCACGTGCGTGTTTTTTTTTTTTTTTTCCCTCAATTTGGTGAAAGATTTGGTGTTGTTAATTTTTGTGCGAGTTTATTTCTTTCTGGCGTCTAACAAGCTTCAACATCACTTGAGAGCTGAGACATGGAGCTTCTGTTGCTCTACTTTTTATATGACAGTCAATATAACATTTTCCTGTGACGAGATATAAAAGCTAAAAAGTATTTCTATTTATATCAAGGAAAACTGATTAGCAAATCAACTCATCAAGCAGTTGAAACGAAGACAACAACTTTCTCTCTCTGGAAATCACTTCAACCAATATAGCCCAGGAATCAGGCTCAGGTTTGAACCCCGTCTCCAACAATCCAAACAAAGCCATAGTTGCATCATCTGCCATTCCGGCATTACAAAGGCGAACAACCAAATCGTTTGAAGATGCAAAATGCGGGACAAACCCTCTACCCAGCATCAGATCCAACAAGTTTGTAGCCTTTTTCAGTTCACCTTTTTGACACAAGAAATTCAAAACGATCCTGTAACTTGCCTTGTTCAGATGCATACCCTCATAGGGAAGTTTTTCTAGCATTTCAAGAGCCTCCTCCAACCTACCCTCTCTACATAGTCCTCCAAGTATCACATTGAAAGTCACTGCATCCGGTCTGCACTCTCTCTCTTTCATTTCTTTGAGCAACTCCATAGCCTCATCTGTCTTTCCAGACCTACAAAAGCAGTTAATGATAGTAGTGTACATGACTTTGTCGGGTTTGAGACCATAGCTCTTCATCTCACAAAAAATCTCCTCAGCTTCCTCAAATCTGCCCACCTTACAGAAACCGTTTACAAGGGCCGAGTAATTGAATACATTTGGGCTGCATCCATTGCTCTTCATAAACTCCATTATCTTCCTTGCCCTGTCCACTTTACCACCATGGCAGAACCCGTTGATCAAGACATTGTATGTAAGTGCATCGGGTAAGATCTGATCCTTTGCGATCATTTCCTCAAAAAGTTCAATTGCTTCTTTGAGTCTCCCACTTTGACAGAAACCATCTATCAGCGTTGAGGATGTTATTAGATTAGGATAAGAGATCTTGGTCTTCTTCATTTCTTCGACAACCCCAAAGGCAGATTCAAGATCCCCATTCTTGCAATGGTGCTTAACTAAGATATTGAAAATGCAGGTATTTGGCTTCAAATTGAGATTCTTCCTCAAATGCATGAGAAACTTCCGGGCCAGATCAACCTGGTTTGCTTCAATTAGGAGATTGAGACAAGTGCTGATAGCTTTCATTGAGGGCTTTTCCCGTGCAATTGGCTGGATGGCATGAAACATCTCAAGCACTTTTTCATGCAGATCATACTTTGAAAAATGCTTCATGAGATTCAAGAATATAGCCTCATAAAATTTGCAGGTTTCGTACTTCATCTGACAAAGAATTGCATCGATTGCTCCAAACTTCTTCGACAGAGCAAGCTTATGAAGTATGGTTGAATAGGTTTCATGGTTGTGGTTGAAACCCTTTTGCTCCGACACGCTGTTGAATATCTCCAACGCACGTTGCGGATCCCTCTCGCGTTTGATCAAATTGATTGCAGTTTCGTGAGAAATGTATTTAACTTTTTTCCGACCTTCTAAAGAGCTGATCATGGATTCGGTTGGAGGGTCTGGTTTCTTGAAGCTAGCTTTTGACAACTGAAGGGGAGAGATCCATCGAATCGAAGATGACGGTTCCAAAGACGATGAGGAGAACCTGCGATGCTGACCAGAAAAAACTCTGACTAGATTCATGAAAATTGCTGTTTCTGTTTAGAAGGCCTTGTCAACAAAGTCGAGGACCTGTAAATAATCAGTAAAAATAATTTCAAACAAACTACCCAAAAAAAGTCCTGAAAGCTTATAATAATCCCAAAAAGGGGCCAAATTTTTGGCCTATTCTTATAACAAGAACAACGACCACAGAAAAGACTAGCAGAAAGAACTTGTAAGAACTTTTTTGACTCTATACAAATCAGAGTGAAAATGTCACCGAGTCTTGTAACCAAAGCAGAAACAAACTGCAATATAGCTGAGTCAGAAATCTCTCTTCCGTGATAGCTAACCTAAATAATTCTTCAAAAGTTAGTCTCTGTACAATTTTCTAGTAATGGAAATAAAAAAATATATCAAAATCAAGGAAAATTAAGAACACCGACAACTCCTGAGTATCGCAAATTGAACACATTTTAACAAACATCGCAGGAAAAGTGTAGTTATATTTCAATTTCAAACTTTTTTAAAATAATATTCTTCTAATTTAACTATCTTATTTTTACATCCCAATTTGACCACACATTTCCCTCTCTTCCGAGGTGGGACTTAAGTTTTTGCCCTTGATAAACAATTAAAAAAAAAAAGTTTTAATACATAGCTGATGAATTCCCCCTACTCACCCCACCCTTTCCTCCACCGTTTCTCACTCCTCTTTCTCCCTCCTTTGCAATCGCGCGTAGCCACTGGAGATCGCGAATCCAACGGAGTTCTCAACTCGCCCCTCTCTGCAGATCGCGCGAAGCCACCGGAGATTACAAATCGCACCGGAGTTCTCGCCGCCCTCCACCGGAGACCACGCGAAGCGCGGCGGATTTCTGTCTTCTCGCGATTTCCGTCGACAGAGATAGAACTATGGAGAGATGACGGTAGAGGGAAGAGAACAAATCTGAGAAGAGAGAGAGTAGACGGAAAGGGAAGGAAGAAAAAAGGAAAGAAAAGAAAAGGAAAAAGAAAGGATGACAGATAAACAAGAGATGGAGAGAGAATGTGAAAAGAAAAATGGAAGAGAAAAGCACAAGGATAAATGGGAAAAGGCAAACATATTTATGGATACATGGTTAATCCTTCACGTGGAGGTTGAATCTAACCAATTTTTGAATTATTGCTACCTTAAACCAAAAAAAAAATAAAATTAAGGTTCATTTAATAAATAGGTTTAAATTAATGATTTAAATTATTATTTAAATTAATGTTTAGATATGTATTTACGTTCTAATTTAAGTATAAAATAAAATTAAAATTTGTAGTTAGAGAGGTAGTGAAAATAGTTTTTGATTTATCAACAAATCTAATAAAATCTTAAAATTAATTATCCTAAAAAAATGCAATATGGATTTTAATTTATTCGTCTTTTCACTAAAAACATAACAAAAAAAGAATCATTTCAATTAGATAACAAATGAAAAAGTTATGATTTTTTTTTAAATATAAGAGAGAAAATTTTAGTTTTTACTGTAGCAGAAATATTCGAGTATCAAAAGAGTAGAGAGAGTCAGAACTTTGAAAACTTAAAGCCCATTTGGTTCGAGTATTTGAATAGAATATTTGAATGAAGATTTAAATTTTTGTGAGAGAAAATACTGTAGCAAAATGATTCGAACTTTGATTCGAACCATGAAACAAACGCACCCTTAGATTCTTAAGCTATGTTTGGTTGAATATTCAAATCAAGGTTCGAATCATTTTGCTACAGTATTTTCTCTCACAAAAATTTAAATCTTTATTCAAATACTCTACTCAAATACTCGAACCAAACGGGCCCTTAATATTCAAATGATTCTAAGATTTAAGGCAAACAACAGGTATAAAAGATTCTTAATACTCGAATCTAAATTTAAATCTAAAAAATCTAAAAAGTTTTCAAAATAAATAGACTTTTAATATAAAGCTCTCAGCTATAACATTTATGGTCTTAATAAACACTATGTACATTACTACTTTACTGTGATAATTATCATATAATTTTTCACTTTTCACTTATAATTATTATTACATTTCAAAAAGTTCTTTTCTACTCATACATTATCTTTTATTATTTGTAACGTCCAAAGGACGAGGTCGCGTCCGTTTAAAATAGGCGAAGGATGCTAATGGTATTGTTCTTGAGTCTTGACATTTCTTTATTTCTCCCAAGTAATTTGGTAATAATTTTTTGCTTAAACTATGACGAGTTTTGTCTATAGGATGAATATTTCAAAAAATCCATTCATTTTGATCGTCTTAATTTGTTGTAATTGTACATAATAATCTTTTGTTGTATATCTTCATCCTTGATTTTTTTGAGAACTTTGTTGCTTCCATTGAGATTATGCACCGACCACCTTGATTGGAGCCATGGTAGTGCACAATCATACACGGTGTTCCAAAGGAAAAAACAACAGTTACCAATCATGTGTCTTCGGCGCGACGGTTACTATCCGAACATTTCTAATGAAGTATTTAGTAACTGTGTTTTTATTCTACTACTATTATTATTATTATTATTATTATCTTCATTATTATTATAATTATTAGAGGGTGTTTGGAAATGTGGTGAGAACCGTTGGTTAGAACAATTTTTACTGTAGCATATTAGAGCTTTACACTGTAGCAAATTTTTTTAATTGTTACTGTAGCATGTGAGAGCTTTATATATTTATAACTAAGTTTATGGTGGAAACCACGGTTCACACCACTCAGCCAAACAGTTTTATATATTTGTATTAGCAGTTATTGTATTATTAATTTATTATTCTTGTTATATATTTCTAGTATTGTTACTATAATTATTAGGCCTTCTCTAATTTACTGCATTATTCTGGAATAAATGTCAAATTGACTTTGAAATTATCTTCAAGGAGACTACATTTATTCACGTCAATTTAGAGAGATGAACAGAAGTACGTCAAATCTGACGTGTCACTGTTCATCCAAGTCAATTTGTTTTTGTTTTAAGTTTCTTTATTTATAAAAAATCCCACAACTTAAATTTATAGTTTTTTTTTACCCCAACTTCATAGTTTTCAATAAAATTAATTACTTTTGCTAAAAAAAATTCTTTTGTATCCTAAATTTTTGTACTATCTCATGCTTAATTTAAATGCTGTAAATTAATAAAGCATATTACTGGATTAAAACAAAAAAAATTGCACTTGTACATAATTGGTGAAATAGTTAAATAGTAAGGAATTAGTAAAAAGTAATATAAAAAATAAGATAAAATAGAATATTTTGGGAATATTTATTTTTTGTGTTAAAATGGTGTAAAGGATTTGAACCATTTTGGAATAAAAATTATACCATTTTGTTATCATGGGTTGGAAATACCCTTATTAATTTATTATTTGTTGGATACGGTTATTGTGACACCCGTTATTCTTCTAACGGGTATTAAGGTAATTAAATTAATTTTTAGTGTATCAATAAAAAAAAAATTGCTTCATTTAAAATTTATTTTACAATATTTATTTTTATCTATTTTAATTTTTTAAAAAATTCTCCTATATTTGTTTAGTATGTTTACTGAAAAGCCTTAGAACTTATAATAAATCTCAAAAATGTCATATTGGCATTATGTGCGTTAAAGTCTCCAGATGAGACATAAGGATATCTTTTTCAACTACTCTTGACCCTCATTTTCTTTATTTCCTCCGTGACATGCTTCAACATGTCTCCTCCATAATTGCTTATATCACTTTTCTTCAAAGACTTCATCTTTTCTTCCTTTTTCTTCCACGGTTCCCACACTCTTCTTCTCATTTCTTTGCTGAAGCAAAATACTTAGAGAACTTCTTCAAGGCAGCCATAAAAATCAGCCATCATCACCTCCATTTGAGCAAGAATTTCAGTCATACCGAAGTCAAGGAACCGATTTTGAAGCCATTTCAAGCTTCCAACTAACCATAATCCGAGATTAGAATCTTATGAACAAATTTAGTCTTTCATTTATAAATTTTCTTTTATACTAAAGGATTATTCAAATTTGCGTTCTTAAACCTAAGTATATGTTTGTTGCTATTTTGGAGCATATGTATAAAGTCTAAGTGTATATGCCCTAGACAGAAAATTTATATTGTTAAACTTTGTAATACCTCTATGGGCAGTGGCTATTTATTGAAATTCTGGGATTAAATTAAAATGAATTTTATAAATTGGTTTGCATATTTAAAAAGTAGACATCCTAAGCTTTCTAACGAGCTATCATAAACCTAAATTGGACTTGTATTTTATTTTCTATGAATTATTCAATTTTTGGATTGGAAACTAGTAAACCTGTCAGTTTGTTATGGTATACCAGCTGCTAACCTGAACCAATAACCCATCTTTGCTCACCATCTAATTCTTTAATGTCTTGCAACCTTTCCAATATTATCCTAAGTGATTGATAAATCTTATTAGGGGCTAAAACATATAGATTACTTGTTTACATTTTATATTGTGTTAAGACAACAATTGTTTACTGTGGTATTCAAAAGAGATTTACATAAAAGCTTTAATGGCATACTAATAAGATAGGTTTACACATGATTGATTTATGAATGTAGTTGTATGTTGTGCTTTAGTTTTAATTGTCCTTATGCACGCCTTCGGATCAAGGGAGTATGGAGCTAACGTTAATTGATTCCAGGATTAAAAATTGTTGATAAGCTTGAAAGGTAGGGATTCTATTACTCATCTTTTGTGAGGTTTTTATAGAATTAAAATTGATTGTTTTACCGCAAGATATAAATATATCTATGTTGAACTGATATTATATGAGTATCACATATGAAACTATGACATGGACTCGTCTTGTATTGTACGGCGAGGAACATAATAAATTGACACATGTTATAAATTGAGAAGCATGGTTAGGAAAACTGATTCTATTAATAATGATTAAATATAGAGAAATAGTGAGACGTAAAAAGGGCGGCGGTTACGTCCTTGGGCATGAATACCCTAAAAGGTAAAATAGGAGGAAGGTGATGACGCTTCCTTGGGTTGAAAGTCCCAGAGCACACTGTACAAGAATAGACTTGGTGAGGACTCGGGGCTTGATGTCCCCTCACCGGAACACCCTTAGAATATTTAGAGGGTGATCAAGTACGTCATTTGGGTTTCGATGAGTTGAGTGATACTCTATTGAACGTGGGTACTTAGGAATAATGATGAACTATAATATTTGTATATATGTATATGTATGAAACTCGGTAATGATTAACTATGGTATCCACGGAATATGATTATAATAAATCTCATAATCTGAATAATGATGAGTATTAACTAACCATGCAGGTTTTAATGTGATAATGATAAAAACTTAAAGGTGAGTAATGGTTTTCTCTACTGAGCATATTATTGCTCATTCCCTTATATTTTTATCTTTTCAAGACTCATTGAGTGTGAGGTGGCTACGAGAAAAATAGTTGAGGAAGCGATGTAGCTATATTACATTGGGACTGCTTCAATTATTAAGAATCTTCTTCATGTTAATGTAAGCATCAATTGTTACTTTCTGTGACTGTATTAAAATGCGTTGAGGGTTAAAATGATGACGACGACAGTTTATATTATTAAATTTAAGGTGCTACATTAAACTGTGGTTTAATTGTCGTTTATATTTTTATTTTTGATTTGAGAGTTTTCATTTAAGCTCCGAACAAATTTTATTTTTAAGGTTTTACTTTTATTTTAATTCATTAAAAACTGACAAGGGCGTTACAGTTATTTTTTTTAAGGGGACGGTTAATAGTTACTCCTATTTTCTAATATATATCCATGTACAATTTTCTTTTTGAAAAGCTAATAACTATACTTGCTGTTTTTTTTTTTTTTTGGCGTTTACTCATATAATTACGTTTATGTACAGACATGTATATATTTCTACCATCCGAAAATAGGTAATGTTATAGTTTAAAATCTCATAATATAAAGCACGTGATATTAAGTAGTTAATGGAATCAAGGTTTGGTTATCGCAATAGTTTTCCTTCTTCCTTTTCAGCTATTATTAATTTTATTATTCATTTATTCTCAAATATTTATCAATAACTTTATATTTAATTGAGTAAAACTTTTATTGTCTATATTTATTAGTTTTTATCGTACCAAGTTGATAATTATACTTTCACAAAAACATACTAGTGCTATATGTAATACTATATACAGATATATTTACTATTACTATGTTGTTGTTTTTTTATGATTATTTCAATATTATAGTTGTAAATAGTCTTATTTATGACAGTGTTTTTTAAGCATCATATATGTGTGGAAGAATTTGTCTGTTTTTTATGTGGCTGCCATTTGAAAGGTATTATCTATAATATTATGGAGTGGATTTGAATGGTTACGTATTTTCCGTCTATAATGGTTACAAGGAAGGTTATGATTCTTCAATAATTTTATCTGATTATTTTTAAGTTTCTCCTTACGAGAGTTTGTAGTATCCTCATTGTAAGAGTTCTAAATATTTTCTAAGTCTTATTTTACGAGAGTTTTATATCGTGAGAGTTTTAATATTTTTAATTTTTATATAAAGTCAGTTGTTACAATAACTTTTTAACTCAATCAACTATTAAGAAATTTTTAAACAAATAGAAGCTACGAGAGTGTTTGATAACAAAGTTAAAAGTTAAAGTTGGAGCTTAAATATCGTAGTATATGAGAGATTTATAATATAGTAAATTTTTACTATTTATTGTAGAGCTTTATATTGTAGAAAGTTGAAACTCTAAGTTCCAACTAACTTGCTAAACTAAGCCTATGTTGTTGAAGTAGATACAAGATAAGTCTTAAATTTTAAATTTTTTAAATCCTTTCAATAATATTAGGACATGTTTACTTTGCATAAAAGGGAAAGGAAGGAAAAATAAGGAGTAATTTCTTTTCTTTAAAAAATAATGTGTTTACTTACAAAATCAGTAACGCGAGTTTTATAGACCCCACATAATATAGGCCATGAGAAAAGAAAATATCAATCCTCCCGTACCATTTAGTATTGATTCCCTATCAAAAGGAACGAATACCATTTTTGCTTAGATGTTTAAATAAAGTGTTATTATTCAATAGCTATTAGTTACATAAAAAAGATATTTTACGAGTTTTATAGACCCCGCATAATATAGAGAATGAGAAAAGAAAATATCAATCCTCTCATACCTTTTAGTATTGATTCCCTATCAAAAGGAATGAATACCATTTTTACTTAGATGTTTAAATAAATTGTTATTATTCAATAGCTATTAGTTACATAAAAAAGATATTTTAGTAATTATATTGAATAAGATCTTCATTCATAACTAAGCACTAGAGAAGAAATGAGGTTGTTTCCCATTATCTTATTAAATAAGTAAACATTAAAAAAGAAATTAATGATGCTTACTTCTAATATTCTACTCTCCTTTCCAATATCGTTACATTTTCCTTTACGTACCTTTATGGTTTTGTATAGATATCCTTAGTTTATTCTCATACTTATTAAAAATTATTTGTTCTAAGGTTTTGTGATGACTGTACCAACTTTGAGAAAGTTTGGTCATTATTAGTCTACTAAATTTTCATTTTATGGAGTCTGGTGTATGACAATGGTCAAAGCTATTAACATTTTTCCTCCTTTTCATAAAGAGTTTGATTTATTGCCGGATATATCCAATTTATTATTATCTTTTAAACTAAGTTTTATTATTATTTAAAAAATCAAACATATTTTTCTATTATTTGGCTACTTATACTTTTAAAGGGTGTTTGGTTAAGTATGGTGTGAACCACAAACTCAATTATGAACAGTATAAAGCCTTACATGTTACAATAAAAAAAAATACTTTAGTATAAAACTTTTATGTACTACAATAAAAATAATTTCCATCAATAATTTTCATTATTAACCAAACACTCTAGTATAAAACAGCCATTGTATCCTACCCATTAAAAGACACACCATAAAAGTGTATTTTCGTGTCGGGGATTTTAAAAAGTAATTTTTTAAAAAAATAATTTTAGATAAATAATTTTTTTAATAATTTTTTGACGTAAAAAAATATATTTTTTGGATATAAAAATTGTTCCAGTTTTTTTTTACTTGGTTGAAAATTTTTTTTATTACAGTTATTTTTATTATTAAAATTAAGATAATTCACCTTTTTAAAAATATATGTTTTTTTATGAAAAAAAAAGGGTAATTTCCTCGGTTAGGAATTTTTTTTGGCCTTTTGTCAAATTCTTCTGTCCGTGCCTCTCTTTTTCTCCCTGTACAATCAGTCAATCTCTCTCTCTCTCTCTCCTTCAGAAGAGGACCCTTGCAGTTGCAGAGAGCCAAGTCCAATGGCGTCCACTGTTCCGGAGAACCTGAGCAGAGAGCAGTACGTGTACCTTGCGAAGCTGGCGGAGCAGGCGGAGCGATACGAGGAGATGGTGCAGTTCATGCAGAAGCTGGTGGTGGGGTACACCCCGGCGTCAGAGCTGACGGTGGAGGAGCGTAACCTCCTCTCCGTCGCCTACAAGAACGTGATCGGCTCCCTTCGAGCCGCCTGGCGCATCGTCTCCTCCATCGAGCAGAAGGAGGAGGGGCGCAAGAACGACGACCACGTCGTCCTCGTCCGCGACTACCGCGCCAAGGTCGAGTCGGAGCTCTCCGACGTCTGCGCCAGCATCCTCAGCCTCCTGGACTCCCACCTTATCCCCTCCGCCTCCTCCACCGAGTCCAAGGTCTTCTACCTCAAGATGAAGGGCGATTACCACCGCTACCTCGCCGAGTTCAAGGTCGCCGACGAGCGGAAAGCCGCCGCTGAGAAGACCATGCTCTCTTACAAGGCCGCTCAGGTACACAATTTCCCACAATTCAACCTCGATTGATTTTCCTTTTTTCTGTCCCATTTATTTTCAATTTTTAGGGTTTCGCAATCTCGATTTGATTTTAATTGATTAGGATTTAGAATCTCTGTTTCGAATTCTAATTTGATTTGATTTAGAAAGGGTTAATTTTGTTGATTAAAATCAGAAATTTACGATTTTTAATTGTGACTTTGTCTCTAATCAAGGATTTCGCGCTTGCGGATCTTGCACCGACGCATCCGATAAGATTGGGATTAGCGCTGAATTTCTCTGTTTTCTACTACGAGATTCTCAACCAGTCTGATAAAGCTTGCAGCTTGGCCAAACAGGTATTTTCCAAGTCACTATTACAAACTTTATTTTATTTTTTTCACCTTAATAATTTCACAGGCATGCTTCGTTGCGCCACTAAGTAGAAAGGTGGACAGGAATGTTATCGGAATCTTATGTAATATTTTATATGTTGTACTATTTAAAATATCTGTCACAGGTCAATTTTGTTACCAAGTGTATGTGACTCCCCTAAACTGAGATTGAGCTTGCCTTCTCTCTACGTGAATTATGGTTTTTCATTTTATTCCATTTCTAGGTTTAGTTTTAACTATTAAATAGTCAATTGACGTTTGCATTTATACACGATTATATGTACTGGATTTCTTTTATTTTGACTACTTTTTGGTGCATACAAAATAACGAGGCACGAGAGAGTCAAACTATGCTATTAAAAAACTACGTATCGGTAGTTCTTATTTTTGGGGTTCGTTAATCAAGTAGTCAAATTAAGGTTTTGGGTCGCAATAATTGGCCATTTTAGGTGGTTGGACGTGCCTCAGTTGTTGTTTTCCGATGCTTTGTTGCTTTAGAATTTTTTGCCATCCTCGTGAAAACATTTGAAATGGGGATTGTTAACAACCATAGATAAAGTTGATAGGTGAGGTACGTGGGGACTTTCATTTGACATTTAGAGTGCTTGATATGAGTTTGTTATGTTGTGCAAGTAAGTAGTTTTTTCTTATCTCAAGCCTTTTTCATTCTGTTAATCCTTTTCAAATTTTCATTGCTACAATGATGGGATTGGTGACTAAATGCTTCACTTAGACTCTCATCCATGTCCTCTCTGACCTTTCATCTCTTGAGATGGTTTTTGAACCTAGTCTATGAAACTGTTAGTTGTATGTAATTGAAATTGCTGTAAAATTTGTAAAAAATAAATAAATAAATTAGTAAATTGTTGTAAAATTTCAAGTCTTTGGTGACTAACAGATCTACCACTTTGATCTTTCTGGACTATTGCTACTCTTACAATGCAATTTTCTTGTTGGTTATCATTTACCAGCATTTCAAACTTGTTATAGATTCAAGAGTTGGAATGTTTCTCTGAGATGATGGAATTAGTTACTTTTTGAGCACATGCCATGTCTTTAGCGCCAATAAAATCACCTGCTGTTGTTCATACATTGCAAGGACTGCATGTTTCTTTCATCAAAACTTTATGCATCATCAGCCATGCTTTCTCTCTCTGCCTCTGTCTCTCTCTTTTATTTTTTTCTGCTGTCAGTCTGACCGTCGAGATATGTGGCTTTAGATGCGTCTTTTTTGAATTCGTCCTTTTCAAATGATGATCGGATTGCTCTCTACGTGTTTACTTCACGAGTGTCCACTTAGTTGCTTTTGTTACAACTTTGATCAAGGCATTTGAGGAAGCCATTGCTGAGTTGGACACTTTGGGAGAAGAGTCTTACAAGGACAGCACTCTCATCATGCAACTCTTACGGGACAACCTCACCCTTTGGACTTCAGATGTCCAGGTCAGTGGAAATGCCACACCTCTGTCTCACGCAAAGATGCACTCGCCAGTACTAGTTTCCTTTTACCTTATGGTATATAGAACTTGACTGACCCAGATATATTAACTTCATATGTTGGTTTTCATACAGGACCAGTTAGATGAGCCGTAGAAGGCGATACAAGTTGCCTGAGCCTGGTACAAGTTGCCCGAGCCTATTCTTCGTCTGTAAGAGGAATGGCGTTGTTTGTGCTTATTTTAAGAAGTGTGCTAGTCGTGTAAATTGGGTCTTCAACATAATGCCTCCATATTCAGAACAAACTTGTTCCTGAATCTGTTTACTAGTTTGGAAAAAAGTGGAATTTGATGGGACGCTAGCTATTTATTTTGCTACATTCTATTTAGTTTTTGCTAAGATGTCAGGTGTTTTGAAAGATGAGACATAACAAGCATACAAGACACCTTTGCAAATTTCATTCGGTGGTAATTATAAGAGAAGGATACCAAAAAAAAAAAAAACCGGTATACAGAGCTTTCTAATGTGATTGTTAAAGCGGTCAAAAAGCGATGAGATGGATTGATGTCTTAATATTATATGTGACCTTTACCGTGATTATTTTTCCCGATGATGATGCCTTTTGTTTCTTGTTCTTGGGACTATTTGATCCCTACTTAAAATCTGTCACGATGGTATCCCCGTGGCTTTACTATAGTATGGTAATCCTTGTACAATAGGCAGATCTATACTCTAGTCTAAGGAATACCTTCACCGCATTTGTTGTGATAAACTGAGATATAATTTATTGAGCCAAATGACACATTCAAATAGCTAATGAAATCTTGAATTGATGTGCCTTTAAGAGCCCGTTTGGTTTGAGTATTTGAATGAAGATTTAAATTTTTGTGGGAGAAAATACTGTAACAAAATGATTCAAACCACGAAACAAACAAGCTCTAAGATTCCAAGAGATTAGAGGTACAAATCCATGGTGTCCCCTCGAGTTGTCCTTGTGGGACAGTGGTATTCTTTGCTTGCAAGGCAAGATTTTACACCTTGGCAACGGAAAGAAAAAGGCTTAATAGGTGTTAAACACTACAACTAATAAAGTCAGCACTGGTGTTTCCTAATATTGTTGCTATTGAATATAGTTCAATACACCACAACTAATAAAAAATAACACCAGTGTCTCCTAATATTGTTGCCACTGAATATTGCTCAATAAACCTTCGATTGCTGCTACAACTATCTCAACATTTGTTATTTTGATTAAACTGAGCACCTCATGCAAATTTCATTTGAAGCCACGAGAGATCACATAGGGCGTTTGGCAGAAATTCAAATCACTAAATTTGAACAGAAAGACTCTAGTATGTGAAAGCTTTAAACTACAATTTTTTTTTTACTTTGTACTGTAACATGTTAGCTTTATACAGTTTGCGGTTCAAATTTACAGTTTGAAACAAACAATCTTTAGACTCCTGGAATTCTGAGCTATGGTCCTTGGCATTGTTGAGAGAATCGACGAGCATGTTTTTTCCCTTGTTTGTTTGTTAAATATGTTTGTATATCACTAGGTGTGACAGCTAAATGACGGCATATAATGATAGTCGTGACCAAAACAAGGATGGTCAACAAATATCTTAATGCAGGCGCACAACTTGGGAGTTAAAACAGTTTTATTAGTCGGTCCAAATGCAATATGCAAACTATCACAACGGGATATTAACAAATGGCAACTTAGCAAGGTAAAAACTCCGAGTGCAAATGGTGTGTTAATTATGTCAAAAAGTAAAAAACAGTGGATTCAAATGCAACACGACTACAATAACTCTTTCTCGCGTCATAGTTGACGTGCAAACTTTATTTAAGATTTTCCCGACATGCAGAAACAGACACAACCACACACACACACACACACACACATATATACAGCACACAGCAATAGAGAGAAGATATCAGCAGGAAAATGCCCAGATAAACAAGCCATTGTACGATGTTATGCACTTGGAACTCCATTATCTTGAAAAGATCAGTCCCTCGTGCTGTTTTTTAACCATTCAAGGTACGGAATGCTTCCTCCCGTGATCGGCAAGGCGATGACTTCTGGGACACTGACCAACGCACAAAAAATAAAAAAAAAAATCAATAAGCTGATTTGCTTCTGAAAAAAAATGCCTTTTAAAGATAAATTTTCTTCCAGCTCAAAGTGGATTTCTATTTTCCTTTTAGTCATCACGTAATGCGACAATGCTGTATCTCTCTTCGCGGAATTTTTAAAGACACTTGAAGCAAAAGATGAGTTAATTCGTCCATTTTGTGAATCAGTCTAAGGCAAACAAATTAGGCAAGCACGAAGCTTATGTTAAAGTAAAAGTTTATAAGCTTTGGGTTTACTCGTATGGATGGTTCGCCTTGACATGCTCTTTCAAAGCTTCCAAAAGGGACTCTCTAGTTTTAATTATAAGAAGCTCCTCAGCATCCGTCTGCACCTGTTAGTTTAGCAAAACACACTAAATAAGAAACAGAACAATTTGTCTACTTGGTTCATCGTAACTTGTGCTATTCGCCTGCTGAACTTTAACGCACAACTCAACATGTGAGCAAACTATAAAACAGCCTCAGAAAGCGTCTATATATTTAGATTGGTAAACCATCCATACCTCTCCTTGCCACTGGTAGACTGATTCAATACCTGAGTTCACAAAGTCCAAGATAAAAATTTCAAGACAATACTCTCAAAAAAACAATCAGCAGAGTGGATGAAACCATATCTAACTTCAGCAAACAACAACAGTTCGACAAACATCATTTGTGTGTGTGTTTTGGCGGCTATACCATTGAATAGTCGTAGAAACACATCAGTATCATCCTTCCAGCTAATCCTATTTCACAATTGATGGAAGTACAAACATAGGGAGATACTAACTATCATTACTAGCGATCATCAACACCAGTTAATCAGCACTAGTAAGCCAACTGGTGCTAGCTCAGTTGGTAAGGATGAGATGGGGTTCTAAAGGGGAGCTACTAGGTTTGAATCCTTGAAATAGATAGCATTGTATGAAAAAAGTTAATCAACACTAGTTTTTTAACCAGTTAGAGAATGGCACACACGACTGTGCAGGTCAGGTCCTATCTCATAATTTGTGGGTCCAAGAGTTGACATAATTCAAATAGACATGAGTGGTGATCCGCATCACTGGTGATAAATAGCATTGCTCATAAAGAAAATACAGAATTTCAGACAGCTGCTCTACTATAAACACTTGGTGCCATGATTAACTCCTAACAAATCTTGTAATGCATATATAACTCCTAACAAATCTTGTAATGCATATATTGAACGGATGAACTACGTACCTGGTACTCGGTTAACACACGCTGCTAGCTTTTCTTTAACTAAGCTTTCAGCCAACTTTTTTCCTGCAATGCATCAAGAAAATTCCTTATTGCGTTTTAAGGAAAATAAATCTTCCAACTGATGTTAAAAAGTTCAACATTTATTAATTTCAATCGTACTAAAAAAAAGCATAAGAAGAAGGCCAACATAGAAGATGTCTAGAAAATTAGAAACACACTTCTGCATGACAGATTAGCGTAAAACAAGAAGTAAATAAATCTTCAGCTTCTAATTCTAAACAGATCGATGCTTTGAAAAATCTAAACACTACTGCAACACAACAATCTAAGGCTCGTGTAGTGTAGATAAACACATATATAAATACTAATACAATGTTTACTGATCTCATATGAGGGACACAAGATTCGAAACCAGGTTCTCATTTACTATAATTGGGTCCGATCTAGGAAAGAAACACTTCAACCCAACTAAACATCCAAAGCTACGCACAAGTAACTCAAATCTAGGACTTTGTACTATTCCAGTCACTGCCCATTCTTTCATTGAAGCGTAACACTCCAAGCAAACCAAAAATTCCATTTCAAAACCCCCTAAAAAAAACCCAGTAAGGAAAAGTTAAAAAGAAAAAGAAAAAGAAAAAGAAAAAGAAAAACCTTCTTCTTTGTTGGGAACAGTGACGTAAACGACGATGCTGGGAACAGTGTTGCTTCCACCTTCCATTCTGACAGAACCAGAGCTCTTAGCCTCTGATTGGCTACTAAATTTCAATCTAAACAACAAAAAAAGACAACCCATTTTTAAAATTCAACTAAAAGAAACAAAACAAGAGTGAAATCAAACTGAAAAAAAAAAAGGATTTGAGGATGAAGAATACTTGAAGAAAGGGACAAAGGGGAGAGACTGAGCGCAGCCCGTTTTGAAGGAGAAGGAAGGGCAGAGATTGGAGAGTCCCAAGCTAAGCATACAAAACGCACCCACCAAAAGCAAACGACGTCGTATGGTGGCGGAGGAAAGAATGGATGATGAAGAAACCGCTCTGGCTCTGCAACGCTGTGCGGAAGCCATTTGTGAGGTGTCGTCTTTATGCATTGCTTTTGGGAGGCTTGTTTGGTTGGGCTTCGCTGACTGTTTGGGATTCGTTGCTTGATACTCTTGGCTTGGATATGGATAAGCAGACCCCGATTCTCTTGTTCGTTCTCTGGGATAGTTGCCACTTGTCTTCTTTTGTTTGATCAGACTCCATCGAACGGTTTTTAGGGGCTCCAATAGTTAATATATGACGAATAATAGGCTCGTTAAAGTAACAAACTTACTTTCTTTTTAAATAAAAAAGTGTATAGAAGGTGGTGGAGTACTTCTCTTATACCATAAAAAGAGTCATAAGAATGTATTGTCATGTGTCGGGGTCTGAAATCGAAAAATCGATCGTAGCAAACTGAATATTTAATCCAAGACACGAAACCAATCATGTCGGTCAGAAACCAAACAACCTACGTCGTTAGCGATTCACCCCTGTTTGGTATAGCAGTTCATCATAAACTCAATTATAAATAGTATAAAACTCTCATATGCTACAGTAACAATAAAAAAAAATTGCTACAGTATAAAACTCTTACATGTTACAATAAAAGTGGTTCTAACCAATAATTCTCATCATCTTCCAAACACCACTTGTTGTCAAAGTAGGTATTTGGCCTCGGTTTGAAATCAAACCGACGGAGGCCTTGACATTTTTATTTTTATGTTACTTATATATAAAAGTATGCTCTAAATTTCAAGAAACAATAAAAGTTGCTGTCTTCGACGGTAACTTTACTGATTGTAAGCTGTTAGGTTTTATCTAATTCATTAAGAGCCGTGCTGATGAATTAGCAGCCCATGAAAGCCCATGGACAATAAGGATCTTGTTGAGAAAATTTTTAATGGTCTTTATGATGATTATCAACGTATAGTTGATGTCATAAATTGCCAGGACACACTCATCTCCTCTAATGAGCATCATTAGGACCGACAATTTCAGACACAACACAATGACACGATACAAAAACGACATGAGATAAAAGGATTTAGACCACATGTTTATTAATTGTGCCATAAATGGGTTGGCATGAATAACACGAAAATAAACGGGCTGGATTCGTGCTAATAGGCTAAACACGCCTTAACACGTTTAATTAAACAGGCCGTAAACGTACTAACACGACACGACACGACCCATCCATTTATAACATATTTAAACTTAAAAATAAAAATTTTTGAAATATTTATAGGTTAGTATTAATTAGATATTGTGTTTTTGTTAAATTTTTTATTGGCTTTTTTTAAATTTTTTAAATTTTTTCTAATTTTTAGTTAATTTGGTCATAAATGTGTCATATGCGTGTTGTTGTCGTGTCAACCCGTCACGATACGTTTAATAATCATGTCGTGTAGTGTTATGCGTGTCATAGGCGTGTCGTGTTCGTGTTTGTATTTTTGGCACGTTTATTAATCGTGTCGTGTTCACGTTCGGGTTAAACGTGTCGTGCTGTAAACGTGCCGACACGAACACAACATGAACACGATTATTGACACCTCTAAGCATCATGAAAAATTAATCAACAAGGGGTTCTCCCTCCACATTACACAATCCACCTCTTTGCTATCGGTCATTGCCAATCCTGCCTGTTCTTGCTCACAAAGTGGAAACCCCAGCACCGGCCCATAATGCCCACCTTGGATGTCACCATCTCCAACATCAGCAAGCTCTACCAACCCTAGTACTCTCGTCACTGTCTCTTGAAGTGGCTACCCCCGATATAGACCCTATCTTGATCATTGACAAGGTTGTCGTGAGCAAGGGCACACGGTCCACAAATGCCCCTTGCTTCGCTTGTTGCCATTGACTCCAAATTTGACTCGACTTCTTAAGCCTCTTTGCCTTGACAGCCGTGTCTTTAAGCACAATGGCAATCTCGAGCAAATGTTGCAACCACCAACACCACTAGTGGGCCTCGTTGGGCTCTTGATAGCTAAGCATCACACCATGTTACTATAGACTTGAGTAATCTTTCCCTTCATGCTCCTTATGACAGTCCTAACGACAGTGTGATTGGTAATGGCACGGGTCTTTCTCTCACCCATATGGGTTCTATATCTCTCTCTACACCTACTAAAACCTTTTCTTTACAAAATGTTCTTTGTGTTCCCATTATGCAAAAGAATCTTATTTCTATTTCTCAGTTTTCCAAACTAGTAGCAATTTTATTACATTCTTACCTACTTCTTTTCACATGAAGGATCCATGTACAAGTAATTTATTTGTAGGGTCAAACTAAGGACGTTTTCTACGAGTGGCCAACTCCTTCTATTGAGTCTACTCTGTTAGTTGTTTTTTCAAGCATCAAGACCACTTCGTCTAAGTGGCATCATTAATTAGGTTTTCTATGATCATCATCTATTCTTAGGCATGTTATTTCAAATTTTTAGTTACAGTTGCCAGGTGCTTTGTCTTAGAATTTCAATTGAAATGCCTACGAATACCATAAATGTCACAAATTACCATTTTTAATTTCTTCTCTCTTCTCTTCTTCAAATTATCTTCTCTAATTATAGATGTCACCTATTTTTTCTGTCGACGACTTTAAATACCATGTCATGTTTGTTGATCATTTTACAAAGCATATTTGGTTTTACCCGCTAAAATGAAATCCCATGTTTCTGATTTCTTTATCCAGTTTAAAGCACTTGTTGAATAATTTTTTAATCGAAAAATTATCACACTTTGTCCTGACAAGGGGGTTAGATATCAAGCCCTTTTTTCATTCCTCACTACTCATGGCATTTCTCATCTTACATCACCTCCTCATACATCAGAACATAATGGGTATTCTGAATATCATCATCGTCACATTGTTAACATGTCTATCTTTTCTTTCTCATGCTTCCATGCCTCTTTCCTATTAGTCTTATGCGTCCTTCACTGTAGTTTATCTTTTTAGTTGTATGCCTCCTTATATCATCAGTTGTTACACTCTTTACCCTATTATTTTAAACTTCGTGTCTTTGGATGTCTTTGTTATCCTTGGCTTCGCCTATACTCTGCTCATAAACTTGCCTTTTGTCCCTCTCGGTATGTTTTTATTGGTTATTTTCTTACTCATAGTGCCTATCTTTGTCTTGATCTCAGTTCCTCTAGAATGTATACATCTCGTCATCTCAAATTCATAGAGTCAATCTTCCCTTTTTCATCTCTTTACACTTACTTAGAGTATCCTCAGTCCACCACTCTTTCTTAATGACTCCCAACTCTGACTTTTCTTCTAATTCTTGTTACATCATCTCTACGTCTCAATTTAATTGCCTCAACATCAATAAACAGCCTATGTGTGGATCGAAAACATTTTGCTTCGAGCAGAATTTTGGTATGGAATTGAAAAGAAAATGAAAAACAATGGGTTTTAGAACCCATTATATAGGCATTTTGAGGGGTTGATCTTGGCCGTTAGATTTAGGAACCGACGATGAAGGTAAAAGATTTCTAAAAGTCGCCATGCTATAGTTTAGATTTTAGGCGGGAAAATCCTGAATTGATCCTATAACTTAGATTGAAACTTTGAAAAAATAAAGCGATGGTTGATGTCATGATGTGACGTTTGTGTCAACACATATGATTGCTTGGCTACTAAAGAAGTCAAATTGACAAAATTTGAGTCATTATTTTGATCAAAATCTTTCCCAACAAACAAGCTTTAGGTCAATAAAGGTCATCCATTATAAGATGATAGATTTAGTCAAGCCTTGACTTCTATAAGCATGAAGTCACTCAAAGAGTCACTTCACGCTAGGGGTAATTGTTGTTGCTAAGCCAAAGCCCATAAAAACTTTCAAGTTTGGAGATTGAGATCATATGAAGCGAGCTTAGCAAGGGTCTTCAGAATGTCAAGGTTAAGCTTGATGGAGTAGTGCCGAGATGACAACAAATGGTCGCGACTAGAGCTAAATTGAGAAGTTACCAAATTTTCTTCAATCAAGGTGTCAACGTCAACTGCAAGATAAATTGGGCACAAATCCATATTATTATGGGAAAGAATATTTCCTTGATTTTAGGGATCAATTTATTTATTAATTTGAATTAATTATAAAAGAGCTATGAATATAGATTAAAACCCACAAAAGCCCTAAGTCTTATATTGAGCACTTATAATTCTTAATATATAGTGAAATCTCTCCCCAAAATGAACATAGGTCATAACAAGTGAACCGTTATAATTCTTGTATTTTCTTTTATGCATTTTCTGATTTACACAATCGTGAGAGCAAGCACCATGGTGTGGCAAAATCTTTGAGAGTTTTATTGGCGAAATTCCACCTCAACAATATATATAATTACATTGTACATTTGAACTTTGTATAATAGGGCTAAAAGATAAAAAGGAGTTGCTACCAAAAAAAAAAAAAAAAGGAGCTGAGGCAAGAAACATGAGGTGCTCCATAATCTCTTCAACTATTGCGATTCTACTGGTCTGGAACATGGTGAATATAAATTGTCATTGGAAGTGCTTTTGAAAGAAGTAAGTGCTTCTGTCTCCTATTGCATTTAAGTCATTTTTGGTTGTTGTGGGATGTTAAATAATTGTCTCCGCCTTTGTCACTTTTTAGGGCTTCAAAAAAATTAGCAAACAGGGTGGAATTGGACTTAAAATTGTGGGGGGAGCTAGACGAGATTGTGCTTCTTAAAGCATTAATGAGAGTTAATGATGAAGATGAAGCTGCAAAAGCTGAGGCAAACAGGATGTCTAAGCTCTGGCAACGTCATGTTTATGACAAAAATTGGAGCCCACTTGTTCATTTGGGAAATCAAGTATCCTTGACATTGTTATTATTTTTTTAAACATATATATATATATTCTAGTTGTTTAATTTTATATTCTAATTGTTTCTTAAATTGATCAGGTTGTATCCCAAAGATGAAGAACTCCAAGAACTACAACGTGATTTTGAAAGAGAGGTTTATGAAGCCATTGTTGCAGCTCTAAAACAATTGGATTTGTACAATGTGATTGATTGGAAGATATTTCCTGTACTTTGGCGCTTCAAAAAAGTTAGAGAGGCAACATAGAGGAGGGCGTTGAAGTTCTTTTAAAATTTTTCCAGACGTAGTTACATATAATGTCTAATTTTGAATATTCTAGAATGTTTCATATAAGGTCTAGTTTTAAATGTTCTAGAATGTGGTATTTGTTTGTTAAGCTACTCTCTCCTCTTTTTTTTTTTTTTGTTTTGTTTCTTTCTTTTTTAAAATCTGCTGAAACTCTTATCATGTTGAAAATCTAAAAACTCTAGAAAAATTTTCTAAAATTAAAGAGGATTTTGTATTTCGGTGTGTCTAAAGAAACGAAATGGGGCTCTTATATAAGGTTTGGAGGAGACTTCCTCATAGCGATTATTAGCTTCAGATTGTCTCCTAAATGAATCAAGCACTTTGACTATAATGACTCTGGAGTTGGCATGCAATGAATAGTTAGGACGGGCTCAATCTCAAGTCACCTTAGTCATCATCGCTCTTATCGACTAGAGCGAACACTCTAAGTACTCGATGATTGATCCCATGAATTGGGCTTCTTAAGTTCGATACACCTTTTGAACCATAAGTATACTTGGCCCAAAGTTTGGGCCTTTGATTTAAGCTTTTCCAAATCGGATCTTAACAATTACCTTAATGCCTTGACCCAAAAAATTAGGAGTACTTTAGAGTCTTCGAGCATTATAATTTTCACTAATCAATTGTTAAAAAATGGTACTTCTAAACTTCCTTTTTTAACATATTTAGAAAAGCTTCATAAAACTAACCAAAGCGACCAACTGCTCCTTGGAAATTAAAAGCCTTAAAAGACAAGGGTCGCTATATATAGATTATACATAATTAATTTGTGACATCTCTAGTTCACTCTCATTCATGATTAGCCAATGCTAGAAATTGATTATATCATTAATTTTATAACAAACTATGAGGATCCAGATAACTCAGAAGAGATAAAAAAGAAAAAAGTCTTGATGCAGCGGAATAATATTAATGATCAAATCATTGTTAAATCGGGTTTAAATTCTTCTCTTCCTAAATATCAATGCTGAATTTAATTAACGTTACGCCAGTTAAGAGTGAGATTAATTTTTTATAAGAATGTTGAATTGCTTCTGATCCCTCTTTGCATTCACCCTCAAGATAAAGAAAGAAAAATTCTCAACAAGGATTAGTTCATGTTTCTGAAAAGTTTTTGGCTGATTTGGCTAATGCAAAACATTATAAAAATCAAATGAAAAATTAAATATCTAAACCCGATAGTTTGATGAAATTTAACAATTACACCATTGATCATAAAGGTATTAAGATAATTATATCAAAGTCTTGGGATAAATTGAGGTAACTTGATAATTTGTGAAAGGTTGTGAATATCGATCATAGAAAGACCAAAGCCAAATGCTCTTACAGCTAGTAGTAACAAGGGCCTTGAGGTCCTTAAAAAAGGACAAATTAGATAATGCACTCTTTCCCCACAGCAACCTGACATTAGTTGGATCCAACCCTGCCTCACCCTTCTTTTTTATTAAAAAAAAAATGTGGTTGTATGCTATAGCTTCTGCAGTGTCGTTTCTGGCTTTTTGAAGGATAACAAAAATAGACTAAAAAAACCTCCTACTTGCTTGTCGAACTCAGAAAGAGACTCCTCTTTCTGATAAACCCTTCTAAGCCCTCTTCCTTCGTCCCATTTCTTCTGCTTGAGCTTGCTGCCTAATCTTTTTTCTCATTGGGCCTCTACCCCCGTTGCACTTTACACTCGCTAGGCCCTCTAGCCTCCTCCAAATTCCTCGCCACACGTTTTACGTCGTCACCATGTAGTTCCTCACAGCATGTCATGCCATTGCTAGCGCCATAGGCCCACCATCACATGCCCTTCCCTTCTCATGTCACGCAAAGCATTATATTGGTTTTTATCTAAGTTAAAATTTTCAAATGAGATACATTTATATGCTAGGGTTTTTGGTATCAATTAATAGTTTTTAGATTTTTTTTTTTTTTTTGTTTCAACAAAGTTTATTCATCCACACAGGCCTAACTTACCTCCCACTCGATTGTATCCATCAATTAATTGACCGCCTCTTCTAGTGATTTCAAGTTTCACCTTCCTCAAAATCGACACCAAAAATCTGATCTGACTCAAACCAGCCAACCCGGCTGCTTGTCATCCCCTAAAATGTCTACGACCACTTTAAAGACAAATAGTGACCAAAATGGAGCAAAAACATGGCTCAAGTTTAACAACAAAAACTGATGGGTTCACAGAAATGAATGTAATTGGTCCAACAACTGTATCTAGTTCTTGGGAAATTGGTTGCCCATGGCATTTTCATTATTGGCATTTAGTAGGGGTGGCAAAACGGGTTGGCGGGTCGGGTTCGTGTCGGGTTGGAGTTAATTTTTACAAAATTAGGTCGACACTAACCCGACCCGTGACCCGAACGGGTTGAGAATTCTCAACCCTAACCCGACCCGTTTTGACACGGGTTGACACTAACCCGACCCGTGTCAACCCGTTTCTTATGCACAGTGTCAAAAAATAATAACCCGTGACCCGATTTTGACCCGTAACCCGATTATGACCTGCAACCCGCCTCTAACCCGCCCACATTAATATATAAAATATTAAAAAAAAATAAAATTAGAAGAGTTTCATACCACTTCAACAAGAAGATGAGTGATAAGAGAGGTAAGGTTTGATATTTTAAGAGCTTATATTATATATGAAATAATATTAATTTTTTAAAAGCTAATTAATTAAATACGGGTCAGAAACGGGTCATTTTCGTGTCAGACAGGTTGACCCGAACACGACCCGTTTTTTGACGGGTCAGTTTCGGGTCGACACTAAAATGACCCGTGGTCAAATTTTCCGACACTAACCCGCAAAAAATCGTGTCGGATTCGTGTCGTGTCATCGTGTCGCAACCCGTATTGCCAGCCCTAGCATTTAGCATTGCTCATAAACTATTGAAGAATGAGCCTATGTCTTGTCTTGGTTCGAAACAGTAGCTCCAACTACATAGTTTAAACTGTTATAATATAAAACTCTCACATGCTACAGTGTAATGTTAAAGTTTGTTACAGTGTAAAACTCTCACATGCTACAGTGTATAATTTCAACTATATAGTTTCAACCACTTTTCCAAACACCCTAATAATCTTTTAATTATGAAACTAAGACTCATAAACTATTGAGCCCTAATGAGAACAGGACTGACTTTAAAGTTGTCCCATTAGGACTACAACCTTCCCTCTCGTCCCTTAAGCCCCCCATTTTCCGTACACATGGTCCACCTAAACCCCCAAATGGAGAATCACTAAAACCGAAAACACAAAACAAAATATGTCTCTCTCTCTCTCTCTCTCTCTCTCTGTCTCTCTCTCTCCTTTTCTTGAGTTTCTAGCTAATAGTTGAGAACTTTGATGAAGACAGGGCTTAAAGCAAGACGAGTGAGTTTGCCAGCTAATTTTAGTTAAAAATGGATTAGCAAGAACATGTTAGAGAATGTTACAAACAATTGTGGGCCTTGTCTCGATCCACGTGGAATTTTCCTTTTGTTTTTAACTTAATGCAGCAGCTGGGATTTGATTGTATGGTTGTGACACGGAAGATACGCCATATGTTCTGGATTGACATTGAGATGGCGGACCACGGCGTTGAAGGGGAAGTGGTTATTGCACATGCTTCGTGGTCCCAAAAAAATAAAGGAGTTTGCAAACTCAATGCATGTTAGAGAGCTCTCTTCTTTAGTAGTGTTTTTTTTTTTTTTTAAATAACTTTTGGGTTTTTGGTATCTACCTCTGCCGGATTTGTTTATGCGTATGTATACGTGTAAGAGGATGTTACTTTTATGTTTGTGGTGAATCTCAAGGACTATGTTTATCTTTTAAGTTCACTTGGTGCCAGAGAACAGATCTATATAAATATATATATATATATGTATATATGTATATGTATATATTGATATATATGTAACGTGTAGTTGTATTTTTAGTCCAAAATACTTGAATCAACGGGCAATTTGTGTTTGTTTTATGCAATGTGCAATTAATACAATCAGCTTGTTTGGAGCGTTAGAGCTTGATTTGTGTTGGCGTTGAATATTTTTGTGGAGACAATTGCTCGGCGGTTAAATTTGGACGTGACGAAATTATGAAGAAAGACCTCCAAATTTACAAGGAAAACATTATATATATACATATATATATATATATATCTATATCTATATATATATTGTTGGACATTTGATTTTTGTTGATCCGCTGATTTTATTTTTTAAAGACTAGAAAAAGTTTGGTAGCATGTAGCATCTTTATGTCCGTGTGGCAGATGTATTTTTTAGTCATCAACTTTTATTTTGTTAATACATAAGTTGCAGAACGAGAGATAACACTAATCTTTTGATATAGGGCAAGAAATAAATGAGACTATTGTTTATATATATAACGTGTGCACGTGATAACAAAAGAAGAAAATAATAGAGGGAACATATGGATCTTCCAAAGCTAGGCAGCTAGCTATGTGATTCCGATTTCTATGTTGAGCATTGCTTCAGATTTTCACTAGGTGCACACCGCCAAGGATTTTTTTATAATTTTCTTAAGGATTTTAAAATTTTTTCTTTCTTTCTTTTCAATTGTAGTAAGTTTCTTTTCAATTATGCACTATTTGGTTTATAGAGCCGTTTGAGTTAAACTGACATTTGGTAAACAAAATAAAACAAACGTTCTATAATTGCATTTTTAATTTGCATACAATTCTCACATTATCTAAATACCATTCTTTAACGTGATGTTTTATTCTCTGTCAAATTACTACATTTTAAAAGTCGATTCAAAACCACTATTCAAATTACATAGGTTTAAAATCATCAATTTAAATCACAAAGTTCGAAACCACACAAATTCAAACTCGCATAACAAACAAAGAGCTATTCTTTTTACTATATAAAAAATGGTAAAAGAAAAAAGAAAGAGGGTAATGTATAGTTAATATAATGTATAGTTAATATATAATGCCAAGAATTGTATAGTTATTGGTGATCTATGTTATCATATGCCAAAAGACTTGGCCATCGGACATTGGGGGATGTAGCAGCAAAAATTCTAAGAAGAAAAATATGAAAGGATATTGAAGAGTTTAAAAAAATAAGAAGTGGGGGTCGTGGTGTGGATGACACTCTGTTAAGCTCGGATCTCAAACAGGAAGAAGACCATCTTTTATAAGGATATGGATTTAGACCAAAAGGAAAAAGTCTTAGGAGGAGGGGCCTCATGTACTCGTGCTTCTCATCTCTAACATATATATATAAATAAAAGTTGTGGGAATATAGAATTCTTTGAGATTAGCACAAAAACTGACACGAGCCATATGGGGGGGGGCAAAGTGTGTTTGATACTTGGTTCCCAATAGCACAAAAATTGCTGAGAGTGAAACTGCAAAAGGGGAAAAGAAGAAGGAAAAAAAAAATTAAAGATGTAAGAAAAATAAAAAAGGGCATTTCAAAAGAATGAAAGATGAAGAAAGGGTTAGAAATTTGTGTCCCATAAAGTCTCTTTTGGATGCCTGTTTTTGGGCACGTCTTAATGAATCCAAGAAAAATTAAGCATCCTAGGTTAAAAAAATAGTTATCTTATCTTGGTTTTATCCCTCCAATTGGAAATCAAATTTTTACCGTTGAGTTAGCTAGTCATGGTCATGGCAAATGGCAATGATAACCGGTGGTCAAAATTGAATAAATAAATGGATATGATCTAAGTTTTGATTCTACAACACAACTGAACTAATCGTAGAGACTAAAGAGAATTCTCAGTTAATTTGAGTGACAATTGACAATTTTTTAACCAATTTTAACAGTGAGAAATAAAATTTATATACGAGGATTTTATGTTAAGTATTGAAAAAGTAATCTTGTAAAGGTATTTTTTTGAGGTCAAATTATAAAAAAAGTAATTTTGATAAAATTTATCGAAACAAAGAATGGTATTATTAGGCCGATTAGAACCGATAATTTTGATTTAAGAATTATAATATATAAAAATTTTATTATTTATATTTATAGCTGTAGCTAATGGTTAAAATTATTTTTTTAAAAGACTTATACGTGTACGTCCTAGAATTTTTTGACATTTATTATAGTTACAGCATTAATTTTTCCTTCGATTTCATGCAATGAACCAATGACTACTACAATTCAAAGAAGTACAGATGCATATAATAACGCCTGAAGAGACAAAACACACAAGTACAATTCAGAAAGCGCAAAGACAAATATGGCTAGGGATTAGACCAAAAAAATCAACCAAATAACCAATTAGATGACAGTGTCCCATTATTTTTTATGACTTTTGCAGTCAGAAATGATCCGAATTCAACCGAAAAAAAAAAAAAAAAAACTTTTTTTTTTCAACACTTTCGGATTGTCTAAGCTGTACATTCTGCCTAGATCTGAGAAGCCTTTAAATCTATCTCCTAGTCGAGGGGCATCTAGTGAAGGACATAGATCCAAAATAAATGGATTATATTGTAACTCCTTTAAAAAATGTGTAATTTTCATGATTCCTTGTCTCACTAAACTCTCTAAAATAATGAACACATTTATTTGACTGCATTACCAAGGAAGAAAAAAGATAGATTTTTTCATGATGGCGGTTCAACATTTCTTATGGAGACTTCAAGTCATGGTAAAAACACATTTTACTCTGACCACCAAGAGGTAAAAAAATTCTGCTAAGTTTGTGAGTCATCCATCTGTTAAATCCTAATCTACCAAATTAACTGTCCAAAATCTAGCAGGCATTGCTGAATGTTAGTGAGAATTTGTACTTGCTAATCCACATTTTGCATATCCCAAAAGGGGACGCGCCCAAAAGTGAAAAAGGAGAAAAACTGCTTTTCTTTATGTGATTGTGATTCTTTGGCGAGTATAAAGACAACCCTTTAATTTTTTCTGGACTTAGGTGATAGATTTTTGGTCCATTTTGATGTGATGCAAGTTCTCATTCCCACAATGAAATTATATTTTAGTCTTTCTCTTGAGGTCACTAAATACAATACTAGGCGCTTTATAGCTTTTTTCTTGCATTGGAGATCGATTTGATCCTTCTCCTTTAGAAACAGCAAGAAGCAAGAAAAACGAGTGGATAGTTCTAGACTCGTATGTGTGGGTGGACAATAAGTGTTGGGTTTGGTGCCCTAAAAGCTGTGACATTGTACATATTGTTAATAAATAAATAAAATGACATTTATTATTATTTTGGTTGATTATATGTATTATGAATACATTTATAAACATCAAGAAAATTCCATGATTATTTATGTGACTATAAATTTAGCATATAAGTGTTATTTGCTTGGGATAAAATTTATAGATAATAATATAAATAGTCCGTAATAATTAATTAAAGTTTGAGATCTTTAATTAAAAATTACAAGTACGGTCCAATCTCATCTAAAATGGAATAGTCATTATCCAGACTATTAATGTAGAGACATTGGGTTGGAGGTACTTTATATAATGAGATTATATAGGACTGGACCAGATAAATTATGAATCTCTAATAATCATCCGTTACAAATAGAGTATTCAAATTTATCACTATGATGATCATATATTTGACAGTCTTAATCCTGAGTATTTATTAGACTCCTATTTATTACATTATGTTTTTTGACTTGCATGGTAAGATTTGTCTAAGCACAGATTATAACTTAGCATCTTGGAAACATAAAGTAATAAATGGCTGGGAATAATATTATACAGATATGGAATCCATTCCTTCCCTATGGAAGTTACAAAAATAGTTCTCTTGAGTGATAATTCAAGGTTTGAACAATAGAGCGCTCGTTCATAATAAGATTATGAATTAATTGTTCATTAGAGAATTATTGAAACTCAAGGATAAAGATGTAATAAGAGAGGTGAACGAAAATTGAACCTAGCTCTTATTATGAACTATTTATGGAGGACTGACTTATATGTAATGATGATATCAATGGACTACTCGTTAATTTTCTTTGAGTAATTTCACTATAATCTCAAGAGTTCAGTTTCAGTTTTTTAGTGGAGTAACACTGAAACTAATAAATTTGGCACATTAATTAAAGAGTTTGATTAAATGTCAAATTTATTGGAGCTTGGGTTATAGGTCCATAGGTCCCCAATACCACCTCTGTAACACTATATTGGATTTTTGCATAGAATGAATTATACATGTTTAATTTAGAATTTTTGAATTCTGAATTAATTTTTCACACTTGAATTATTAACGTGATACAGAAAAATGTTCTCTGTGACACATAATGTAATGTGATAAATGTTGTCACATTTAACTGAGCATTAGTTAATTAATTGATTATTGTTAAAATCTATTCTTAAATAAATATGATTTATTTTTGAATTTAGATTTGGATATATATATATATATATATATATGATTTTGAACCAAATCTTTTTATATATATATATATAAGATTTTATAATATATTAATATAATATTATAATTAAAAAAAAAAGAAAAGGGAAAGCCGTGAATGAGATTCACGCTTCCCCCCAACACACACACACATATATATATATATATATATATATGTATTCGGTCAAAAAGTCAAAGTCAAAATAAAAAAAAAAGGAAGAAGGCAAACTCTCATTCACGGCAACTTTACTTTACATATATATACATGTGTGTGTTACCGAAAAAAATAGAATCAGGTAACACATAGTGAAACGGAAAAGAAAAGAAGAAAAAGGAAAGGAAAAGAGAAGGGGAAAGAAAAATTACTAATAGCTCAGTTATAAAAAGGGAGAGATAACAGTTATCTCAGTAATTTTTATTCACATAATTTTTAGAGAGAAAAACTGAGAGTTCTTCTCTAAAGAAAAAAGGTCTGTTATCTCATGTGTTGAGTACATAACAGATTCAGAAAAGTGTGAGGATAATTCATTCTTGCAGTTTGACGCCCACTCGTCTTTCCATTTGTGTGGAGGCCTGGTTTGGAAGATCGTGGTGTCAAAGAGGAAAGCTAGGATACCCTGATAGTCTTCAAAAGGTTAGTAAAAATTCCTAAAGCTTTCTGTAATTAAAATTATATATCTATTCCCGATGAACAAAGTTTTCAGAAAATTTTTGTTTGTCAACGAATGGTTCCTTCCGCTGCGTTTCATGTTTTAATTCCAACAAATGGCATCAGAGCGGGTTATAGCATATATAATTTTAATTAAACATGATTTTATTTTGATGATATCATGTTTTTGATGCATGTTTGTGGGCACTTTGCATCTTTGTTAATTTTTATTCATGTGATGAATGATTGTTTAATGAAAGGATTTTTGGTCGTTAATTACATGGTCCTTTTGGATTAATAATTTTATTTTCAGTTTGATTAGATCAATCTGTGTAAACCCATAAAGAGGTATAGGCTTTTTGTAATTTATTATTATTATTTTTTCTTCTCTCCTCTCTTTCACTTGCTACACGTGGAGCGATGAAGAAAAAGATGTCCATTGGATTTTTTGGCCCAGTTGAGAACTGTGGGCCTATCAGATTTCAAAGACAATCCAGCAAATTGTTGCACAATAAACCATTTGATGAAGACCACAAAATTGGAGCAGGGAATTATGTGTAAATTACAAGAAGACCCCTGTAATTTTATTTTATTTTATTTTATATTTTTTTTGGGTTGTAATTTTAATTATCCAAAAGGACCTGGTCAAAAATTCATTGTTTATTTTCATTTTTATTTTCATGTGATGATTGTGATAACATGTTCATGCATGATAACATGTCATCTAGGAAAGTGCCTACTTATAGTTATTGTAACATGACATGCATACGCTTAGCATATTATTTTTATAAAGGAGTTTATAAAATGATTTAATATGTGTTAGTATTAATTTAATGAGATTAAATTAATTGGGTTGGTTTTATAAAAACTTAATTTATTAATTTAACAAATAATGTGAATTTAGTTTTAACAGTTAAGACTTGGTAAAATTCACATTAATTTTAAGTTATCTAATTTTAAATTGTTTAATATTTGGTAACTTAGACAATTTATAATAAATTTAGATTTTTAGAAAATCTGGTAATTTATTTATGTGTAAATAGAATGAGATTCTATTAACACATAATATAATCTAGTAATTAAAAATTGTTTTTATCTACTAGAATTATGAAACATATGATGTTTTATAAGATAAAACACATCTTCTAAAATAATGAGTGGGAGAAGGTAATATGACAATATAACCTGCGGTCTCCACTATTAGTACAACACCGTGAGATTTAGGTGGCGCCTCACGACGCTTTGATTTCGTCCTCCCTACGGAGGGTGTCCATTTAAATCAATATCAAGGTTGGCTTCCTTGAGATAAGATTTTATAATGTATTTCAAAATTGACCTACCCTACGGCTGCAATTTTGAGTTAAGTTGTTAAAATCTAAAATAGTGGGTTACACTCATAAAGACATAATTAAATTGTTAATTATATCTTGACCAAAATAAACGGTTATTAATAAATATAGAAAATATGAGATATTTTGAATATATTTATTAATTGAGAATGTCTCAATTCAATTCATAAATAATTTGACCTACCCTACGGCGGCACTTTATTTATTAAAATTGAATAATCGTGGAATTAGTAAAATATTTTGTGTTTTTCATATGCATCATGCATCACGTTTACTATTCCAAAACATATATGATGTTTATGCAACCGTTTTAATTTATGCTATTTTATTTATTTATTACAGCAACAATGTCTAATCCAATCATCGCAATTCTCTCAAATGAAAAATTAACCGGAGATAATTTTGTCAAGTGGAAGAGTAACATGAACATTGTACTAATTTGCGAAAGTTACAAGTTTGTCCTGACGGAGGAATGTCCTCCAGAGCCTGCTTCCAATGCTCCTCGTAATGTACGGGAAGCATATGATCGTTGGATCGAGGCGAATAATAAGGCCCGCTGTTTTCTTTTGGCTGGGATGTCTGACGTGCTTAGGATGAAGCTCGAAAACATGGAGACCGCTTATGAGATAATGCAGTCTTTGCAAGACATGTTTGGTAAACCTTCTGAAAAGGCATGCCACGAAGCCTTTAAGGCAGTAATGAATGCAAAAATGAAGGCAGGGATTTCGGTCAGAGAACATGTTCTCAACATGGTTAACTATCTCCATGAGGCCGAGGTCAACGGGGCTATAATAGATGAAGCCACACAGGTGGGGATGATTTTAGAAACCCTCTCCCCTGCGTTCCTTCAGTTCAAAAGCAACTATTTCATGAACAAGCTGAAATATAACATGACTGAGTTGCTTAATGAGCTTCAAACCTTCGAGTCTATTTCGAAAGAAAAGACTATAGAAGCTGAGGCAAATGTTGCAGAAGCTCAACCTTCCTCTTTTGCCCAAAAGAATAAGAAGAGGAAGGGGACTGAAGGAAGTGGTAAGTCTAAGAATGGAAGGCAACCTAAGAAGAACAAAAGCAATAACAGCAAAAAGAGCTCCAACCAAAAGAAGCCTAAAGGAAAATGTTTCCACTGCGGCGTAGTTGGGCACTGGAAGAGAAACTGCAAGAAGTATCTTCAGGAGCTCAAAGAAAAGAAGAACAACGGTAAATCAGATTTACTCGTTTTAGAAGCTTGTTTAGTTGAAGATGATTCTTCACCTTGGATAATTGATTCAGGGGCAACTAACCATGTTTGTTCTTCTTTGCAGATGCTTAGTTCTTCAAGGGAACTTGCCGACGGGGAACAAACGATGAGAGTGGGAACGGGAGAGGTTGTTTCGGCAAGAGCAGTGGGAGTTGTTAAACTTTATTTTAGAAATAAGTTTTTAATTTTAGACAATGTTTTATTACATTCCTTGTTTTCACAGAAATTTGATTTCTGTTTCTAGGTTGTTTGAACAAATGTTTAATGTTTCTTTTAATAATAATTATGTTAATATTTCTAGAAATGGTTTGGATATTTGTTCTGCACATCTGGAAAATGGGCTTTACACCTTAAGGCCCAACGAAAAAACACTGCTCAATACCGAAATGTTCAAAGTTGAACAACCTAAACCCAAGAAGCAAAAGTTTTCTTCTAATAATGAAACATACCTATGGCACCTTAGATTAGGTCATGTCAACCTTGACAAAATTAACAGACTGGTAAAGGAGGGTCCTTTAAAAGAGCTAAAAGTTAGTTTTCTACCAGTTTGTGAATCTTGTCTTGAAGGTAAAATGACTAAGAGGCCTTTCTCTGCAAAAGGCGAAAGGGCCAAGGAACCACTTGAGCTAATACATTCAGACGTCTGTGGTCCAATGAATGTACAAGCCCGTGGTGGTTACGAATATTTTGTCACATTTATTGACGATTATTCAAGGTATGGTTACATATTCCTAATGCAAAGGAAATCTGAAACTTTTGGAAAGTTCAAAGAATTCCAAGCGGAAGCTGAAAAGCAATTAGGAAAGACGGTGAAGAGTCTTCGATCTGATCGAGGAGGAGAATACCTTGATACTGAATTCAAGGATTATATGATAGAACATGGTATTCTATCACAACTCACCGCACCTGGAACACCACAACAAAATGGTGTTGCAGAGAGAAGAAATAGAACGTTGCTTGATATGGTGAGATCCATGCTTAGCTACTCATCATTACCCACTTCATTTTCGGGATATGCACTACAAACTGCAGTATATCTTCCAAACATAGTTCCATCTAAGTCTATTTCAAAAACACCTCTAGAGTTATGGAATGGTCGCAAACCTAGTATGCGACATATCCGTATATGGGGGTGTCCGGCACATGTGCTGAAAGGTAAGACTGGGAAGTTGAAACCACGTTCTGAAGTATGCTTATTTGTGGGATACCCAAAGGGAACGAGGAGAGGTTTGTTTTATAGTCCACAGGATAAGAAAGTATTTGTATCGACAAATGCCACTTTTCTCGAGAATGATTATATGACAAACTATAAACCTCGTAGCAAAATTGTACTTGAAGAGTTACTTTCTGATCAGATCAGACCGCAACCGACAACTGTTGTCGAAGGACAAAATGAGGAGGCCACATCTTCCTATCAGAATGTCATACCACCTTGACGTAGTGGGAGGGTTGTGAGACCACCTGCTCGCTACAGGGAACTTGGAGAAGCAAATGTTGCTATCTCTGATAATGGTGAGGATGATCCATTGACATATCGTGATGCAATGGAAGATTCTAAGAAGGAGAAATGGCTGGAGGCTATGAGCCGTGAAATGGAGTCCATGTACTCCAATTTAGTCTGGGATCTTGTAGACCTACCTGAAGGGATAAAACCCATAGGGTGCAAATGGATTTACAAGAAGAAAAGAGGAGTGGATGGGAAAGTTGAGACTTTCAAAGCTAGGCTTGTGGCAAAGGGTTATACCCAAAAGGAGGGAGTTGACTATGAAGAAACTTTCTCGCCTGTAGCTATGCTTAAATCCATTCGGATTCTTTTATCCATTGCTGCTGGTCTTGATTATGAGATATGGCAAATGGATGTCAAGACTGCCTTTTTGAATGGCTATCTTGAGGAAAGCATCTATATGGTGCAACCAGAAGGGTTTGTAGTTAAAGGTCAAGAGCAAAAAGTTTGCAAGTTGCAGAGGTCCATCTATGGACTCAAGCAAGCTTCAAGATCTTGGAACTTGAGATTTGATGAAGCGATCAAATCTTATGGTTTCAATCAAAATATTGATGAACCTTGTGTTTACAAGTACATCAAAGATAAGAAGGTGGTCTTCTTGGTTCTTTATGTAGATGATATCCTACTCATTGGGAATGATGTAGGCGTATTATCTGATGTAAAGAAATGGCTCGCCAGCAATTTCCAAATGAAAGATTTAGGAGAAGCAAGTTATGTTCTTGGAATCCAACTCATAAGAGATCGCAAGAACAAACTGTTGGCGCTGTCTCAGGCATCGTATATTGATAAGGTGCTTATCAGATTTTCGATGCAAAACTCCAAGAAAGGTAATTTGCCTACACGTCATGGAGTTTATCTTTCAAAAGAGCAGTGTCCTAAGACACCTCAAGAGGAAGAAAATATGAGACTGGTACCCTATGCATCTGCAGTAGGAAGTCTAATGTATGCCATGTTGTGTACAAGACCTGACATTTGCTATGCAGTGGGTATAGTCAGTCGGTATCAATCCAACCCAGGATTAGATCATTGGGTAGCGGTTAAACATATTCTCAAGTATCTTAGGAGAACGAGAAACTATATGCTAGTTTATTCTGGTGAGAATTTGATTCCCATTGGATATACTGATTCTGATTTTCAATCAGGCAAAGAGCTTTGAGGGACACTTGGAAGGCTTAGGTCTTAGAGACATGTCTCACCTGCTTTAGGGCAAGTGAGAGATTGTTGGGTTTGGTGCCCTAAAAGCTGTGACATTGTACATATTGTTAATAAATAAATAAAATGACATTTGTTATTATTTTGGTTGATTATATGTATTATGAATACATTTATAAACATCAAGAAAATTCCATGATTATTTATGTGACTATAAATTTAGCATATAAGTGTTATTTGCTTGGGGATAAAATTTATAGATAATAATCTAAATAGTCCGTAATAATTAATTAAAGTTTGGGATCTTTAATTAAAAATTACAAGTACGGTCCAATCTCATCTAAAATGGAATAGTCATTATCCAGACTATTAATGTAGAGACATTGGGTTGGAGATACTTTATATAATGAGATTATATAGGACTGGACCAGATAAATTATGAATCTCTAATAATCATCCGTTACAAATAGAGTATTCAAATTTATCACTATGATGATCATATATTTGACAGTCTTAATCCTGAGTATTTATTAGACTCTTATTTATTACATTATGTTTTTTGACTTGCATGGTAAGATTTGTCTAAGCACAGATTATAACTTAGCATCTTGGAAACATAAAGTAATAAATGGCTGGGAATAATATTATACAGATATGGAATCCATTCCTTCCCTATGGAAGTTACAAAAATAGTTCTCTTGAGTGATAATTCAAGGTTTGAACAATAGAGCGCTCGTTCATAATAAGATTATGAATTAATTGTTCATTAGAGAATTATTGGAACTCAAGGATAAAGATGTAATAAGAGAGGTGAACGAAAATTGAACCTAGCTCTTATTATGAACTATTTATGGAGGACTGACTTATATGTAATGATTATATCAATGGACTACTCGTTAATTTTCTTTGAGTAATTTCACTATAATCTCAAGAGTTCAGTTTCAGTTTTTTAGTGGAGTAACACTGAAACTAATAAATTTGGCACATTAATTAAAGAGTTTGATTAAATGTCAAATTTATTGGAGCTTGGGTTATAGGTCCATAGGTCCCCAATACCACCTCTGTAACACTATATTGGATTTTTGCATAGAATGAATTATACATGTTTAATTTAGAATTTTTGAATTCTGAATTAATTTTTCACACTTGAATTATTAACGTGACACAGAAAAATGTTCTCTGTGACACATAATGTAATGTGATAAATGTTGTCACATTTAACTGAGCATTAGTTAATTAATTGATTATTGTTAAAATCTATTCTTAAATAAATATGATTTATTTTTGAATTTAGATTTGGATATATATATATATATATATATATATATGGTTTTGAACCAAATCTTTTTATATATATATATAAGATTTTATAATATATCAATATATATATATATATTAATATAATATTATAATTAAAAAAAAAAAGGGAAAGCCGTGAATGAGCTTCACGCTTCCCCCCAACACACACACACACATATATATATATATATATATATATATATATATGTATTCGGTCAAAAAGTCAAAGTCAAAATAAAAAAAAAAAAAAAAAAGGAAGAAGGCAAACTCTCATTCACGGCAACTTTACTTTACATATATATACATGTGTGTGTTACCGAAAAAAATAGAATCGGGTAACACATAGTGAAACGGAAAAGAAAAGAAGAAAAAGGAAAGGAAAAGAAAAGGGGAAAGAAAAATTACTAATAGCTCAGTTATAAAAAGGGAGAGATAACAGTTATCTCAGTAATTTTTATTCACATAATTTTTAGAGAGAAAAACTGAGAGTTCTTCTCTAAAGAAAAAGGTTTGTTATCTCATGTGTTGAGTACATAGCAGATTCAGAAAAGTGTGAGGATAATTCATTCTTGCAGTTTGACGCCCACTCGTCTTTCCATTTTTGTGGAGGCCTGGTTTGGAAGATCGTGGTGTCAAAGAGGAAAGCTAGGATACCCTGATAGTCTTCAAAAGGTTAGTAAAAATTCCTAAAGCTTTCTGTAATTAAAATTATATATCTATTCCCGATGAACAAAGTTTTCTAGAAAATTTTTGTTTGTCAACGATCCGTTCCTTCCGCTGCGTTTCATGTTTTAATTCCAACAATAAGAGCATTCTTTAATTCTTGGTAATGGTCAATTTTTCAGACTGTTTGGTAGACAATATTGCATGGCAATCATGGTCTCTCAAAGAGAATGGTACATAGCTAATATTAGCACAAAATACGAACAGATTATATACACAATATACATGTTATGATTTACTCTTAAAAATAAAAATGAGAAGTGTAACATGACATTTATTTAAAATAGCACTTACACTAAAGGGGAGTAACGACTGTTGTTAGAAAGGTACAGCAATAGTGTGAAACAACTAAATTTATTGATTAATCTATATATATACATATATATTTCTAAAAAAGGGATTAATAGTATCTTCATGTACCTAGACTAACGTCACTTTCAAAATCTATTAGTATCAAAATGGCAAGTATCTTGCCCTATGTCTTCACCACATAACAAGTTTGGATTGAAAGGAGTCCATCAATATATAGTCTACGCCAAAGGCAGGTGCTTGTGTGCAATGTGAGATTCAAACCTCCAATTTATTGGTTGATAATGACTTCAAGTATGACCTCCTTACCACTATGTCACCGTTTGTGGTTTGGTCTATTTATATAAATGTCATATTACACTTTTTATTTTACATCCAACATTAAAAGATGGTCCCGAATGGACTATATTACTTATACATACACATATATTCTTCTCTCTATCATTATAATTTATAAATAATATTTCATAATGGTGATAATCACATTTCAAAGAAATGGATTTTACGTACCCCGGGGCACATGCTTTTACAGATGCTCATTAGGATCTCTCCTCGGTAGCTTCTTGGTATCCATGGCACAACTTGTGTCGGACATGAATTATGATGATGATATTGTTTTTTATTTATTACATGTATAATTAAATGTGCTTATTATTATCTGTTTTTTGTTTTTCTTTAACCAAACTGTGGAGTCATATGACTTATGTTTAGTTTCCAATCGGTGCTGCGTTAGGATGGTAGGTAATCAACCCCCTTAGAGATTCTGTACCATTTTATTGATTGACATCTCCAATTCTATTCTATATACAGCTGGCCTTGCTTGCTCATTAATATCCGTACAATTATGCATTTGAAAAAAAAAAAAAACATTTTCGGCAGATATTATCACTATAATTTTAAGAAGGTGAATATTTGGCAAATCGTGCAATTGTAGCAATTTAGGTTGACTCACAAATTTCAACCAATCTCAATTATATATATAAACGTCTTCAATTCGGTCAATAATATCAGTCCAATATTTGTAACACTTTTTATTTGCAATTATAATATTATGTATACATTCTTTGTAAGACTAATTTTTTTAAAATATAATATTGAATAAAATGTCGTCTATCGCAATGTTACATTTAACTTGTTTCAGTGTTATCATGTTATTCTAAAAAAGTTAAAAAATTGTTTGAAAAACGTTATATGTGCGTCCTTAAAAATAATAATAATAATAATAATAATAATAATAATAAGACAACTCGAATGTTGAATCTTACTAATAATACCCTGGATTTAAATACCACAATGGATATCGTATTCAACTTTGATTCATGGAAGACTTCAAAGATTTTTGAAAATTGGCATTTGGCAATATGTTTTGCTATGCGCTAACTTAATTTTTAAAAACCATTCTCAAGGAGAAAAATTATGAAGAATCAGTATTTTTCCTTAGTTATTAGAAAGAAGTAGCACGCATGTGTTTATGTTTATAGCCGTGTATCAATCGTGTTAAGTATCAATCGTGTCGTTTTTTTTTAGGGCAAGTACTAGTAGTGTCTTGTTCTTTATAAGGAATGATATCCGATTTCTTAATAAAGACAGGCATTAGTGTCAAAACAATTATTTGATAAAAAGCTTTTTTAGAAAGACTATTATTCACAAAAACACTTCCATTGGATATTGTTTTGAGAGTTTTTTTGAAATATTTTTACATATTTTTTAAGAGAAAAAATAATTTCCAAAAATTCTCTTTTTTTAATACAAAACTATTTTTACTCATTTTGAATAAAGAGCTTTGCTCCGGAATGTAACAGGTGATTGAGCATGTAAAATAATTGAGTATTTGGTAATGATTTTCACCACACGATACACACTACAAACTAATTATAAATAATATAAAACTTTCATATATTATAATAACAATAAAAAAAATTTATAATATAAAATTTTTATATATTATAATAAAAATTATTTTAACCGACTGTCCCACAATCCTTTCAAACACATGTATTTGTAATAACCGAACGCGTATATTGAGGAAAGTAGTGCATGAAAAAGCACTATTTTGACTGGGAAAGGGCAAAGACAGACTGAAGAACTAAAAAAAAAAAAATGAAAATGGTGAGTGAATGAATCGTGGTCACAGTCGTAATTTCAGACAGAATTGGATTTCCACGTCATCAGGTACCACCAGCGTAAACGTGTCAATATGGGACGATTTTGAAGATGACAGCCTGGTGGGCCACTCTCCGATTGGTCAGTCTTTGCATTTCCTGTTTCCACTTTTGTCCCTTTTATTTTCCTCCTTATTACCATACCAAACTAGTCCCATAAATTTTTGAGATTTTTTAGGCCTATTTATTTCGCATATTAAATTAATTTTTTAGACTTCAAGTTTAAAAAATGCTTTAAATGGGTGTTTTTTTCTTGTAAAATTTAAATTTAATAAATTTTTTGAATATTAATTTTTAGAATTCTTCTCCCCCTTAACCAACTATTTTCTATGATTTACCTCTTCAAAACCTAAAAAAATAAATAAATAAAATAAAAAGATACTTGGAAGGGGGTCACGTCTACATCTTCATTTATATCTCCTTGGTGCATAAGGAATCTAAAACAAACTAGACCAACTCGCTATATATTTGGCACCATACCTTTGACCCAAATCAATGTTTTCTTGTAACACAAAATAGTATTTCTTTTAATTTATGGGTGGAAATAAGTAAGGTCAAAATAAAAAATGGGATTAAAAATGACATTGAGAAGGACAGGTACAAAATGAACCTCAAAAGTAAATTTAATATCTTTAAATTGTTCATAATTGCATGACTGCAAAAACAACAAAAAAAAATTGCCTGCCAAAAAACAATAATATTAGGCGTGTAAGATTGGTGTGAATATGATTCTATGAATGTGGTTTTTTGGTAAGGTAAAAACAGAGAGGAGCACATGGTTGTACAAAATTGATACTGACCCCCAAGAATCCGAAAATAAAACATTTTTGTAGAAATCTATTAATTAGACTTTCCAGACAACTAAAAAAACTCTTAAATTTGGTTCTAAATCAGAATTTTCTTCTACATATACTAAATCTAATAATGAGAATTGTGTGGTAGGGATTTTTTTTTCATACAATGCAATAGAATTCCGTGATTCATCTTGTCATCAAATTATAGACAATTTTAAACTGTTAGAACAAAGATTATTGAGGTGTTTTCAACTACAAAAAAGTGTAAAAGCTCTCGTAAAATAAAAATTTACTATAACATAAAAATCTTATATGCAATTTTAATTATTAAATTTCAACATTTTTTTTCAAACACCGCACATATAAATTAAACAAGTAATAATGTAAGGAAACTCGATAAAAATCTAACGGTTAGAGATTGTATCCTATGCATGTATACCGCTGGACGCTACGTGTTGCATTAAAAACAGATTTATTAAGAGTCCGTTTGGTTCGAGTATTTGAATAGAGTATTTAGATAAAGATTTAAATTTTTATGAGAGAAAATACTGTAGCAAAATATTCGAACCGTGATTCAAACAAACGCATCTTAAAGTTTCCACAGTAAAATCTTGCAAATACCCCTTCCATGTGTCTTACTAATTTGCCAATTCCCCTCTCTTTGCAATCTCGTTTTCTTCTGATTCCAAATCAGTCCCTCTCTCTCTCTCTCTCTCTCTAACTTTTGCCCTAAAAAAGGGCCACTCTCATTTCCTTCATAAGCCCCTCTCTAGCGGCAGTCTTTTCAGCCCACTCTGAGAGAGGGAGAGGGAGAGTCTTCACTCTTCTCCACTCAACTGTGCCATACACTACAATCACCATTAATATACGTTCTTCAAGACTCAAAAACATTTTTGTCTTTTCCTTGTCATTATATTCATTCTTGTGTTCTTCAATTCTTTTGAGTGGAAGATCTCGTGTTCTTCATCTTCATCTCAAAATTTATTACAAAATAGCCGCTTTATATATTCAAGAATCCCAGCCTCCAACTTAATCAGATTTTCTTGTTCATATTCACAGTGTGGAACAGAACGTGTTAAAAAAAAGAAGTTTGTTCATTTTTTTGATCTGTTGCGAGGGGTTTTTTCCTTTTTTTTTTTTTTTGGTTTGGCAATGGCACCCAGTTTTGACTCCGCAGTCTCGAGCCTCCTCTGCGCAGAAGATAACACAACCGTCTTCGATGATGACGAGTTCGGAGGTCTTAATGTAGCCGAGGAGTCTCGAGACACTGCATGGTTTCATCATCATAGGAATCATCGAAGCCATGGCCATAAAAGCCGGAGCTTTAACGATGATAAAAATGAGAATGGATTAGTGTTGCCATTGCAGAGTGATGAGTGTTTAGCTTCAATGGTTGAGAAGGAGCGTCAACACTTGCCCAGTATTATTGATTACTTGAAGAGGTTGAGGAGTGGGGATTTGGACCTCCTGGCTAGAAAGGAGGCTGTTGATTGGATTTCCAAGGTGGGTTTTTTTCATTTTGTTTTTTTTTCTTAATAGCTATCATATGGCGGCCTTGGTGTTTTGATTTAGTGGGATTATTGTGCAAATGGATTAGGATTTTGGGATTCCTTTGCTTGTGTGTTTAAAGCATTTATGGGGTATTGTGGTTAATGTCAATACACAATCTGAAATTGGTTCTTTTGGGGTCTATGCTATTATGGATTTGTTGAGCCTTTTCTGGTTCTTTTTACTTTGAAGCTTAAGCGACATGTTTATTCTTAGAATCAAACATCAAAAGGAAAACAGGGAAAAAAAAGGTTGTACCTGGTTTTATGTCATTATTATCGAAATTGGTGTTTTTTCCTTTTCTTTTTTCCCTCCTGTTAGCCTTGATTCATGTTTAGTGGTTGTCAGCTAATTTGCTTTCCTTTTCTTTTTGTCCTTAGTTTGATGATAAATGCCATTGTCCTTTTGTGTTGAATTCAACAGGCAAATGCCCATTTCAGTTTCGGACCTCTTTGTTCATATTTGTCAATAAACTACTTGGATCGCTTCCTAGCCGCCTATGAATTACCAGTAAGTTGAATAATAAGCCAAACATGCCGTGCTACCAATCCCTTACTCATATTTTATAAAAATTTATTCCACATAAGTCCTCTAATAATGCCAATTCTCTTTTTATCAATTATAATGTGTAGAAGGGCAAAGCTTGGACTATGCAATTGTTGGCTGTGGCCTGTCTATCTCTTGCTGCAAAAATGGAGGAGACTCAAGTTCCACTCTCTCTAGATTTACAGGTCAAAAACAAAATGCCATCTATATAGAATTTCCTAACTTGAATTTATCTAGTTAATTCTTCTTTGTTTGATCTTTTTGATTAAAAAATTTTGTTTTATATGAAAACAGGTTGGGGACTCAAAATTTGTGTTTGAAGCCAGAACCATACAAAGGATGGAACTTCTTGTGTTGAGCACATTAAAATGGAAAATGCAAGCAGTAACACCTTTCTCCTTCATAGATTATTTCCTCCACAAGATCAATGAGAATAATCAAATCCCGCTTAGGGCTTCTATTCTCGGATCAATTCAACTTATCTTGGCCACAGTCAAAGGTCACTAATTCCTCTTCTCCTCAGGCACATAAAAACTATTTATATGTGTGTGCTGTCAGCCATGATTTCCATTCTGCAATGATAGGGATTTGAGAGAAAAAGAATTTGAAAATTTTTTTTTCCTGGTTCCCTTGGTGGGTGTGGGAATTCAATGCAGGAATTGACTTCTTGGAATTCAGGCCTTCAGAGGTCGCAGCAGCTGTGGCAATATCTGTTGCTGCAGAAACTAAAACAGTGGACAGTGAGAAAGCAATGTCTGTGCTAATTCAGCATGTACAAGAGGTATACATATATATATATATATACACATATGTTCAAGATATTAGTGGTCCAGGAGCCATAAAAGTAGTGAAAAATAATGATAATATTTTTGTGCTTTATAGTCTTTTTTATCATTTAGCCTTGATTACCAACAACTGTACTAACCAAAACATGGGCAAATTTTAATTTTTGTATTTATGTTTTTTTTTTTGGTAGGAGAGAGTAATGAGGTGTATTCAATTGATGGAGGATTCAATATTGATTAATGGGTCAGTTGGTTTGGTCCAATCCCTGCCCCAAAGTCCAATAGGGGTGTTGGATGCTGCAGCATGCTTGAGCTATAAAAGCGATGAAACAACAGTTGGGTCATGTGCAAATTCTTCTTCTTCGTCTTCCCACAGTAATTCAGACACCAAAAGAAGGAAGCTAAACAGAACTTCTGAAGTGGATCTTTAGATGTGACCACCCAAAAAAGAAATTTTTAATCAAACAAAAAAAAGAAGGGTTGGTGGGAATTTCAATTTTCACCAAAAAAAAAAAAAACATAAATAAAGACAATGTGTTCTTTTGTTGCACAAGAGCCTTGGTGGGAAATTGAAAGGAGAAACGAAAAGGTACAACTAATAGGAAAAAAAGGAGTGGGGAAAGGAGAGGGTGAAATGGAGAAGGTATGAGAAGAGAAGGGAATTAAAACAAAAAGACAAGAGGATGGAAAAAGATGGGCAAAGACAGAGCAATGCATACTTTTTCAAGGCACGGATGAAGAAGAAAATCGTCACCAGCTGTTAAATATTAGACTTCTAAACAGCCGAGACGATGGGTAGATTATTAAACTTTAAACGGGGAACAGATTAAGGAAAAAAATAGAAAAGACAAAAAAAATAGAAAATGAAGAAAAAAAATACAAAAAGTTTGTTTCGTTTGTGAGATATAGTCTTTCTTAGGTGTCAAAGTGTCATTGGCCGTAGAGAAAAAGGCCCAAAAAAAATTATATTATAGTATTGGTGTTTATTTATTGATTTTTGATATAGTAGTTTAATCAGTGTCACTGAACTGATCTGCTTTATCCAGAATCCTGTCAGCAGTCCTTTTTTTGACTGTGTGTCCCTGTTTTGACCATGGGGGTTTTCAGCCTTGGTGAATAAACAAAACTGCTATGATGAGATTATGACTCAATAAAACATCGGGAATGCAATATACCCCTATTCTTGGCTTAACTCTTTTAATTCTTATATATTTATTACATTATATTAAAATTTTCATTGTTTTATTTTCGGTTATTATGATGTCCAAGAATAAACAATACTAATATGGTACCTTAAGCTCCCCTTTCCACACAATTTCTTGTTTTCTATAATATGGTATGGACCATGGAGGTCTTAAAAGAAAAAAATTAAAATTAAAAAAAAAAAGAACGTTTTGAGTCTTCAACTTCATCGTTTCTTGTGCTCATTCAAAAACAAACAAGTAAGGCTTTGATGCTGGAGAACGGGAATCCTATTCCACAAGGAAACTAACCGCTAGAAAAGAGCAAATGATTCAAGGTGTTTAGAAGAACGGTTGAAACTAAAAATGTTGGCTCAAAAATTATAAAATATGAGAGTTTTACACTTCTAATCAAGATGTCAAACAAAGGTGTTGCCTTATAGTTTGGACTCGTAACATAAATTAGGGTGTTTTTATAATTTTTGTCTTGTGAAGTTTTCTTGAATCGACAAGTTATCCCTAGATTTTTAATTTTGATGAATAACTTCTTAAATTTTATATATTGCATAATGCCTTCAAACCAATGACAATAGCTTAAATTAAAGTGAAAATATCATTGTATATTTGATTTAACATAGTCGATCACCATCGTAAGTTATATAAGGCATGTTTGATATACCGTATTGTATTATATTGTATTAAATTATATACAAAAAATATAATACGATATAATACAATACAATACGGTGTGTCAAACAAGCCCATAGGATGTTTGACAATCTCGATTAGAACCATAATTACCTAATAGTGTAAAGCTTTCACATGCTACTATAAAAAGTAAAAAATTACTACAATATAAAGCTCTCACTTGCTACAATATTTTAAACCACAACTATAGTTCTAATCACGTTTCTCATATACCCCAACAGCCTCTAACTCTTGTTCTTTAAATGAGCTCACTCACATAAAGTACACGAGCACTTTTATTGAAATTTTAAGAGCTATCATATATTTGGTGCACTTAACAACACACTTTCATCAAATTCAAAATCAAATTTTCAATATAAGAAAAATTCACGGGGCAAAGGCGCAAACGCACCAGATATTCCCTAAACTATTTAACTCTAAATCCTCTGTTATTATTGCTGAGAATCTCTTTCTGAAAAGCTCTCTAAGAATAGAAGACACAATAAACGACATTAAATGTAAAACGACGATAAGACTCCTACGATTTTCTATTATTCTTACTCCCTTTCTTACCGGTTTGAAATAAAACTCATAAGAACTCATCAAAAAGGTTACCTTGTGCTGTGCATATCGAACCACTTATATTTAAAGAATAGTTGTGTAAGAAGGTTATGAAAACTTAAGGACACAATTTTAAATTGTCGAATAAAAATATAAAATCATATCGGATTAAAAAAATTATGATGTGTTAATGAAATCATAGTAGACTTCTTCCCTACTCAATACGAAAATTTTCATTTCCTACCACAAAATTATTCTAAATAAAATTCTCAAATAGATCATCATATTTGCATTTAATTTGTGATTCGTTCCAATTAACTAGGCAAAACTAAGATGGTTATGGTTTAGTTCCTACGCATTATTGTTGCCTTCCAATTGCACTTATGGCCATCCATGAAATGCATTAGCTACATTTCAGTCCTATCCATCCTTTATGTCACCACTTTCGAGTGGGATTAAGTGTAAATTGAACCCTCAAACTATGGTTGGAGTGGAAAGACTTATAACCAACTAAGCTGATCTCACTTGTCGGTTTTTCGGTTTCTTCTTTGTTGGCTTTTTATTATTTTGGCCTTTGTTTTGTTTTGCAATGGAATTTTCACATAGCTAAAATAGAGCCGCGAGAGAAAGAGAGAGAAAAGAGGAGCCAACGGAACTTCAAAAGGTGAATTAATTAGCTGCTAGTTTTGAGTCTGAAATAAGATTTTATTAAAACCTATTGGACAATAGAGAATGGTATCCAATCGGCAAGAGAAAATTATATAGGCGACCAACTTTCACAATTCTGAATCGGACCAAAAAAATAATAATAATAATAATAAAAATAAATAAAAAGAAAAAACTTTCAGAGGCATGACTCTGAGCTCTCCACGAGTGGGGTGCAACAAGAATCGTTAAGACCATATGCACTGACCAGTTATACTCTTGGATTTTTATTCTTATTATCACAAGCTTACAAAACGTACATTCGTACTTAAAGACAACTAATATATATATATATATATATATATCTGACGTTACATAATCAAGACTCAAAACACAACAAATTTGAATAATAGAATAATAATATCCAATATATCTAATATATAATAGAATAAAAAATATCTTTAAAATATTTGAATCAATAGAAGTGAGTCAGTTACGGGTTAATTTAGTGTAAAATGAGTTGACCCAAATACGATCTCTTTTTTGATGGGTTAGTTTTAGGTTGATGCTAAAATGACTCAGGATTACATTTTTTTTTTTTTTACACTAACTTGAAAAAAACGTGTGTGGTTTATATCATGTCGTCGTATCACAACCCGTATTGCTGACCTTACTTTTTCTATATCTGATCACATGATACATTTACCACGTATGAGCAAGATTTAGAACCACCTACGAAAAATACATGTATTTCAGAGCAAATAATAAATATAGGAGAGCTCGCGCTTAGATTTACAAGAAGAAACATATTTCAAAATGGACCCTTTTCTTTTTTTTTGGCATTAATTTTTTTTCTTTTTTCCTATGTAATTGTAGGAAATCCTTATAATTGAAAAAGAAATTTTGCATCACTAGTAAAGCATAGGTGTTTTAGCAGTCAAATTAATTTTTTAACAGTCTAATCTAATTGGAATCAATTTTGTAGCGTGAATAGTTACACATAGACCGTTTAAGAGTTAATATGATGGCTAAAACATCTTGCTCTACTATTGATACAAGATTGTCTTATTTACCATAGGAATTTCTAATGTTATGGGATTCCTAGAGCATTTATAATATAATGTTAAATTGATGCATCAATAACAAATTTTGACATTTGATTTAAAAAGCACTTTCCAATGTAGTGTTATTTTCTGTGTCAAATTTTTCACATGCTAACTTGGTTTGCCACCCAATTTAGTATATGAAAATTTTGATATTTGATTGTTATTAGTTGATACTTTAACTTTTTCTTTAATATTCACATTGCACTTTCAAATTATTTCAATGTTAGAAATTTTAATTTTGCAAATGTCAAACTTAACAATTTTGATAAAAGATAGATATATCATTCAAAATAGCATTGTGCATTAAAGCATAAAATAAAATAGCACATCAAATATATTATTTTCACACTTTTTTTAGTGAGCAATATAACATTAACATAGACATTTCAATTGATTGTTGGTCTAATAAAGTGTTAATAGTGTTTGAATCTCTCTCCTCCAAGATTAAAAAAAAAAAAAAGGGTAAAGCTGTGGATGATTAACCCTTGTGTCACATGTCACTGTTCAACTGCACATACTTAAAAATTGACCATTTTGTTTTGGTAGGATCATAAAAATTGATCTTAGATCTTATATCCAAACTCATACTATATTTGTGCTGTGAATATTATATATTGCGTAATCTCAAATATGACCTTGGTACTTTTAGGATTTCTGTAGTATCATGTGGCTATTATTATCAAGCCAAAAAAAAAGAAAAAGGTGGCTGAGATTGGACCGTTACAATTAACAATATTAGTGACAACTCAAAGTAGGCTCAAATACAATGCTATACAAGAATTGTCCAAACAAAATTAACGTCTCTCTACAAGCATGACTATTGCGTGTTATGGACAAAAATGCATATGAATTACTGACATAACTAGGTAAGCAAACTCTGTTTTGATTTACTTAAAGCCATGTTTGGCATCAGAAAATTGTGGAGAATCCTAGAAAATGCGTTGGGGAGAAAATATTATGAAAAATATAAAAAAATTAATTAATTAAAAGACAACAGAACAACAGGAATCTCGAAACTAGAAAACAGTCGATCACCCCATGCCTCCAAAATAACAATTTCAGATTTTGGTCGGTTTGAATCAAATAAGTTAATGGCATTTCAACGCAATGGGGAAAAAAATGCTTTGATCCAAGAGACTTAAATTGTTTTTGTAGGTCAGGAATCAGAATTATGTTTTAGATGAGCTGGGAAACTAGATACATGAAAGTTGCAAGATTGAAAATTGAAAACTTTGATGGATGTCCACAAACATGTTGTAAAACCTCTTGGAAATTAACGTTCTCAATCATTAATTGCTCCCTGGACTTAAAAAAAAAAAAGAAAAAAAAGAAAAAAAAAAAGAAGAAGCTGCCATATGCCGACTGAAATAACTTTTTTATGTTTATTTTACAAAAGGGACAAAAAAAACTAGGTGAATATAGCGTGACACAGCAAAAATGTGATACAGCACACTATTAGGGTGTTTGGTATAGTGGTTAAAACCATTAATTAGAACTGTAAACACTATAACATGTAAAAGCTTTATACTGCAACAACTTTTTTGCGTTTACTGTAGCATCTAAGAGCTTTACTTTATTTCTAACTGAAAAGCTGATTTGAACCAATTAATGTTTAACAGGCTATATAATACACGGCCGGCAATTTCAAACACGGCACTATGACAAGAAACGAAAACGACACGAGATAAACAGATTTAGATTGCACGTTTATTAATTGGACCATAGATGAGTTGACACGAATAATACGAAAATAAACGGGCTAGATTCGTGCTAACACGTCTAATATGCCTTAACACGTTTAATTAAACATGCCGTAAACATGTCGACACGGTACGACACGACCTGTTTGTTTATAACACATTTAAACTTAAAAATAAAAATATTTTAAATATTTGTAGTATGTTAGTATTAATTAGATATTGTGTTTTTGTTAAATTTCTTTATTAGTTTTTTTTTTTTTTTTTTTTAAGTTTTTTAATTTTTAGTTAACTAGGTCATAAACGTGCCACATACGTGTTGTTATTATGTCAACCCGTCACGGCTCGCTTAGTAATCGTATAGTATCGTGTTACACGTGCCATTCGTGTTTATATTTTTGACATATTTATTAATCGTGTCGTGTTAATGTTCAACCTAAATGTATCGTGCTGCATATTTATCGACACGAATATGACACCAACACATTTACTGCCAGCCTATAGTAGTATTCTATGCAGTTGAAAGGACGAAAACAATCCATGCACATCAAAAGGAAATAGTGGCAGTACGAATGTATTTCCTGCCAATTCATACTCTTGTAGAGCTAATAACTTTGTCACGAAAGTTGCCCCTTTTTTTTTTTCTTTTTTTTGGAAAGAGATTCGAGTTCAAAGTTCATGTGTTTGCTTTTGTTCCTCTTTGTTCATTAAGTAGATCTAAAGACCGTAAGGTTTTAAATTCATTTTTCTTCAGTTCAAGCCGTGGATTTTAATTGCTTATTTGGTCTTATTAATTATCAGTTCACAGCAGAGCAGTCGCTGGTTTATCTATCAACGTAAGATGGATTTTAAGAAATTTGTTAGCGAAAAATGGCCTCATGAAAAATAGTTTTTTTTTTCTCCTTTGTAATTCTTCTTCAAGCAGGAAAACTGAAGAAGAAGAGGCAACATTAGCAAAAAGAAGAAAAATACGTAGGAAATAATACTTCAGGCCGATTTTTTTTCTAAATTTACAGAACACGTAACATGTATAAACGCAAAGTTGTGCCATACGACACTATCATTTATATTATATGTTTAAGTTGTATCACACTTAAATATATTCACACGCATAAAAGTTAAGTTTCAGAAAAACGGCATTCACAAAAAATTTCCCAAAAAAAAAAAGTTTATTTCGTCAGCGTGAGCGAGCCTACACTGTTAGAAGTCAGCAGGCTTGTCACCTTTGCAGGGCCTGAGTCCAAAGACATTGCGTTACCATACTCTTTTCCAGAAGCCTGAAGTGCTTTTGATGGGCCTTCTTGTTTACTTCCTGAGGGCCCTTGGTGATTCAGGGCAAAACCACTTCTGCTGGATTGGATTTCAAACATATGACTTCTATAAAAAAAAAGGAATAAGTTTGTGGAACACCCATTCTATGGGTTGGTATTGAGAAATTAAGAAAGTATTTTGATTAAAATTTAATTTAATAAAAAACAAAAGATCATCTAAGATGTATTAGGGTTTTTTCTTTCTTTTTCTCTTTCTCCCTCAGTCTTCTTCCTCTTATCCTTCTTCTATCGCCTCGTGAACTCGCAATCATAGCTATCATCATCGTCGTCATCCCGACCTGGCTATTAATTAAGCCTAACTTTCACAATCTTGATGCCAAAGATCTCGCAAGTGTTGCGGCAAGATCTTGCCGCGCACAATGCCATAGATGGTCGCCATGTGTGCAACCATCTATTTTTTTATTCTTTTTTTGAATTTAAATTTGTAGATATACCCTAAAAAATAGTAGAAAAAAGAGTGCTACTTCGCATGAAAGGGAAACTAAGAAATATGAGTAATTCTATATCCCATCTAATACAATTTACTTACAAAATAAGTAATGATATTTGAAGAGGCCCATTACAATGTTAAAAATGGAGAGGAAAATGCTAATCATTACACCTTCTTTGGTGTTAATTCCTGGTTAAAGGAAATATAAACCAAATTTATTTATCAGCTCTTAACAAGTTCGATATTATAAGCTAATGATTACTTAATTCTGTAAAAATCAATTTAGTAATTAAATTGATAAAATTTCTATCCTTAAGTTTATTAAACACTAAAAAGAGAAACAGATTTTCAATTACAAAAAAAAAAAAAATCGTTCTTTATTGTACCATCAAATAGAATCAATGACTTTCACTCTTATTATTTCCTTTTTCTTTCCAATCTTATTATCTTTTCTATTATATTCTTTTACAATTTAATAAACACACCCAAAAATTTATCCTTTTGTTGTTTGTGATGAATTTTCATTTTATCTTCTTTAAACCATTGGTTTGCTCAAAAGTAAACCAACGATATACATTTAGTTATGCGTTTCGTGTAGAAAAATTTCATTTTTTTCCTCCTTTAAGCCAGTAGTTTATTCAAAAGTAGACCAATACTTTACTTGAAATATGTGTTGACTGCTAACCGATAAAATTGATAGTTCAATTTTAAAATTTTTGCTTTAATCCAATGTAAACCAATAATTTAATTTAAAAACGATAATTTTGGTTTTTTTTTCCTAAAAAGAGTAAACTAGTGGTTGAATCAAAAAACTAATATGTACAAAAAAATATTAAACCCCCAATCAAAAGCGGGATCCTGCTTAATTTTCTCCTCAAATCTACAAATGCTCTTCTTCAGAGTAACCCATAATTTTTTTTTTTTGGGATTTTTGCACCGTAGTTTTCCTCATGACTAAGCATCTCAGACATTCTCGTTCATTGAAAACTAGTGGCCAAACATTCTATCTTTGTGTTTTACATGAACTCAGAACTCTAAAATGATTTAGAACTAGTTTGTGTACAATAATTAAATGTGGACTTATCATAATTAACCTTAAATCGATTAGAAGCAACCAAAGTTTAAAATACATAAATCAATCAGACTGAGGAATTCAAACTTAAAATCTCAATATTGAACATGCAAGTGGAAATTGAACCAAACTTATCATTTGTTTAACATCTTAGTTAGAACCATCTAACAAACAGTCTAAAGCTCTCAACAATTCGAGTAAAAAACAAAAAGTTACTACAGTGTAAAAGCTCTCACATCATATGCTACAGTTTTCAAACCAATATTTTCAGTTCTAATCGCCCTCCAAAACACCCCTTAAACCTATAATTCAACAAAAGGAAAACAACCTTTGGTCCAAGAGATATCATAAACAAGAGTAGACGATTTACAGAAAACAGGACGGTAGAGACCAATGGAAAACAGGAGACTAAAAACTTGTGAGCTGCGAGGCGTGGGATCTGGGATTTGGACTTTGCTTTGGTCAACTTCTGTTGTGAGCAGTAGTTAGTAGTAGTTTTCACAATGGACCAGCAACAAACTCTAACGAAGATGATTTCTGTGGCTTTTTTGTCTGTCTGTGATCTACAGGCTCTCCGCATCTGTTTCACTGACATATTTTTACTGGACCACTTAAATCACCCATTATCCTCAGCTCAATGTGCCGTTTGTCTTCTGCTTTTTCGATGTTCACCGCTCCAAGTTTAAAAAGTCAAAATCATGTTTTCAAACCTTGGAACTTCAAGGGGTGCAAAATCTGAACACAAAATGGGTCATAGAATAGGAGAAACACCTTAATCAGCTAAACAATAGATTATTTAAAAGCTAATGACATTAGAGGTCTCAAGGCAGGCAGAACCTGACACGCTGATATGGGTGTGAGACGTTGAGAAGTAAGCACGATATAATCTTACACAAAAAGGGCAATAAGATAGGATAAACGCCTTGATCAGCATAACCACTAGTTAAAAGCTCAAATTAGAGTCAAAATGGAAAGCAACACAGACATGACACAGTACAAAGAAAATTCCTCGTCATCTATATGGGTTATAACACCACGACTCACATAACTGTGAGCCATTGTAAAATATAGTATGCTTTTCAAACTAGATCCTATTATTTTTTTAGTAGCGATATTATAATTCTGTTGGGTTAAATAAGATTACTTTACTAAACATTGTGTTCAATATAACCCTATACAATTTTTAAATAAATTTAGATCCGACATTAATTAAAGTGTAAATTACATCATACATCAATTTTGAAGTCTAGTCATCCGTTTTGTACCGTTTTGATGTGAGGAGTATGCTTTTATTTATTTTTCTTCCACAAAAGTCATATATTTGAACACTAACCCTCCAGAAGTAATATTCCTCCAATTTACCTTCTATTAAATGGACTGGTAGAAGCGAATTTTGGGCAGGAAGAACGCTTGTTGTTGGTGTGGAATGAGAAGTGAGACCTACATGGATTCAAGGATTGTCTCTCTTCGTTTATAAATATAATATATTTACTGTAATAAGTTGGATTTTTCTCGTGAAAACAAACCATTTTACATTTTTATTTAACAACTAGTTAGACAAATTTTATAAATTGATGTCATGCCCTAGTCCAGCGAATGTTAGATTCAATTTGTAGCAGGCAAACCTTTTCACTCTCTTCCTGTCATGGTGAAAGTGACATTGAACTAGTAGTAATACCAGAACACATGCAGGAAAAAAAAAAAACTCAAATTGACGTCTATTTATAAGCTCGTCAACAGAGTTCTCAATGCTCATGGTGAAACTTTTTTTTGTTAATGCTCTGGCTGAAAGATACTACTCAAAATATAACTTCGTTGATAATTTCTTTAAGTACCCCAAGTTCTCTTGGGTGTTAAAAAATCAAAAATAAATAAATTTTTTTAGAAGTAAAATGAACTAAATTGGCATGCTAAAAACAAAATAAACTATCACTTTATTAGTAAAAAACCATCTACATGTATTGTTCCCATATATTTTTTTGCCCTACTCATCCTCTTAACGCGTTTATTCTTAATAGAAAGTACAAAAGAGTGTTACTAGAGAAACGTTATTATCCTGGGAGGAGAATTCTCCACATTGGTGTTGAAAGTACATAACATGACATTTTGCCTTTAAACTTGTGAACTTTGAGGGGCTAAAACTTGCTGGATTTTTAGTTTGAATAGAAAATTTAAATAGAACTTTAAATTTGAAAAAAGAAAACACTCTAACAAATAGATTTAAATACAAACAACCTATAAATTGTTTGAGTTACAATAGACTTGTGAAAACCAAATACACTTATTTGCGCTTTTCAACAGTATATTTACAAACTTCAATCATTAAACTTAAAGAAATTGAAATGAATTTATAGACGAACAAAAATATTACAAAGGCATCATAAAAGGATACGAATTATCATATACATGTTGAATCACTAGCAATTTATTTGAACGGCAAATTAGCTTGTGTAGTCTTCAACAAGATTTTATGATTTCAAGCCTATTCGAGGTCCGTTTGATAAATAGATTCAAATTATGTTAATTTGAATTATTTTGATTTGAATTGCTATTCGAATTGACGTTTGGATGTGCATTTAAAGTGTTAATTTGAATAAAGAATAAAATTGAAATTTATATTTGGATAAATAGTGATAAAAGTTTTTAATTTATTAATAAATCTGATGATCCTAAAACATATGTAATATAAATCTTAATTTATTTCTCTTTATTAAGAATACAATAAAAGAAGAATCGTCTCAATAGAATATCAAATAAAGAATTTACGACTTTTTTTTTAAATATAAAAGAGAATTTCAGCTTTGATTTAAAAGATACATGAGGCTAAAAAGCTCAAGGGGATTAAAACTTTATAAACTTATATTTAAATGATTTATTTGATTTAAATTTTAAATAAAACAATTACATATTTAAAAGATTTTAAAATTTGAATTAACGGACCTTCTACCAACACAATAGAACAAACTCGAAATCAAAATAGATATCTATTGTCTTAAGGATCCATTTGTTTCGATACTTGAATCATGATTTAAATCATTTTACTATAATATTTTCTCTCATAAAAATTTAAATCTTTATTTAAATATTTGAATCAAACGGACCTAAGTTATTCAGATAAGTCAGCATGTCGCTCTTTAACCCCTGCCAATTTTCTAAAAAGAAAAAAGGTAAAAAAAAAAATTGTGATTAAAAAAAAAGGAAGATATGAAGAAAGAAAGCACAGCAGAGCAGAGCACATCATTGATCTGGCTGCATTGTGCTGGACTAGACCGTTGACGAGAGAGTTGGAATCTAATCCATCACGGCTCCTGTGTTCCTGATGGTACACACAACACAAGTCTAGTGGTACTTTTAGGTACTTTCTCACAGTACAAATCTTGACCCCACGCGCATTTTTAACCTTTTTAACTCAACCACAATCACATTCATTTCTCTCGTCCTTTACTTTCAAAGATAAGGCCCTTTTCATCCCCATGGTTTCTTTTCCTTTTTTTTTTTTTTTTTTACCTTTCATCATTTGCTGTAAAACTTGGGCATCAATAGTTCTTCCTTTTCTCTTCTCAGTGTGCTCTCCAAATTTGTCTGTCAGATTATAATGCTGAAAACACTAGAGTTTTAGTTGCTTCCCGTTGATCAATCTTGGGGTTTATAAGGGATGTTGCAAAAGGCGCAAGAGAATCATGAAGTTTTCGGAAAAACGAAAAAGAAAAAAAAGGACAATATTGTGGCGTGAAAAGGTAAGGTGATTCAATAATGTAGTGGTTATGTGTAAAGACGGAGCCACGTAAATATGAAAATGGCAGCTGTCTTTGAACTTTTTTTTTATTTTATATATAAAATTTTATAAAATTATATTTTGTCTTTTTAAAATTTCATTCTTTAATTATGTCTCCATACTTTCTCACTATTTTTTTTCTCCACCCTGGTTATAAGTGATGGGATTTTTATTTTTTTATTGAATAAATTGCCCAATTAGTCTCAAATTTTTTAAAAAATAACTCTTGTCTATTTTTTTTTTTTTAACTCAACTGACCCTGAATTTTTAAAAAAGTGCAAAAGAACTTGCGTAATTGAACGACGTTTAATTTTCCCTCATTTTCTTGGTCACGTCATATGACCTAATATTAGTGGTATTTTAGTAAAAGAACAATCTTTGTCATAGTTTAAATAAAAATTCAGCTAAATCAAACAAAAAAAATACCATTTAAAAACAAAAAATAAACCAATTTAAATTAAAACTTATAAAACATTAAAAAAAGGCTAATTGCTTTTAAAAAAAACAAAAACAAAAATAAAAAATATGATTTTTCTTCTTAACCGTCTAATTTATCCTCTCCCCTTTCTTCCTCAGCTCCGGCCACGGCATCCCCGTTTTGGTCACTGGTCATTGCTCACCTCATGCATCTCCCCCTTCTTCTTCTCCTTGTTCCGCTTTATCTCTCTCTATCTATAACTCAATCTCTCTCATACCAAATCGCCTACTACACCAGCACCCATATTGTGGTCACTGCCCATCACAGCAGATCATTCCACCACACAATATCCCTCCTCCACCAGTCGAACCCCCTCTATCTCTCTCATCTCTTGCCTCTCAACAGTGGGCCAACTGCCATTGTGAACCAACCTCTCTGCCATGGTTTCAAGTCGGGCGGCTACGAGTTCGAGCTCTTAGCACTGAACGAACCTTCTTCGCCACAAGCCTAATCTCCCCGTCGCCGTCGTGAGCTGTCAGTTGGAATGTTCGGCTCGGTTGGTTCAAAGAAAGGGCAAAATTAAATTTCAAAAACTGAATCAAAATCTGAAAATTTCAATAACCAACTAACCAGCAATCCAAGCTGTGCCTGCAATGAAGACGAAGTAAGAGGCGATGGTGAACTGCTGCAACTGTGACAGGAGATGAAGGAAGGGCAACGCCGTACTACTGCGACGAAGATGAAGGGGGTTGCTACAATGGGTAAATGGGTTTGATTCTAATCTTTTTATAACTGAGTATTGATCTTTTTGTTTCAGTCTGGTTTGATTTTGATCATTTTGTAACTAGGTTTGATGGGAGTTTGAGTTTTGTTAGTCGGAGTTAGGGAAGATGGGTATTTTCTAATTTGTTTCTGTTTTTTTTTTTTAATTTTTGTTAAACGGTAGTTGATTTAATTAATGGTGTTTTGATCTTTTTGAACTAAACGATGACCATGTGACAATTTTATGACCCAAAAAAAACAAAGAAATTAAGTCTTTTTATACTATTTTTGTGAGTTCAGGTCGGCTAAGCTAAAGAAAAAACATAACCAAACGAGTCACTTTTTAAAAATTCAGTAACTTGTCAAACAATTTACTCTATTTTACTTTTGTTACGTGCGTTTGATACATGCTCGTGAGCTAACTAATGTGAAATGTGAATGCAAAGGGCCTATCAACCAAAAAGCCTATGTTATGTTTGGCATCTGTATTGAACTCTGTTACACATGCTCAATTGTCAATTGTTTTATATTGCATCATAATTTTGACTCACAAATTTAGCAAACGATTTTGACCATACAGACACTCTTTCAGAAACCATGAGTTTACCTCCCCAAAAGAAAGAAGCTATTTTGCACAAAGAGAGGAGCTATATGCCAGTTTCTAGAACACCGTGCAAACCTTTGATATCATAGCCCCATTTCTAGTGTTTACTTGTAGCTTAGCAATTGATATTTACAACAGTCCTTCGAAAAGAGGGATGATATAAACTGATATCGGTTACCAGTGCAACAGGACAATTATATAGACCTATGAATATCAACAGTGAAGGGTGGTGAACTGTACTGGGATTTTATCAATCTTTAAATGTGCATTCCTTTTTTTTTATAAATTGTTTCAATGGTTTTTCAACTTTTTATAAAAGTGAATATTTGTTTTTTAATTTTTATTTTTAATTTATTAGTCTTTAATCTTTGATTTTAATTGCTGATGAAACAGTTTAACAATTCAATAGTTAATTTTAGACAAAAATATAGCAAACTGATATCTAAAGCCATCAAAAAAGTGACAAATTAGTCCCTAAATTTATATTTACATCATTAAATTGATCCCTTAGCAACTAAAATAAAAAATTTAAGACTGATAAATCAAAAATAAAAACTTACAGACCAAAATTATATTTTTATGAAAGGTTGAAAACAAACATGACAATTTAACCTTGTTCATACTTCTGGAAATGAAATTTAAATTTCAATCTCATGCTTTATTTTAGAAATATATTAGCCTATTTAGTTTATAGGCTTGAAAAAAAAAACTGAAAAATAATCAAAATTTTTAAAAGATTATATTATAAGGAAAATATTTGAATTGTCCAGGACTGGGATGGAAACGAAAATGGGAAAAACAATGGGAAGAGGTGAAAAAAAAAGGGAAAGAAAAAAAGAGGCACAAGCGACTAGAGGGTCCAGAATCAGCGCAAAGGTAAAACCAAAAAAGGGCGGGCAAAAACTCCAGTTAAAACACGCCACAGAAAGTAGGCATGCCTAACGCTACTAAAACCGACGGCTGCGAGGTGGGCCCCACTTAAACCCCCTCACTTAGGTCCCTCGGATCTCCTTTCACCTCTCCAAGTGTCGCGCATCGGAGCACTCTGTTTTGTCTGGAATTCTCATTCCTCCTAAAGTCCCATGATTCCCGTCGGTCCTCGACCTCTCCTCGTACGACCGTAGCGGTGCTGTCGCTGTCAGCCTCCTTCGCGTGCATTGCATGTAGAAGAGGACACCAATAGACTTAGCCCATTTCCACTTGCTTTGACCAAACCAAAACAAACAATTTTAGTAGAATATTTTGCACTTGATATAATTTTTTTTCCTAATAATTTCAAATGATATGCAAGAAGGACGTGATTAAGAAATTTAAGAAGTTATTCAATAATTTTAATGTGGAGAATTAAAAGTTGTCAAAAAAATCAAAATTCAATAAATAATTTACCAAACTTAAAAATTTATTGACCAAATTGATATGATGTTCAAAATAAGATTAATAGTATAAATAAGCCTAATAAAATGTTTAGGAGAGTGATTGGAACTAAAAAAGGGTTTGAAAATTGTAATATGTGGGAGCTTTATATAGAATGTGTTTAAAAACCTAGTTGGAACTTAAACACTGCACTATGTAAGATCTTTAAGTTATAACAAACTTTTTCTTCTCGCTGTAACATGTGAGAATTTTACGTTATAACGGTTGAAACTTATCATTTTTAATGTGGTTCCCAAACAAAGCCCATAATATAATAACTTGTCACATTTTACTGTTGTTGTTGATAGTTTTATTGTTCATCAGGGGAAATCAACAGTTTTAATTGAGATGCCAAACAATCTATAAGATTTAAAGAAGATTAAACAAAAAAGCCAAAGCATGAGGAATAGAAGGTTTGAGATGTTTTGGTTTGGTGGCGGCTGATCGTATTTTTGGACTGATCGGACGGTTCAGTATGAGGAAGTTTACAGGCGTCAGGAGTGGGGGTAATTGCCTCTCTAGGAGGAAAAGGTAAGACAAAAATAGTGGCATGTTAATGAAAAGGTTGTGAGACGCGTGAGACTTTTTCTCCTAAAGTCTGGTGCTTCTTCCTGTACAGGAGATTTGGTGGTCGGGAATGGCAAGATCTTCTTCCTTTTTCTAGTGTTTTTCTTCTTTTTTTTTAATTATTTTTCAATCTCTCCGTTTCTTTTTTATTACTTATTTTTTAATCTCCGGAACCGGAATTATTTATCGTAAATGTCACCAGAAAAAGAACTGTTTATTTTATAATGTGAACGGATTGAGGTTGTGAGTTTACTGTTATGCCCCCTTAGGTTGTTTCTCTGTGAGATTTTCAACTCCTTAATATTTTGCTCATTGACTTTTATTTTTAATTAACAACAATTTCCGGCTTATCGTTGTGATTTTATTTCAATTAAATCTTTTAGCATCGGTATAAGTAGACATTCTATGAAATAGCTAGAATTTTATCCATTTATTTGACTAAAATAGGGTGTTTGGCAATTCGATTTAAACTGAAAAAAAGAGTTCAAATACTGTAAAGCGTAAGAGATTTTATTGTAGTTGTTTAAAGCTTTATACTAAACTAATGTGCCAAAGTGAGATTTTTTTTTTAGTTATGATTTATGATGACACACTATCAACTAGGTGAAATGTTGTATTTTAGGAGGCGAGCTAACAACAATAAGGTTGCGGAAGGAATAAGGACCCAGTTTAAGATGGAACAAAGCAGAGGTGTCCTTTTTTATGGCGTGTCCGGCGCTTTTTTTGACATCATTGCTTTTTTTAAGTTTCTTCCCCAACTAGTGTGCGTCGCATTTGATGGTGGTGGAAGTGTCATGGTGGGTGACTACGGCTGTTTGAAATTGTTTGTACGGTTACTTTTAAGCAGGTAGAAGAAGAGAATCATAAATTATGATTTTTTAATTAGTGTTTAAATAGTACATATATGAAAAAAATGTTTTTTTGATATTAAAAGAGTTTTTAAATTTGTTTGATTAAATAAGTCAAAAGCTCTTTATTAGTATAAATGGTGTAATTCAAGAATATGGATTGAATTCTTAATTTGTTATTCTTAAACATAAGGTCAAAAATATAAATAAAAAAACTTTTTATATGCAACAAATGGTTAGCTTATTCTAAAAGTGTTTATAAAAGTCAAAAACACTTTTTGTAAGGTCTATTCAAATGCGTCAAAAATAACTTTTGAAATAAATAAGCTAAAACAACTTTTTTAGATGACTGTCTGTCTTCCGGAAGTTTTTTTTTTTTTTTTTTCTATTTACTTTGGTTTATACATAAAAAGGGTGGTTTTATTTTAAGTTGTTTGTGGGTTTGTTTCATTTTGTTTGGTGTTTAATGGTGTTTTCATCTACGGAATTTGTTTTGTTTTGTTTTTCTTTTTTTTTTCTTTTTTTTTTTTTTCTGGTCTTAGTGTTTGGGATGTTCGACGAGAATTGATCCGATATTGTCATCGATGTAGGGGATTCAGTAAAGAGTCATTGGAGGGGAGTTCTGTTCCATTTTAAATTATATAAACAGCGTGAGATAACTTCTATTGTTCGGTTGCTAAATTTAAAACAAAACATTATTTTCTTTTGGCTGATAGTTGGAATCAGGTTCATTAGGAGATGGCGCCTTCTATATGAAATCTCTTTTCCTTTTCCTTTTGTCATTCCACCACCTTTTTCAAGTGGTTCTAGAAGGGAGTTCAAATTCAACAAGGTATCATATTGTAATTTTTAGAAATATGATGGCACCGGTGAAAGTAGATGTAAAAAGAATGCGGGGTCCACAATACAAGAGTGTTTGACAAATTAGTTTTAATCAAAATTTTTACTTGTTATAATATAAAATTTTTATCTGTTACAATGATAAAAAAAAATCAATTACAATATAAAGCTCTCACATTCTACAATTTTTAATTCAAAAATTTTTTATTTTAACCACACGTCTCAAACAACTTGTATGACCCGCCTTATTATTTTGATTATCATTATTATTGCTCAAGAACTTGCCTTCTTAATTATGACTTTTGAACTAAACATAATCATGAGAAGGATCCTGTGCTACCTTGATAAATTGACTTAATATAAACACGAACGCATTATTCTAACGTGAGAAAGGGATTAAATTTTTTCTTACACATATAATAGTTACTTTCTTGGTCAAAATGATAATTACGTGGTGTAATGGGTGGATGATCTTGACTTATTTGTGCTAATTAACAGGAAAAGAAACCAAAAAAAAAAAGTGTGCCCTTTTTCTTTTTGAAATCTATAATGGAAAATTACTCTACCTTGATTTGGCAACAATAAGAATCACTAATTATGCCTCGTGCTTGCTTTATTATTATTATTTTTAAAATTTTTTTAAACGCAGTAGAGTAATGTAGACGCAGGCAGCTATTTATGGAACCAGTAATGCACTTATAATTACCTGGGAATGGACGCACGCACGGCGCAATTCATTCATTAGGACTATAATAAATTGCCATCAATCCACTAATATATTGTGCTCACCACTATTTTGGTCTCAAACATTGCAACGTGTGACATGGTAATCCCATGATTTTGTACCAAGCCACTATGAGTTTTGGGTCCTTTTTTGTACTTTAGTGGCATCTTATGAGCACAAAGTTTTTTTTTTTTGCCCACACATAAAAAAGATAAGCAATTTCTCTTATGAAAACAAAAACAATAACTTGTCAATAGATACCTATTTTTTAACTATCAAATTTTAAAAAAAAAATAATTTTAACTAGGTCTAACAGCTTAAAAATATACATTATCTGTGGGAAGTCTTCACTGGAAAAAGACCGTATAAAAATTATGAAAATTTTTAAAAGAACTATCTTTGTTCACTATCAAATATGTGTTGCTACTTTAGCAGTTAATAGATTAACTTTTTAACGATTTGATCTATTAACAATAGAAATTTTATGTCACATATTGTAAATTTTAACGAAATATTTGTAAATCAAACCTTTAAAAATTAATTGAATGATTGAAACACCAATTTTAGATAGCAGAGAAAAACAATTTAACCGTAAAAATACTCAAGGGTTGTATATAGAAAGGCCCTAAATGAAGCTTTTGTAGGTTTATCTATCATATAGACTTGTTATGTATACAAGACTTTAAGATTGACTTTGTGGCATGGAATGTGGTACCAATGCACAAAGTGGAGTTTATTAAATTTTTATTTATGATCAAATCCAATAGTATTGGAAAGACATGACTACCAAACCAACTGTATTTGAGTTTCAATCTATCCTCTTATTTTGAAACTCAAATACCAATAAAAATTCTGCGTCCAAAAAGCAACTTATCCTTGATTAAATTCCACCAATTTTCAGTACATGAATTTGTCTGGTGGTTGGAAAAAGGAACAAAGAGAGCAGGAAGGTACCTTCAACATCAAATCCACAAGACTGTGAAGCGAAGGTTTCTGTTTTCTTGCCATCCAAGGGCATGAACCGTGCAAGAAACCATCCAATGTCAATCGTTTTTGGTGTTTGAGCACTACTTCTATATTGGTATCCCAAAAAGCAAATTCCTTTTATTAAAGGAAAAGAATAAAAAAATAAAATAAAATAAAATACAATCCTTTGAGTAGAAATAGAAAGAGTTGGAGAAGGTAGAAACTCAAAATTCACTTAAGATATACTTTGGTATATTGTCATTGAAATCATAAGCACCATGACTTATTGCACGTGTCTTGATGATGGGCATTTCTAGCCTAACAACAACCTTCTTCATCAATCGCAATCTCGAGCCACTATATTAACAACTAAAGAGCATATTTTAAAGTGAAACCAAAAAAAAAAAAAAAAAAAGGAAAGAAAGGGAGTTGACACTCTCAATTGGAATTTATTTTTAAGAGGGTAGGGAAAAAAATATATGCATTAATTATTAATATTATAAAGTAAGAGTGGAATAAAAGTCTTAAGAAAGTGGGTGATATATGTTTGCATAAAATATGCGCGTTTGAGGGAGGCATGAATTCCCTCCTTTTGCTTTGCTTTGCTTTGTTTTGGTTTAGTTTTAGTTTAGTTTTGTGTTTAATATTTTTTTAAGGGGAAAAAAGCACGATAATATGAGCTTTTAGTGCGGGCTGGTGGAGAGGGGTATTGTTTGTTAGCTTTTCAAGCGTGGAAGTTTTTGTTGGAGAATCCACAACCAAATGGCTCCATGGTCTCTGTCCCACACTCCCCCACCAAACTTAAATACCATGTAAACAAACAAATATGTATATATGCACATATAAACTTATAAAGAGAAATAGTGTAATCATACATCAATTCACATTACAATTTTTTAGAGTCACAATATACCATTTTGCTTTTTTAAAAAAAAAATTTAAAAACACTAGGGCAGAAAATGTGTGACTTATTATGATTAATGAGTAACTAATAGAGTGTTTGAAAAGTGTGGTTATAACTATGGTTATGGTTTAAAAACTGTTGCATATGAGAGCTTTATATTATAGTAACTTTTTGTTTTTAATGTAGCATATGAGAGCTTTATACTATTTAGTAACCACGACCATGGTTCTAACCACAATTGTCAAATATCCTATAAAATCAATTGGTGCATAATGTTTTAAGAATATGGTGTCTATGACATTAATCACATTCTTTCTTTAAATATTATTTTCCTCTTTAAAGGTAAAAAAATAGGAGTGAATTGAAATGCTGAGAGTGAATTGGCTTGATAAAGCCCCTTGTTTGGTTTTTGTTTGTAATGGAAGGCTTTATGTGAGAAAAAGAATGATCTGACTTTATATGCTCCCATCACGATGTGCCAACCCCAACTTGTCTTACTTTTGTTTTTCCCGTTTGGCAGGACTTTAAAACCCTGTCCATTCCTAGTTAATTAATATAGATACCTAGCTAGAGTTGAAATTGGAAAACACTAATAATGTACATAAGAAGTATAGCCAAATTGCACCATTAGAACCAAAACAAAAAAAAAAAGGCAAAAAAAAAAGAAAGAAGGAAATTACTAAGCTAATAACAAAATATTAAACAATAAAAGAAAATAGGGGGAAACAAAACTATAAACACATTGGCCAAAAGTAGCTAGTGAGATAAGGGGCATCATCACCATAATGCTAGAATTGATTCATGTTACTTTATATTGTTTGATTTAGTTATAAAAAAAGCTTCAAGTGGCGGAAAACATGGGCAGCCATGTTAAGGTGCACTAGAATAGTTGCTCATGAATTGTTTGTTTCCATTTACTTGCCCCTATTATATTTTTTTGGTGTAGCAAAAGTTGGACTTGTTTTTGACTTTTACTAGGCTCTTTTGTTTTGACTAAAAATATGCATATGTAAGCAATGTAATTTTTTTTCTTCACATCTTGGGATCAATCCCAAGTTAGCATATATATATATATATAAATGTTATATATATATATATATATGTGGTTGTGGTTGTTTAGAAGCGAGGGACGTATCCACTAGGAGTATCATTGATATGGCTGCTTATGCATAACATATAATATAAGAAATGATATTAGTTTTTTTTTTAAGGAGAAATGGTTAATTTAAATTAACTTTCATATCTATAGTATGTTAAATTGCATTTGAAAAGTAAATGCATATTTGTTGGGCATTGTAGATCAACATGGCGGGTCCACTAATTAGTGTGAGTATTCGGTTTCAAATAGTGAACACTTTGCACTTGTGCTTCCACACAGAATCACCCAATTTTATTTTTCCTTGGTGGTTAAGCTACTCAGCTTTGAAGTCTCCATTCCAATGTCCGATCCCAAAAAAAAAAAAAAAAAAAAAAAAAGTGTCTTTCAATTCAAGTGGTCAATCCACATCCTCCATTCCCATATCATTACATCAGGCCTTCTATTGCACCACTCCACAGCATTTTCTTCCCTTTCTATTTCTGTTTCTGAATTTTAAACTCAAAAGAGATAATATATTAAAATCTTTTATAAAAACAAAAGTGAGTATGATGATTAAATAACATAAGATGTGCGGAGAAAAGTTGTCCTTTTCTTTTCTTTATTAATTATTTTATTTTTTTTCCTTTTCGTTTTCTTTAAAAATGAAGAAAAAGGAATCCTAGCTTTGCAAACTTTTCCAATAAATATATATTTATATATTTTCAATTTTTGTATAGGAGAAGAGTGTTTTAGTGCCACCAAAAGGGTAGACCCAATGAGATTGGAGGCCAAGGAGGGGACTTTGATTGGGCGTGGTTATTGTTTCCTCCACTCCAAACAAGAAGGCATGAAAGTAGGCGTATTGTTGTTAATTAAATATTCTGAAAAAACTTATATTTAATTTGCTGCAAATGGATCTTCTTATCTGTGCAGTAGATCTCTTTCAGGTGATCAAATCATGGGTCTACCTTTATTTTATTTTATTATCTACACACACACATATATATATAATATACACACGCATATACAGGTTATCACTTGTGAGTCTGTGACCCCGTACTCTCCTTTCCGCACATCTTTTTCAATTTCTTTTTATTTTCTTTTTGGTTCGTTTTGTTTGCTACTTTTGTTTATGGTGCATTCCAGTCGGCAAGTGTAACCATGAATCATTAACAGTCAAATAAAACATGCCAAGCACCAAAAAGAAGTACTAGTAGTCTATGTTCAGTGTTGATATTTTTTGACCCAAAAAATAAAATTATGAAACTATTGCAACGAATGTACTATGATTTGGCAGTTTACAGATGGACCATGCTCAACACAAAGTAGTTCTAGTGATATTGAGCATATGTCTGAACATAGTTAGAGCTACTATATTAAAATTAAAATATTATAATATATGATAATTTTATATTATAATATATAAAAATTTATTTTTTAATAATTAAAATTAATAAGTTAAAACGATATTTTTAAACACATTTATTATAATTTAGCAATTTAATAATAAAAATATAGTCGAGAAAGAGAACGCAACACCAAAATTATATTGGATCAAACCTGGAGACAGTGGAAGCCAACTAGAGGAAGCAGAGAGGCCAAGACCAAGACTAGCAATCTATGTAATTCCCATTGAACCAACCATCAATAAACCATTTTTTGTTGGACATAGATTCCAATAAAACAATTGTTACAACTAATTTTGCTATAATATTCTTAGTTGGAATCGAGCTAAAAGCTTTTAACCCCTTGACTTAGAGAAATTGATCACCTTCACTTCAAGTTCTTTCGATCCTATGTTGAGAAATTTGATTTTGCCTTATTAGGAGCCTCCGACCGACCATTGATGAGCATAAAAATAGCTAGGCCACGTCCAAAGTATCACATCAATAAAAAGTAATATTGTAGTCCATGGCGGGTCCCGCTGCCTATTGGTCTTATTACGGTATTACCCCTCTAAGCCTAAAGTCGGCAATCGATGCATTTTAAGCAAATAGTAATACACCGTCTAAGTAGAAATCTGCCTGTGTAAGAGCCTTTTGTGTATATACATATAGATTTTGTTTGGTTTAAATATTTAAATAAAAATTTAAATTTTTATAAAAAAAAATATTATAATCAAATAATTTAAACTGTGATTTAAACTACGAAATAAATGCACCCATATTAACCCATCTCGTTACCTATTTGATTAAAAAAAATTAGTGGGACCAATTATTCTTCTATAATTCACGGTTTTGAATGGTCAAGCTACAAATAATTGGTGTTCACGTAATACATAGGCTACACATAATTGGTGTTCGTGTAAAACATAGGATTCCAACCCTTTTTCATCTTTTATTAATGTGTAATTTCTTACTTTCTTTTTTTCCTGATCGTGTAATTCCTTACTTGCAACCCTTAATTTCCTTAATTATTTATTGATTTATTATTATTATTATTATTTTTTGGTTTCCTTCGCTTCTTTTACCTCCGCTTTGCGATTCAAAGTTTGCAAATAAACTGCAAAAGTGAACGACTTTTGAACCATTTTCTTACCTCCTCTTTGTGAAGATCGGTTGTTGGATTAACATGGAACGGTTATGTTAATTTAGCAAAAGACAACACACCAAAATTGATTCATAAATAGGTAAATTTGGAGGAAACTACTTGAATTGATCTTAGAATGTTGTAGGGTCATGATTAGTTAGATCATTTCTCATTAATCATCTCAACTAGTTATGCAAACTCTTATCTTATGAATGTTTAATACACTTTCTTCAAATATAAAAAGGAATAAAAACTTTATTTTTAAAATTGTAAAATTCGTATTTTCAAGTTAATTTATGAAGGATAGATTCGTCAACTTGTCTTCGGGTACAGATTAATTCATAACTTACCAAAGATATTTCGATAATTCAGGAGCAGATCAATTTATTTACAAAAAAAATGTACAAATGCAATTTGTTTTTAATGTGTTATTTTACATGTTATACCTTATGGTTTTAGTTTATATAAAAACATAATCATGTATTTTAGATGTTCTCAGATTTGAACCTATTTTGACTCTTACTGAGTATTTGAGAGAATGGTTTGAACTCTAAAGTTTCAATTGCAAGCAGTGAAAGTTTTCACATGCTATTTTGTAGAGCAAAAGTATGTTGCAGTATAAAACTCTAGCATGCTACAGTACACTGTTCAAGCTATTGTGGTTTGAATAAATTATGAAGCTTATAAACGATCTTGTAACAAAAAATAAATTATGCTTAATGTTTAAAAAATGAAAAAACAATTATAAAAGTTGTATTCAAGCTAAATTTACAAGGACGAAATCGTGATTGGAGGCATCACCTATTGGTATTCTAAAATGGTTTTAGACAAATTTTCAAAATTTTTTGAAAGCAAGTGCTCACTAGAACAAACAGGAGATAAGACGATGGTTACTTTAAAAACCGTTGTCTAAAGATTAGATGGTAGCTAATCGACTAGTCGTAATATGTACCAACAAGAACTGTCATCTAATATAGGTCTAGACCACTGAAGGCGCCAAACATACGACATGAGACGACGATTTTTAGAATAAATCGTAGTCTAATGTTTACTTTAGACGGCGGTTTTAGTCAAAACCGTCGTTTAATATAAGCCACAACACAAAAAGCCTAGGTTTTATTTTCTTTGCCTATGGGTGGCCTTCCCCTATTCTAATTGTTCTCATTGGTTTCACAATTCACTGGACATAAATTAACCACAATGTATAAAAACTGAAGACATAACAAGTGTGCTTAGGATATCAGTTGGAACTTAAAAATTATAGTGTGTGAGAGCTTTACACTGCAGCAAACTTTTGCTTTTCATTGTAGCATGTGAAAACTTTACACTGTAGCAAATCCCAAACGAAGTCAACAACATATAACACCATATATACAAGATAATATACTTATACAAAATAAGATTTCACTAACTAGTTTTTTAATAAATTGTTCTACAAACCCTTCCCATTCATCCATAACCTTACTCAAATACTCATTGGCATCAAACTCTTCAGACTGCAAAACTTGTGGCCCCTATTTGTGATAATATCATTCATGTATCTTAGCACAAAACAATCACATACTTGGCCTCCTTGTTTTAGAGATATATTTTAAAAACAATAGTAAGAATATATTAGTTTGCATAACAATAATTGCATTCTCAATTATAACTATATTTATACTTGAATGCTTACCTTTTGTGGTCATAGAATTCTAGTGTTTTCATACGGCTTATTAAAGACGACTTTAGTGTTTGTTTTTAATTTCTAATCATTGAGGGCCTTAAATGCAATTTGTTAAAAATGCAATCAATCAAAAGATAGATAGCATAAATTAGCAAGCAATAATAAGTTATTGGGAACAATATATTACTTGCGATTAAACCATTTGGTTGAAGTCGGGCGTACTGATTGGCCAAGTGGATCGAATCATAAAACCTGATCTTTTTGGGGGTGAACGAGGGCCAATATCCAATGACATCTATTGTTATATGGCATGAAATAATACTTGTCGGCTTCTACTTTGTCTAAAAAGTCACAGAGCAAATCTACTTGTTCCTACATTGATAGCTCAACACCACCAGGTGTATAAGAGGTGATGTATGGGTTGACGAAACCATACAAGTTAAGCATATTGAATCTTTTGCTATATTACCATAAGAAACTACATACAAAAAATGAATATTCTCGGACAACAACAAGTAACACGTTAAAAAATGAAAGTATAGATGTAGTTAAATACCTTATGTATGCCATGATACATGACATACTAATTTGAGTAAAGTTGGCAGACTAGTCAATGTCCCCAGCAGTGATTTATAAGGGTCCATCTTTGCTTTGGGTGATGTCAAAAGGCAACATAATTGTCATTATACTGGAAGCATCCATGATATTCTTCAAATAACTATACACGTGAGCCATATTTAGAGGTAATATATTTGAAGCATTTATTGGTTGTCACCTCCATTACGTCCTCTTTTTGTTGCTTCTTTTTCCCCTTCAATTTCTTTCCCTTGACTGGCTTGTCGATAGGACCTATGGGTTTTTTGCCTCGACGACAAGCTCTTTGACCTAATGACCCCATTTGAATCTAAAGAGGTTTGGGCTAAGCAACAAATCCTCCGAGAATATCACTCACAACCTTATTTTCCCCGGTTGGGAAAGGTAAAGGTGCATATAACAAACTTGGATTGTAACGCGCAAGTTACCTTCACCAACTGGCCTACAATGAATCATTTGTGTGGGGAGAGTATCCATCCATACCTTTCCCCCCACAACGACATCAAAATTAGGAACACCATCTTACCTGGATGTTGATGGCAAAAAAAGAAGGCAAGTTTTACCCTCATCGAGAGTTGATAAGGGTGGCTCTATAGGTAGTGTTGGCATGGTATGAGTTGTGCAATTTGTTTTTGCACTTGTGTGTTGTTCTATTGTAGGCGTCGCATTTTATTTCGTATGGAAGGAGGAATGCCCTTGAGTTTGACTTCTCATAATTGGCTCCCACTAGACACACTTAGCCTCCATTATGTTCACCTTGTTATGCAATTTGATTACCCCTGCGTTGGACTTTGAGCTTCAAGTGGAATGAAAATATTGGGACTGCTCCACAAACTGAGATAAACCGAGTACCTGTCCTAAATGTTTAGAATTGCCTAACGTGGTGGTCAGTACATCACTCGTCCCCTGCAATTGGAACGTGCCTTAGGAGGCTTGCTCCTCATACTCATCCTATTAATCACGAAATTAATACAAGTTAAATTTAACCACAGCTGATACAAATTTTGAAATACTAAAAGTTAAAAAGATTAAGTAACTTACACTTTTTTGACCAATCTCTCTGCATCTTAGATTTTTAAAAGTTTCATCCTTTTTTATAGGATGAACTCCTAAATAAAATGATGAGAGAAGGCGTAGTGGTATTGTGTATTTTATCTGCATTAAAAGGTAAGGTTATTTAAATTATGTAAATAAGATTAAAAAGTTTTACATAAATGAAGTAAACAAATTTTACTCACCCATTCATGCTCTGCTTTTGGATTTCGAACGACTCGTCGAGTGCTTGAAAACGTATTCAGCTCTTCTCTCTTTTGCTTATTTCGACAGCCCAATTTGCTCGTCACTAAGTTTGTATCTCACAAAGTCCTTCCATTGGTCCAAATTAATAAAAGGATAATTTTTAACTATTTTGTGGAGAGTTTAACAACATTGGGGTCATCTTTGTGGCCTTCAATAAAAGCCTTCTTTAGGTTGTACATAAAGTCTTTGGCTATCTTAACAACCCTTGTCATCAACTTCTTCCTCATCGTGTCGACAACGTTGAAGGATGCAATAACACCTTGCTAATATGTTCCACATTATCCTTATTGCTCTTTTCTTCAAATCCGTGCTCTTAAACTAAAACTCCAATATAACTTTGGACTTCATCGCTCTCTTTTCCAAAAGCTTGATCTTTTTCATCAAATTGGACTTGTATTCTTATACCTTTTGATCCCAACCTTGACACTTTCTTCGTCAAAGTTGCTCTTCTTTTTTCATGCGCATCCAGATTAAATAGCTCCTTTTTTTGAAGCTCATAATCACCGTCTTGTCCAATCATTTCTACCTCCATGTTAATGAATTCGTTGTCCATCTTTTTAAAATATTCTTAAGCTATAACACTTATAATTAAAACAAATTAAACATATAATTAAAAATAAAAAACATATAATTAAAACTAATATTAACACGAAAAGTAACATATAATAAAAACTAAAACCAACATATAAAACTTACACTAACATATTCAAACTAATAACATTAAAACTAAAACGCATAGAAACTAAATCTAATACACTAACTAAAACTAATGTTGAATTAGCATAGAAATAATTACTAATTATTAGATAGAAATAATTACTAATTACTAGATAAAAACCTAATTACTAAATAAAAACCTAATCACCAATTACAACAATTTTATAGAAAATCGTCATCTAAAATTTTGCAAATTACAAACTCAAATTCATATCAAATTCCTAACATATATATAAAACTAAAATATAATGACACTAAAAATAACATATAAAACTTAAACTAATATATTCAAACTAGCTAATGACACTAAAACTAAATATGACATACTAATTAAAAACTAAATATGGCATACTAATTAAAACTAAGATTAAATTAACATAAAAACAATTTACTAAGTCCTAATTACAATGTTTTCATTCACAAATTCTAAATATAAAGCCTAATTACTAAATAAAAACCCAATAATTAACTAATTACAATAATTTCATAGAAAACCATAGTCTAAAGTCTTGCAAATAACTGTCGTCAAATTCATCTCAAATTACCATTAAAATAAGCATGAAAAAAGGGGGAAAAAAAGTTTGGACATACCTTAGGCTCAAAATGCTCGCGATGGTGATGGAGTGTTCACGGTGGGGGCTTCATGATGGGGGCTTCGTGGTTGGAGGGATGGAGGCTTCGCCGTGGGGTTTGCAAATGGTGGGGGCTTCACATTGGGGCTACGAAGGGAGAGAGACGACAAAGGGAGATTTGATTTTAGAGAGTGAGAGTGAGAGAGAAGAAGGGAGAAAAATGATGGCACTGGAAATTAAATTTGATTTTTGATCGAAGGGGAATTATAATTCATATTAGATGAAGTTTTTCAAGAATCCATCGTCTAAAGCATGCAACATTTATTGCTAATAAGTGTCGCTTGAATTTAGACAACAATTTATCAGTTAACCATCACCTAATTGGATTCGTGTAAACCTTTTTTTTGTAGCAATGGCTATAGATTGTATTAATTTAACACTTAATATATATATATATTGCTTACCCGGTTGAAGTAATCAGGATGAAATATTCAACGGACATTGTTCTCTATAAAACCAAAGTTTTCCTTGCCAAGTCCTTGTCATCACTTGGATAAATGGGTGGGCGTAAAAGGAATTAGGATTTAGTAGATCACTTTTTTAATTTATCTCCTATTAATATCAACACATGAGCAAAGCATGACTAGGAATTAAAAGAACTTTTCTTTTCTTTTTCTTTCTATAAAATTTGGCTATTACTGGGCTTTGAGCAGATTTTTAGTAGCCAAAATATGAATTGCAACTAGCATCTAAAACAATAGAGGAGCTCTCTATTTATAGAAAAAAGACCCAAGTAATTTTAAAATTTTCCTTTTCATTTAATTTTAAAATACCACATATTTAAAAATTAAAAACAAAAATATCCACTTCCATTTTTTATCTATGATTGTTGCAATACAAAGGGAACTTTCCTACGTATGCGGTGCCAACCCTATCAATGCAGTGAAAGAACACTACTTGTTACCCAATTGTATTTGTCTCCAAAATTCAAATTTCCAATATGAAAGAATTCTGTTTTTTGAAATTAACTTTTGAATTTCTAGATATTGAAACTTTGAGAATAAGCTAGCATTACACAGGAACGCTCCCTATGCGTGTGCCAACCGTAGAAGTGCAATCCACACTGTGTCACTTAAAATTAATTGTTAATATTAAATAATCTTATTGTTTAATATTTATAAATTAATTCATATTTAATAATTTGTTTTGAGTGATATTATTTTAGAATTCTATAATTCTAAATTAACTATTAAAACCAATAATTTCACTTATCCAAACAATGTGTGCAAGGATAACAAGGGACTAATGGACCCATAATTTCAACTCCAACAAAATCAATATATTAATTAAACTCTTTAAGTTAATATATTACTCTTTTATGAATTGCAGATTTACTATACTAAAAACTTGAAACTGCACTCTTGAAATTATAGATATATAAGTAATCATAGATAAATTGTCTATTTGATATAACTATTACATATAAATTAATTTTTCATAAATAATTCATAATTAGAGTTAAGTGGATATCCGCTAGTTTCTCTAATTACATATTTATCCTCAGGCGCCTTTGATTCTCTAATGAATAGTAAATTCATAAACTTAAAAATGAATTTGAACACTCATGTTATTCAAGCTCTAAATCAATACTTTAAGAAAATTATTTATCTCCTTCTTAATAAAGAATGAATGAATTCAATTTTGTAATATTAACATTCCTAGTTACTTATTTTATTATGCCTCCAAAGTACTAGGGGTGGGATTAGCAATCTTGAATACTTACTAAGTAAATCAAAAGATATAATTCCATAAATAAGAGTCTGCTAACAATTCAAGATTAAGATCATTTTATACAATATTTAAGATCATATAAATAATTATGAAATTTTAATAATATTGATGAAGTATAAAAAATATATGCACACAAACACAATGAAAAATCCAATTTATTTATTTATAAATTATGTCCTTTTCAAAACATCATCTATTTTTTGGGCATCTATCATAATATACAGTGTATCCGCACCCGATTTTACCCATAAAAAATGAAGAATTCAAATATTCCCACCTCAATGTTAAAAAAAGAGACAAATACGCCGATCAGAGTTCACTTAGAAATTATTTATCACTAAAAATGTTAAATGCGTTAATTTATGGTCCAATCAATTGTTGACTTGGAAAATGTTGAAATTTGACATAAATTAAAACCCAAAGGTAGGATTATCTGAACATTTGAAATACACGATTACGCTTTATATCTCAAATGAAAATCGCAAATATTCCATTTAAAGTTCAAATATCAAAATAAAACATCTCGAAAAAGGACCTTTAGTGAGTATATATCTGTATGTACTGTGTGTGTATGTATGTATGTATTTATATTTATGACAATAAAATGAATTTGTTTATTTGGAAAAAAAAAAACAGAGAATCATATATTAAATGAATTATTAAAAGAGAAAGTAGTGTATAATGTATTTGGCCAGAAAATATTAGAAAATAGTTTCCTTTTCTTCTCTTCTCTTTCCTTTCCGGGAAAATTAAAAAAAAAAGCCACCCATAAAATTTAACTGAGAAAATGGCATTTTTTTTTTGCAAAAAAAAAAAAGCAGCCTTTAGGTAAGAAAATTGTTTCAGTTTTTTTAAAAAGATGAAGAAAAAAATAAGAGTAAGAAAAAAAACTTCAACAAGATGAAAAAAAATAAAAATTGAAGCAATTTTTTACTCAAAAAGCTTGATTTTTGATGTAGAAAAAAAAAAAAATCATTTGTCTAAAAAATTTTTTTCCCAAGGCCTTTTGTCAAAAGACCCTTTCTCATAACATTTATCTGATTCTCATCCCTTTCCTTCGGGTATTTGATGCTCGCCTTTTCTCTCAACTTTCTCCGCTTGTTTGCGCCATTACCTCTCCTTTATTTTTTCCCTGTTTTTCTTCGGATAAAATGATGTGCCATGGCATTATCTAATTGGGTGTCTGGATTTCCTTTTCTTTCCAACTTTCTAATAACTTTTATAGTTTTAATTAGAAAAGCCGAAGAATATCACTTTGAAGAAGAAAAAAGAATAAAGAGGAAGATCCTGAGAAGCAATGAAATTTGACACGGGAGAAGAGAAAGTGATTGTTACACCGTTTAAAAAAATGCTCAACAGAAAGCAGAACAAAAATATCAATCACTTTCCTTTCTCCCCTTTCTGTTAATATTAGTTGTTTTGGTTACTCCTCATCGATGTTGTAGAGAGAAATTAATAGTTTTGAAAAAACTACGTTGTTTTTTTAGCTAAATAATCTTTTTTTTTTGTTGGATTTCGTAATAGTTAATTATTAATATACCAATGGTTGATGACCCTTTGGTTGGTTTATCAATGATTTGCTAAGATGGATCGGTGAATTATTAGTTGATATTATTTATAAATCATTGACTGATATTAGTTCATCAGCTGTAGACCATCAAGTGAATTAGTGATAAATTACTAAGTTAATTAATGATAGAATACTCATTAGTCTAGTCACCGATTAACCAATCTAAAATGGTCATTTTTCTAATTTAACAAAACTCACGTCATTTAGTAATAAAATGCTTAAAAAGACAATCGTTTACTTTAAAACCCCTTAATTTTTTTAAAGAGTTTCATATTATATAATTTGAGCTTAATTGTTCATAAAGACATCAAAGGTCGAACTCAGATATGTAATGCAAGTCACTTATAACATCATTTGGTATGAGAGTTAATTTGGTATAAGAGAATCAATAGTATGACTATCCAATCATACTTGAGGCATGCATGCTCTTTCCAACTTATGCAGTGAAGTAAAAAATAAAGACATATAATGAAGAAGGGAAATACCATATTCAAGCAAATAATGCTTTTAAGTTGCAACTCAAATTCAGCAAAAGGCTTATCATCAAATTCATACCAAACACACAATATTGCCTATAAATGAGTAGAATCATCTTAAAGTGTGATTTAATACGTTAAAGTCCCATAAGTTATTGCATTTGAATTCTAGTTTGGGGCATGGTGACTCCGTTAGGGCGAACCAAACTTGGGTTGAAAGTTGGAGGCCAGACAATTAGGTTGTGTTTCTCAGCACGTATGTTGTCTAGTTGCTCAGTTCTTTTGGGGTTTTGTTTCGTGTGGTGGTCGATTTCTTTTGGTAACGGCGTTGTCGTCTTCCATTGATGGTGGTGGAGGCGTGCAACGTTCACACATTGCCTTTTGGTGGCGCTCTTTGACTTCGCCTTGTGCCTCTCAAAGTTGGTTGTTTCTCTGTGGCGAAGCCAGAAATTCTTCTTAGTGGAGGCACTATATAAAAATTAGAAATAGTATTTTATCAAATAAAAATATATAACTATAAATTTTAATGATTTAGTGGGGCATAATTTTAATTTTTCTTGCGAAATAGGAGTATAACAACAAATTTCAATTATTTTGTGGGGGTACAACAATATATTTTATTTATTTCATAGTTGCACAATACTATATTTCAGTTATTCTATAAGGGTACAATTGTAGTTTTTTTCAAAATAAGAATATACCTAAATTTTAAATAATAAGTTAGGGATTAAAATCTAAATTTTAAAAAATGAATGGGGGCATGTGCCCCCACTCCAGTGTTGTTTCCCAACAGCTCTTTCTCCAACTGTCCCTTCATAGGAAGCTTTTGACATTAGTACTTAGGATTTGATTTTCTTTTAGTGTATGTTTTACAACATGTTTGGTTTGTAGTTTGAACCATTTTGTACAGTATATTTACTTACAAAAATTTAAATTTTTATTCAAACTTTATGCCTAAGCCTATGAACCAAGTGGGAACTTAGCTTGCAATAACGGTAGTTTATACATCATTTTTGTTTGCATGATTGTTTTGTTTTCTATTGTTAGTTTCAATTTTGAGCTTTCTTCATTTGTTATTCACAATGTGTTGCATGATCGTGGTATCACAGGCTTCTCAATTTCAATCAATTAAATTCTTCTATCGATTGTAGAGGATTTGTCAAAGAGTCATCGTGGCTACTCGATCTTTGGTGTGCTTTCTTGAGTGTTCGATTTTGAAACTTGGTACATGTTTTTTACCTTAGATCATTTTATCCGAATTTATTAGTAGATCAGATTATTTATTAAGGTCATGGTTAGAATACATGTATATTTTTTAAATTTAAAATATATTATCGTTCTTTTTTAAAAAACAAAGAAATAGAATTGTTAAAGTATTTGAGAAGTGAATTGAAAGTAGCGTAGGATGTGAGAACTTTGTACTATATTATACTTTTATTTTATATTGTTAAGTTGAGGTGAAAACGTATATTGCTTAAATTGAAATTAATAAGTTAAAACTAAGTTTGTTAAATACCACGTACATTAAGATAGTGTTTGATAACATAGCTAGAACTAAAATACTATAGCATATGACAGCTTTATATTATTATAAAACCTTTGTTTTATGTTGTAACTGTGAGAGCTTTATATTATAACAATTAAAATTTATTAGTTTAAACTGGTTTAGAAACAAAGTTTAGGGAATTGAATCTAAAAAATTCCAAATTTCAAACTGCAGATATGCAACCCCTAAAGCCAACCAAAAGAGCAGGTGGGTGGCTAACCAGAGTTAGTTAAGATTTAACTCGAGGGTGCCATTGGAACAACCCAAATTGGTTGAGTTGTGGTCAACAAGACAATAGAGTCATTTGACCTGACCCCATCCCCAGAGGGCAGTGATAAAGCCACCCAAGGGGTGCTACTCACTCTTCTCACTGTCACTCTCCTCCTCCTCCTCGTGCTGTTGAGTTGATTCATCATTGTTCGCTTGTACCTTGCGTGCACTCCTCCACCCTCAATCCCTTGCGCACGTATGAGCCAAAACAAACAAACAAACAACAGTGGCTTTCTTTTTAATTTCTTCCCCAACCAGGGACATTTCCGTCAAATCAACTTCTATATAATCTATCCCTCCGTGCTCTCTCCAAGTTTCGCCTTTGATTTCCCACTCTCTCTCTCTTCTCTCTCTTCTCTCCGTCTTCTTCTTCCTTCGAAAAGCCTTTCTGATAATTCCACTGCTTCTTCTTCGTCTCCCATCTGTGTCTTCTAAGCTACGCTTGTCTCTCTCTCTCTCTCTCTCTCTCCTCTTCTTCACTGTAAGTTTCTGCCTTATATAGATTTTTTTTTCTGTTCTTATGCTATAAAAGTGCAATCTTTGCGTTTGATTTTGATTTTTGTCTGTACAGTTTTTTTTTCAAGTTTTTATCGTTCAATTTCCTCCTTTTCTTCTTATTCTTCTTATTCGCATGATGTGACTTGCTTTCTAAGAATGTTATCTTCGTTTCGTTAGCTGTTCGTGGCGAATTGTTTGTTACTGTTCATGATTACTTTTTTATATTTTGGTTTCTCTTGATCGGAATTGGGAAATGTTGCTCTGTTTGGTTCCCGAGTAAATGTAACCAAATAACCGGCTAATTCGACGAATGGATCTATAATTTTAGGCCATTTTCGTTTACAAAAGCATGTTCAGAAGAATTGAGCTGAATAATTGCGATTAAACCAATAAATCTTGAGCCTTTTCTGTTCGTCCGTGAATTCAGATTATTGTTTCTAATTTTATGAACAAACTATTGCATGGTTTTTTGAATAGGGGTTTCGGACGTGAAGTAACAGTGGTGGGAGATCTGTTTATTTGTTTGTGTTGTGGGTGTGAACAGAAACAGTATGCGGTGGTGGCTGACTCTTTCTGTTGATGTTTTCCGCAAAGTCATCTCTTTGAACTTGTATTGTAAAGTAATTCTGTAATCACTTTTTCCAATTTTGAAGTTCCTTAAAAAATCTCTCAGCATTATTACCAGAGTAATTTCCCATGGGGTCTAGATTTTTCATCGTCGTTCCTTGCTATGTCCGGCAGATTAGCTGAACCTTAGCAGATTAATTACCAATTACCCTCCTCAAACTATTTGCCGTTTTTCTTTTCTCTAGTGTTCAGTTTAGCTGAAATTAGAGTACAAGCCTTTTCTTGTGAGTAAGTTTATTTCCTCCCGGTGGTTCTGTCGTTTGTTCTTGGTGGTAAAGCCCTCTTTAGTGTTCCTGGTGATTTCCGATTCTCTTTTGTTATATTTTGCCAAAATCTGGTTTTTGCGTAGTTCCCCAAGTGTTGGAAATATTGTCCTTGGAAAAAAGATTGTGTTTTTCACATTGTATTGAAGGGTTGGAAAGTAGTGATGGTGTGCCAAGCAGCGAGTCAAACAAGATTTCGGGCATTGAAACACGAAAATGGGATTGCTGGGAGCTCAACCATTATAGTTAGAGTCATAGCGTGCTTTCAACCTCTCCAGGACTGCCAGGTTAGTGAAAAATGATATTTTACTGCTCTAAACGTTTCATTTTAAGAGGATTATTAGATGTGCAGGTTTTTACCTTCTAATTTCATTGGTTTCGTTTCGAAAGATTTCTTGCTATATTCTGTTTCTTGGTGATATGCTTCATACTGATTTTGTTTTTTGGATCTTTTTTCAGGCTGAGTATTTCCGTCATTTGCTAAAACCTGTTACGTAGATAAAGTTTGTGCCTTTCTGTGTTCAAGTTAAGCTGGAGTATTTAGTTATTTTCCTTGTTGGTCAAAGAAAGAGAAAGTAATCGCCTTCTAGTTGTACATACGTCCTTCTGGTATGCTTTTGTTTCCAACGTTCGTTTTCTTAAGCTGTTAAATTGTGATGTTTATGAGTTTTATATTGATGATTTTCTAGATAATTGTTTTGGTTTAATGGGTGAAGATTGTGGAACCTGGCGTCCTCAGCTGCACTTTAATTGGCAATCACCCTGTCTAAATTCTTCGGGTGCCCCATTGGACTTGGGCCAGTCTGCCTATATGAACCCGCGCACAAATATGATATCCACGAATGATACTTTTCGTGGATTTCCATTGTCGGAGGCTCCTAATTTGTGGGCCGGCCAAGCAAATGAACCTAATGGTTGGTTTTATTGCTTGTCCCGCTTCAGACAGGCCTTCACGCCTGTTTCAACCTCCCTTCTCAAAGAAAAACATCCTGCCTTCTGTAATGAAAGTTGTAAGGAGACCTTGAAACCAAATGTAGAACCTGAATCTGCTCAGAAGAGATTCCTCGTTGTTGATCAATCAGGGAACCAAACCACTTTAATTTTTAGTTCGGGGGTTGGTGCTTCAGTTCGCTGTCTTGCATCTTGGAAGCAAAATTCTAATAATGCTTATAATCTGGGTACAGAAGATGGTAAATCTGAAAGGGTCTTGAAAAATCTTTCTGACCCAGTTTTAACTGATGAGTTTAATGATGACAATGAAAATGATGGGGAAAGTGACATGCATGAAGACACAGAAGAACTTGATGCCTTGCTTTATTCGGATGATGAAGCTAATGGCAATTCCACTGAGGATGACGAAGTTACTAGCACAGGGCATTCACCCAGTACAATGACATCATACGACAAGCAAGATTGGTGTGAGGGGAGCACTGATGAGGTTGCTAGTTCTGTTGGAACCACCAAGAAGCGGAAGCTTTTTGATGGAGATTACGAGGATAAACCATTCCTCATGGATACTGCAAGTTCTGTTAAACGGAACAGATCAATGGAGTTAGAGGATGATGCAGAATCTAGTTGCGCGAATGCCAAAAGTTCCGGGTTGAGAGAAATTGATTCCTTATCCAGCAACAGGACAATAAGAAAGGAAAAGATTCGGGAAACTGTTGGCATTCTGCAGAGCATAATTCCCGATGGCAAGGGCAAAGATGCAATTGTGGTTCTCGAAGAAGCCATCGAGTACTTAAAATACTTGAAGCTTAAGGCTAAAGCTTTCGGAATTGATTCTCGCTGAGTTTCAGTACGTTTGTGTGGTGGTATGTTGTACCTGTAATTTTTGTGTTAGCTGTTTTTCCTTGATTAGAAGTCCATAAAGGGTCTATGCCAAATAAAGTCCAGTACATACCCAGCCACGGACACGAGTTTCCCGGGTTAGATGATGAAAAATGCTCTTGGTGGAGAAGGAAGCCTGAACAGTGTATTTCTTTTCTTTGATGATTTGATTGGAATTTCAGCCAGCTTTGGCGTTTGTCTTCTGTGATCACCTTCAAGTTGAACTAGAAGAATAAAAGAGTAGCAATTGTTAGCCTCTAAAACATTTTAGAGAAAGCATCACTTGCGTTTGGGCATGGAAGTGGTTCTGTGGTCAGAGAAGACTTGTAGTTGATTCCAGCAATTAGAGAGTGCTACTGGTGCACGCCCCCTTTGCTATCTTGGGGCCCTTGTCATTCTCTTGCTTTTGCCCTTTTGGTATTTTCTTGTCGAATTCAACTTTTTTCTTTCGTGGGGTTTTCTTGTTCGTCTGATGCATCAAAACTTGCACGAGCGCCGCAGCTTCTCCTTTCCATCATGCAACTTGCCGTGGGGCCCAGCTCAAGTTCCAGATCGCGCATTTTAATACCATCCCAGCTCCCAGCTGTTGCTTTTTATCTGGTTTGCTGGCCATTTACCTAGAGAAATCAACTCAAGTTGGTGGCATTGTTATGCTGTTATTAGGTTGCAGGAAAACTCGTATTCAGATGTTTGTGCGTGTGAGAGATCATCATTATTGTTAGTTTGGTAAAGCATTTGTGTATGTTGTTGATGTTGCTAAATGTATTGCTGTAGTGGGTTTGGGTTGTTAGAGGCTATGCTAAAGCTTTTGTTGGGTGTGATCTAACTTGCGTTGGCCTTACTGTTAGCCGTATGTCTCTGTACTCAACTCGCATGCAAGCATTTATTGTGCGAGACAGCGATATATATTTGCATGTTGTGGTTCCTTTGCTCTGTGTTATTATTGCTTAAAAAAATAATAACAATAAAGAAGCCCTTGATGGATATATGATACAGACAGCGTGGTGAGGGGACCACAAACCAGCATTATTAGTGAGAGGAAATATCCCTGCATGAGACTGAGGTGAACGAGTAGGAAAGCAGTCAAAGCATGTTATGGGAAGTAGAAACCAGCGTGTAATGGGTGATGTGGTCATGTAAGAGTATGCGATTTGTTTTGTTTTGCAATTTGTCCTATTTTGCATTTGATGTGAGAGATTTATTTAGCTTCATGCTTTGCATGTTGTAGTGGAGAATCATATTCTTACGCTATTGTAGTGGAGAATCATATTCTTACGCTATGTTACGGAAGTGGTTTTTGTGAAGGTCTCTGAACATAGATCGATTAGCCTTCACGGCAAGAAATTAGGTGCTATTGTGAGGGAAAAAGATTGGGTCCAGCAGAAAGAAGTTGCATAATGAAAGTGAAACCTAGCAGAGGCTGGCTCTTATATCACATAGGTTAGTTGGAAAGTCGGCTTGAGTCGATAATTTGAACCTAAAATATCGAAGAAATTTTGCTTTGAACAAAAAAGTTTTGATTCAAGCCAAGTCTTAAAACAGAGGCTTTGAGTCTGTTTAGTGATTTGTAATGAATTATAATTAAAATGAGCAAAGCTATGAAAAGGTAAGACAAGGTAATAAAAAGTGAATCAAATGTTTAATTCTAATGTTGCTTAGAGTCTTGGAAATTAATAATTGCATTCTTAATGAGGCTAGCAAACACATAAAGGGGCACATTGCAAGTATGGCCTACTAATAAATACATAATTTTTTTTTATGCAGTGGTGGAAAATAGAAACTATTTCAGAGGAGATTTCAACGACTTGCCCTTTAACGAGATAAAGTGGATTGGTTAGCTTTTCCCATTTGGAAAACGTTACATCATCTTTTCTGTCCACGTTATTGTGAAAGACAAGGAAGAGGTAGGAAGTAGGAGAGGAATATATTCTCACCTGATTTGCGTTTGGAAGTGTCCATAGTCACTTCAATGTCTTCTCTCATTCTTGGCACAGAAACACAACACTTTTATGCAATTGTTGTGGTGTTTGAATGAGTTAAAAAGCAAGTAATGCTTCAAATTTTAGAATGGGAATTTCCCACTTTTTATCATGCAAGGGATAGAATCCGTGTCTTTCTCATTATGTGAAAGGGGGAAAAAAACGATTCGTGACTAATGATATGTGGTCCTAAGACCAACTTGGCAAGGTTAAATCATAATGTTTCTGAATTTGTTTGCTTTCTTGATTCATTTGGTCAATTAGAGGGATGATCCAACGTTTGAAGTCACGTCGTTTCACAAACAAAGATGTAAATTCTTATTTGTAGAGAATGTTTTTCGAAGTTAGGACCATGTCATCCTATTGTTGAAAGTATGGGTTTTATTAGGGTCTTTGTGCATCCAGCTAGAACCGAAAAATGTTAGTTTAAAAATTGTAGTATATGAAAGCTTTACATTGTAGCAATTTTTTGATTTTACTGTAGTTGTTAAAAACTTTACATTGTTTCTTGCTTGAAACTGTTGGTTCTAACCGAAATGCCAAACAAGCTGTATGTTTTTTTCTTGGCAGGATTATGCATAGCAAATATCGTTGGTGTTAAGTAACAAAATATAGGGGCAAGCTACACACATATCTGATTTTTTTGGTTAATTTCGTAAATTGTCTCTTAGGTTTACCTTCAGTCCTATTTTGGTCTCCAACATTTAAAAAGTCCCATTCTTTTGAAATGGTTAAAAGTCTTATTTTTCCCCCTAATCTTTTACTCTTTTTTTTTTTTTTTTTTTTCTAGTTTTGGTCCTTCTATCAGGTTAGGTGTTATATATTTAACAAAATAGTCCTAAAATTTTCCCTCTGGTTCTTAATTTATTACTTTGTTTCACTTTTTGCTCTTAATCTAGTACTTTGTTTCATTATTATTCAAAAACTAATCTATTACTTTGTTTCATTAGCGATCCCTCCATTAGCAAGGTTTTATTGATGATCAAAATTAAAAAAAAAAACTATAGCGAGAAACCAGATACAATGATTTTGATTCATGTAACTAAACTAAAAAAAAATTGTTATTTTGTTATTTAAATGAGCTTTAATTTTAAAAAAAAAGAAGGTAAACTTGAATATTTCATATTAGCATATGCATGTGTATATATAGTAACTTTAATGTTTATAATTATGATTATCTAATACAGTATATAAATATACATATACATATATAAAAAAAAATCACATTGCATATTTAAAATGCATAATTATCCAATACTTACACAATTGTATTAAAATGCAACTTATTTTTTCTAAATTAAAATTCATCTTACTAACAATTGAATAAAATTGTTTTGTTAATTACATGTATCAAAATTGTTATATTTAGTTTTTCATTTTAAAATTTTCAAATTTTAGTCCCTAATAATTCTTAGTGATAATGGAGTAATTAAAAGTGAAATAAAGTAATTGTTTAAGGACTAAAATGATTTTAAAAGTTTTTTCGTTAATAATAACTAACTAACCAATGAATCAAAACTGAAACAAACTAATATACTAGAGACTAAAATAGGACTTCTTGAACGCTAGAGACTAAACATGGATTAAGGTAAACATTATGGATCATTTGTGAAATTAATTTTTTTTATCTAAATATTAGAATCTAAAAATTACTCGGTATGCTTGCATACTTTTCAATTTCAAAATAAAAGCTGGTTAGCTCACGCTGGTTCTTTGCGAAAAGCCAAGGCTCCTTTTTTTTTTTTTTTTGGGAGAACGAGAAAAATAATGATATATATTTTTAAACTTTTTTAAGTGAATGGTAGCTTTAAAAATAGTAATAGTAAATAGCAAAATCACAATGTACATAATTTATTTATTATGTCAATACGAATTATTTACATGATAGATAAGAGGTAAATAGATTATTTACCTCTTAAATATATATATTTTTTAGGAATAGAAGTTATTATTATTATTATCAAAAAGTATATGATATAGTAATAATTTCTATATGAAGAGATTCTTCCAACCGAATAAGTTAATGTTTCAAACTCTCTACAAAAGGAAGAAAAAGTCTTTATAAATTGAAAGATCATCAATACATCAAACTCCATAAAATCTAAATTTATACTGATAGAGGCTAATCATTTTTGAAGATGATGTAGCCACACAAAACCTGAGAATAAGAAATAATTTTTAATGAGTATGAGAATAAGCTAATATTATTGAAAAGATTTGAAAATTTTAGAAAATTAAACATGTGCATATCTCCCATATGGTACATTATTATCACAAGCATGTGATTTCTCTAGTAGAGCACGTGGCATTAAGCTGATGATAGATGCAAACTAGGGAAATTAGGCCAGCTGGGACTTTTTTAAATTTCGGTGGAACACCAATTTTTGCTGTAATAAGACCTTTCAATTCATGTTAACTCTGGGTATTAATTATACCTTCTCAAATGCTTCAATTCTGCTTCACAACAGCTACCCAAATTTCATTTTTTTTCCTTTGAAATGAAAAAAAAAAACCCAATTTTAATTGAATCAATTAGTAATACACAATCATAGGAGATCGCCATCGGTGGAAAAGAAAATAAAGGCCGAGAGAGAGAAAAGAAAAGAAAAGAAAAGGAGCAGAAAACACTTCAGTACTAAAGGGTGAGAGGAAAACGACTATTTACCAGATTTAAGAAAGAAAAACTTTTTTCTTCCTGACTGGGGCTGCAATCCGGCCCTCTCACGACAGTCGGCCTCACCAGAGAACCCACCTGATGGGGCCTACTCCCATGAGAGGGCCAGGTTGCAGCCAGTCGAGACATATAAAAGCGCTCTCTAAGAAAACTGCTTCTATTCATTTGAAAATGACTTTAAAAACCGGTCATTTTTGCGCAAATCCCTACAAACAAGGTCTGGTTTATCTCCAACAGAAAAAAGGTTTACCGTTAGTATTAATTTTTACTATTAATTTTATATTTTTTTTATACTAAGGACAACTTTCACCGTTTACTTCATACTTTATTTTAGTTTTGACTATTTATAATAAAATTAGTGATTATTAATTTCGGTAACTTATCAAAATATTTTTTATATATATATGTATATTTGTTATTACTATTATTACTATTGTTGTTGTTGTTTATTATTTCAATGTTATAATTGTAAATAGTATGTTGAATTGTGGAGATAAGTTATTATTTATGAAAGTGTTTTTAAGTATCACATCTATGTTGAAGAATTTATTGGTTTTGAATATGGCTGCCAAACAGTTAGAGAATTTCAATATTATTTGAATATATTAATAAAGTCAGTTGTTACGATTATTTTTTTGCCGAATTAATTATGGAAGAAATTTTCAAACAAAAGGAAGTTATATTGTCGAAACAATTACAAGATAAGTTTGAATTTTACTAACTGTTTGGTAACTGAGATATTTTGCAACTGTTGGTAACTGCTCCACGGCGTAGATGGTGTTTTGCACAAGTGCGACAGTTGCTGGTTTTTGTGATCTTCCATGGTGATGATGATCTTTGCGCATGAGTATTTTTCCCTAAATCATCTTTCCGAGAAATTATAATATATCTCTCTCAAATGTTAGAGGTCAAATATCATACGAAAATATATGAAAATACACATTTTTCAGTGTATTTGGAATTGACTCGGAACACCACGGCGCTGATGTTGAGGCTGCGGCGCTGGAAGTGTGCGATCAGCACTTTAGGAAGAGAGAGCCTAGCGACGAGGTTATGGGCTTGGAGCGCTTTATTGTTGGGCCAAGGCTGCTCTGCGGTCGCATTGCCCAGTGACTGATGCCGTGGCACCCAATGATGTTCCACATGAAAAATGCTGATTTTTGATAAACACCGCAGCTCTCCCGTTCTGATATGTGGTGGAAAAGTTGTTTCAAATTTGTGTGTTTATTGGTTGTATATTTTCATATAACTTAAACATCTATTAGCTACAGATATATCCATGATAATAGATACGATGCTACATGAAGTATACTTTTACAGTGAAAAGTTACCTTCATATTAATGGTTACATGTATTGCAATGATTGTATCGGTTCATAAATCGATACCCTTGTCTTTAGTAAATCTTCAAAAAATTACAAGTTTCATATCTTGTTTTAGAACACAATATGAAACACAATATTATTGTGACATATTGTGTTCAAGAGTTTGTTATATTTTAAGGGTAGTTTGTTGTTAAACTCGTTAGCAAACTTTAAGATGTTAGGGCAAATAAAACTTTTGAGAAAAGTATTTCTATACGCCTCATACTCTTCTTTATTTTTAAAAATTCAAGCCTTGATTTCTTGCTCTATACACATGTCCACCAACACCAACACCAACTTCCTCCACATTCATTCCTCATAAAAAGAGAATTTTGTTAATTGTGTACGTTCAAACTAGACTTCCCTCCAACAGATATGATCTCTCTTGTATGCATGTTTGAAAAAAAAATTTTGAAGTGTTAGTAACATTTTTTTTTTACGCTCTTCACTTTCTGTCTGATAAATAAAATCTATTAATATTATAAATTATTATTTAAACTAAAAATAAAATAGTAAAATCCACATGTTAACAGTAAATGAAGCTATGTAAAAGAGAGTGCAAAAAAAAAAGATGCAACTAATACTTCTCAAAAAATTATGATTTTTGTTTCCTCCATCTAAAAAATATAGAAAGAAGGAGAAACCCAATACGCCGCATGCTTTAAATATATAACTCCCAGATGAGGATTGAGATCAATAAAATTACAAAATTTTGAGAAAAAATAAAATTACAGCCATTAAGGTTATGTCTGATAAGAAAGGAATCTCACAAACAAGTAAATAACTATGATGATGTGATGGAGAGTGAAAATAAAGGATATTCTCTTAATTATCTCCACTAATTTGTCCAAATGTGGTTTTAATTATTCATATTGAAAACATGTATTGAGAGTCCTTTTGACATCTACAGAGATGAACTTTTTGCAACGGGGCGAAGTATCAAAGTTCACTTTAGTACTAATGGTGTTTTCTATTTTTGACAATATCTACTATATTGGCTTATAGCATCTAACCTGATGGATCTATATAAGGTTTTTTTCATTTCTCCACTTCGATCGTTATAAAAATAAACCACTAATAGAAAACGCATGACTACAAATTAACAAATTATTTATAAAACATAAATAGAAAACCATGTAGAGAAATTAATATGACTGAAACATTTTCAAAATACAACCCACAAAATACCTTTTCAAAAAAAAAAAAAAAAAAAAAGATTTCCATCATCGCATTCACAACGTTAGGGGGAAAAACAGTAAACTATAAAGAGCCAATGTTCACATTAGATATCTTTTCTCAACCAAACTTTTTTTTATCACGACTCTCAAGGGTGATCACTATTAACATTATTGAACCCCAAAATATGGTTGACATAGTTCTTAAAAGTTAGAATTCTTTAGCATTACCTCTTGGATTCCCCTCAAACCTCCTTATCCGAAACTTGTCCAACTCCACCCCCTCGGCCACCCCTTTCAATGCCAAGTCTGCCAAAGCCCGCCCCACGGCCGGTGACATCTTGAACCCGTGACCCGAAAACCCACCCCCAATCACTACATCATTTCCAAATTCCCCTCCCAAGAAATCCAACACAAAATCCTCATCCGGTGTCATTGAGTACATGCATAGTTGGGTCTTAACCGGTCCTGTCGAGTCAACCCGACCAGAAAACCTTGCCTTTATCCACTCCCTCAACTCCGACACTGGCATCGGGCCCCATGCCCGTGCGTCCGGGTCACACACTTGGCCGCCGTGTAAAGAAATCTTTATCAACCCGGGAAACTCAAACGACGGCGTCCCATACACCAGCAGATTACCAAATCCTGCAAACGTCGGGAATCCTGCCTCCCCGGCAAGATCATAATCCCCTTTATGCCCTTCATTGATCCTCCAATAGTGAATTGCGGTCTCCAAGGGCTGAATAGGAATTTCAACCCCACTCACACTCTTAACCAACTTCTTTGTCCATGCGCCAACCGTCATCACACACTTCCTCCCATGGAAAACTTCCCCATCACCCGCAACAACCAAAACGCCGCCGTTGTTGCCCCTCTTGATCTCTTTCACTTTCGTATTATCCCTCAAAACGGCGCCATACCTTAATGCAAGAGTCTGGAACATGGAAACCGCCTTCGTGGGCTTAACGATTCCGCCGTGCTCGGTGTAAATTGCAACCCAATCATCTGGGATCCGGACCCGGCCTGAGAACTCTTTATCGAGCTCAGGTCCGTCCATCAAACGATAAGAGAGAGCGTGTTTCTGGCACGTTGAGATCATGGCCTGGAGAGTCTTGCACTCCGAGGGGACCATGTCGAGGTGGCGGGCCTTGAAGAAGACCTTATATCCAATCTCGGCCTCGGCGCATTGCCAAAGCGCGTTGGACTCGAGGACTAAAGGAGTGTAGTAGTCCACCGCGTAGGTGGCGCGTGTTGTGCGTGACTCACCGTGGGAGGAGCCACGGTGGTGGAGGAAGTCGAACTGCTCGAGGAGGAGAGTTTTTGAGCCGCACTTCGCCGTCTGGTAAGCCGTTGAGCTCCCTACCACGCCGCCGCCAATCACTATAACGTCGTATGTTGATGTAGTTGTCGTTTTTGTGCCTTCCATGCCGTTGTTTGGGAAATAGAGAGATTTACACTGTAAATAAGTTAGAGAATATATTATTTACACAATAAACTAAATGAAAGTACTTATAACATTAATAAATGAGAAAATTACATACAATACCACACTTTCAAAAGTTGCATTTATTTATGCAACATTTAAAAAAAATACTACCATATCATCATTTATATTGCATGTTAAGTTGTACCACAAATAAACATGTGTTGCATTTTATAAAATATAAGTCTTAAAAAATGATATTTATAAAACTTTGCCTTAAGAAATTTAGCTTTTCACAGTTAAAATGCAGCAAGCATATTGAGTCAAGCTCACAACACTAAAGAGTAGTTCAGTCCAATGGATTACTCAAAATTAGAGAAATATTATGAATAAGGTAAACTCACGGACCTCATACAATAAAATAAATAAGTCCACGATACCATACACAATCAATATGGTCTAAATATAAGGTGTTAATAAACCCACTTTGCATAATATGGTCTAAAATATAGGGGTCAATAACATGCTTTGCTCAAGACTTTTGACACTAATATGTTAGTCCATATAAATTAATATAGGTGGTAATTTTGCTACTCCATATAAATTAATCCAACGCTTGATAGACGTCGACTTACCGTATTTTGTAACAACCAGGACAATGCAATTGAAGGCGGTGCATGTCATCCATAATTACAAAATACGGTAAGTCGACATGCATCAATGAAAACCTCAAATTTGTCCATATTCTCATCATAATAACTAATTTTGGTGTTTCTGTACAAGATATGATGAAAAAAATCAAATTTCAAGTTGTTAAAAGCATGCTCCTTTCAACGGTAAAAGCCAATTTAAATCATACTGATCATCCTTTTTGTGATTAAGAAAGAATGGCCTCGATCAAACCAGTAATCAAGTTTCAAAGCAACAGCCAGTAACAATGTAAAGTGCTGTTCTTATTATCTCCTTTGAAGGCTTTGCGGAAAACATGATGCTCATAAGAAAACTATATAAAGCAAGATTAAAGAAGCTGAAAATTGAAAGCACCAATTAGAAGAAAAACTGAAACTCAAATATACGATCAATCAAACAAAGCGCAACAGAACATTCATGGATCCCAAAAGACAAACAAATCCTTGTATCAGAAACAGAACATGAATCCCAAGAAAAACATACGCGTTCGCGACTGCTGCTCGACCTTCGATCTCCTCTCGGCAACGGTGACGATGCGATGGGCGACGATGACGGACGGCCTGCGATCTGCTATGACGACCATGGCCGATGCGCGAAGAGAACTCGTTGTCGCCGCCTTGCGACGAAGTTGCGGCCGCCGCTGTCGTCCTCGCGACGAACTCCGCGCCACTGTCCTCGAAATGAACACCGCACTGCTGTCAAACGCGTAGAGAGAGAGGATAGAGATTGTAGGGAGGGATTCAAATTAGGGTTTCTGCAATGGAGATGGAGAGCAGAAATGGAGAAACAATTTCTAGTTGTTCGATTTGACTATCTCTGTGAATGTCCTGTTTGCGAGCCACGGGCTAAGCACGTGAGAAGTAATTTTTATGTGACGTTTGAAAGGACAGTAAAAAATGTTGGTTAGAACCACTTTTATAATAGCATATAAGAGCTTTATATTATAACAATTTTTTATTGTTACTGTAGTACTTAAAAATTTTATATTATTTATAACTAATTTTATAGTGTAAGGCAGAGTGAAACAATAACAGAAAATTATCCAAAAATAAAAGAAAAATAGTTACAGGAAAATTTTTGGAATTTTTGAGTAGGAAAAAGAAGATTAGATTTGTTCAAAAGTGAGAAAATTAGAATTCGGAAAAAGGAGAAAATGTTCCAAAAAACTATATAGTTTTTTATTGAATACAAACCCCATAGGTATAAAACTATTACTTTGCCATTAGTTATCTTCATTCACTATTGTGTAAAAATTGTAAAATAAACAAGTATGGACAATTTCTTTTTGCCCCATCTCTTCTGCACATTTCAGAGGAGAAAAGAGAGACTCCATTTTCATTTTCCTCACTTGGGTTTTTACTTCCCCTTTCTATTTTTATTTATTTATTTTTTAAAAAGACTAACGATGTGTTTTTTATATAATTTTTGTGCTTAATACAAATAATTATAATATAAAACTACACAAACATGTTAACAAGAAGACTCTTGGTAATTATCTATTAAAAACAAGAAATATAGCAATTCAGAACATGTTTCCATAACAATACAATAATACATAACAAAAGCGAGGGAAAAAACATAATTCACCCTTGTATCATTACATTGTGCAAAAATTTTGTCTTTTGTTCCTGAAAATCACATCCACACCTTCACATTAATAAAGTTTATTGATACGTGAAAACAATCTAAACTAATTATCATCAACATCAATTCATAAAAAACAATTTGAAAGTTTGATCCTAAACCAAAACAACAAAAAATCAAAACATCATAATTAACTAACAAGAGAATTAGGTGGTATATCTCTTAAAAATTATCCTAAAAAAAGTAGACCATTCTGCGTCATAGGCAAACAAAATTCTTTCATCAAAAGTATTTGTGTTATATTTAATGAAATGCCTACACAGCAATAAGTTAGACTGTTTTACAAGTAGATACAATAGACATGAAAAAAATCAGATGGTTTTCTAGTGATACCATCAAATGGTAACTATAGCAGTATACCAAATAATTTTCACCAAGAAAAAGGGTTAAAGACATTTGCACCAACCACTAGGAACTGATTTTTTTTTTTTTTTCCCTCTTTTTGTTATATGGAGTTTCAGAAAGTGAGGCTATCATTTAAAACAAAGAAACAAATATTAACGAACAAATGGTTCACCAAACACGAGAGAATTTTAAAACCAACAACTTTTTCAGGTTCCTAAAGGTATAAGCATCATCAAATTTTGAACGGCAACTTGAATTGCTGAAACTGATGTTGGAAAGTTTTCTTAATTATGCAAAACAAACCATAATATTACATAAACATAATACTAAAATCTTTAAATTATATGATTTTCACGTAACAATAATTGGAGAAGAAAACATGCATTGATCCATGATAAAGATCTGATGAGAATGATTGATTACAATAGGCCTTTGAAGAAAATTGTATTTCTCTCTCTTAACCCCTCTTAAATTTGACAGAATACATTTCTTGATGGAGAGAAAAAATATATCTTTAATGGGTTGAGAGAGGATCAGTTTCTATTGAGATCCTTTTACAACCCACATTCCATCAATACGTGCAGTAAATAAAAAATATCTCCCTTTATGACCAATAGGATTTTGACACCTCATAATTATTAAACTACAATTATTGTTCTTTAAATAAATAAAACAACTAATAAAAATATGCCATGTCGACCACAATTAAAATATTTAACATTCTCTCACTTGGTCCATGTGACATCATCTAACTTCTTGGTTTAACAAAAGGACATAATGTGCAAAGTATAAACTAAATCTCTTCATAAATTGGTCAAATCATAAATCACTATTAAGTAAAAACTACTAAGGATTAAGCGGTTGTATGTCATTAGATCGACATAGTCCTTTTATGTATCACAATATTAGTTCTATGCTTAATATGACATGTAATGAGAGATATACCATAATGGTCCAACAATAATGTCTTGTCAAAGACATATCTTGTTATATCAACATAATTCATTCATGTATATACAACAATTAATATAATAAAACATGATGCATTAAAATATAAAAAACATAAACAAATTGAGCTCAGAGTGTTAAATACACAAATAACATAAAACATCATCATAATGTCAATAATTGTTTTCAGTAATGCCCATTCTTTCGACATGTTCATTAAATGTCTTTGGTGGCAACCCTTTTGTCAACGGATCCACAATCATGAGATTGGTGCTAATGTGTTTGATTGACAGTCTTTGTTTCTACACTTCCTCCTTAACGGCAAAGTATTTCAATTCCATATGTTTAGCACCTCTTGAATACTTGTCATTTTTAGAGAAAAAGATTACTGCAAAATTATCACAATAAATTTTTAGCAGCTTGGCAATACTGTCAACAATTCCAAGTCTTGAAACAAGTTCCGCAGCCATAATCCATGAATAGTGGCCTTAAAGCATGCCACAAACTCAGCTTCTATAGTGGATGAGGTGATGACAGACTGCTTCGCACTCTTCCATGAGACTACTCCTCCAGCTAAAAGGAATAAGTAGCCAAATGTGTATTTTCTTGTATCAATACATCCAGCATAATCTAAATCTAAATATCCTATCACCTCAAGATGATCAGATCTTCGATAAGTGAGCATGTGATCTTTTGTTCCTTGCAAATATCTTAACACCTTATTTGCAGCTTTCCAATGATCCAATCCTGGATTACTTTGATATTGGCCCAGCATTCAAACAACAAAACTTATTTCTGGCCTAATACAAGTCTGAGCATACATTAAGTTACTAACGATAAAAGCATATGGAATCCGTTCCATTTCTTTGCATTCCAATTCATTCTTTGGGCATTATGTAATCATCAGATCGGATCTTCTGACTCTTGTAGATAAACTATATAATCATCAGAGATAGCAGGTCTTTTTTGCCTTTTAGACCTTCTTAATACCACCTCTTGCAGTTTATCCATTATGGGTTCATTAGCAACAGCTTCATTATGGGGTGTTTCATCATTCATTTGTTGTTTTTGTGGGTCGTCTAACAACAACTGTAGGAACAACAACTTGAGAAGAAGTTTTAGGTAAAGGAATCTTCACCATAACTTCTTGAATTTCCACTTTACACGGTTCCACACTCCCACTGATTTCACAACTTTCAATGAACCTTGCATTTCCAGTTTCGACAATCCTTGTACTAGGGGCAGGACAATAAAATCTAAACCCTTTAGATTTTTCTGGATAACCAATGAAGAAACCACTAGTTGTTCTTGAATCCAGTTTCTTTTCATGTGGATTATAAATTCTTACTTCTGGTAGACAACCCCAAACATGCAGGTGCCTTAAACTGGGTTTCCTTCCTGTCCACAGTTCAAAAGGAGTCTTTGGAACTGCCTTACTATGAACTCTGTTCAACAAATACATGGCAGTTTTCAGAGCATACATCCACAATGATAAGGGTAAAGAAGAATAGCTTAACATACTCCTAACCATATCCATTAAAGTACGATTATGCCTTTCTACAACACCGTTTTGTTTCAGTGTACTTGGCATTATGTATGGAGCACATATGCCAGGCTTTTCAAGAAATTTAGCAGATGGACCAGGGTGTTGTCCAATTTCATCATATCTTTCATAATATTCACCACCTCTATTAGACCTAATAATTTTCACTTTTTTATCTAATTGTCTTTCAACCTCAGTAATAAACACCTCTAAGGCATTTACTGATTAAGATTTCTCATGCAACAAATAGATATATCCATAATGTGAAAAATCATCAATAAAGGTGATAAAATACTTTTCTCCACCAAAAATGGAACATCAAAAGGCCCATATATGTCGGTGTGTATAAGTTCAAGGAGATGTGTGCTTCTTGTGGCCTTTTTCTTAATTGTGTGTTTTGTGTGTTTTTTTTCAATACATTCCACACAAATACCAAGATCAGTAAAATCCAAGTCAGGAGGATTTCATTCTTTACTAACCTTTGTATTCTTTCTTTAGATATATGACCTAAACGTTATGCCACGAGTAGGCTGAACTTTCATCCACTAAACCATGTTTACTACCAATATTATGATGCAAAGTCAACAAAGTCTCAGTAAAAAGATTATCAAGCTTTAATTTATATAAACCATCACAAAGAGCACCAGAACCAATAAAACGATTATGCTTAAACAAACTGCAACATCCATTTCCAAACTTAAAAGAATAACCAACTGTATCAAGTTTTGACAAAGAAACAAAATTACGAGAAACATAAGGAACATAAAAAGTTTGAAAAAGATCTAAATGATGTCCAGTGTCTAAAATCAAACGATAAGTTCCGATGGCTTTAATTGGAGCTTTGACTCGGTTCCCCATAAGCACAAATTTTTCATTTGCATTTATGGTTTGGATCGTAAGGAATCTCTGCATCGTATTTGAAACATAATTGGTACAATCAGAATCAATCCACCAGGTATTTATGAAGAACTTCTGCCAAATTTGATTCGAAACAAACGAAAACACTAGGCTTACCTTTACTTTCGAACCATGTCTTACATTTTAGGCAGTCTTTCCTGTAGTGTCCAGGCTTTCCATAGAAAATGACACACATCTTTCGTTTGTTTCTTCTTGTGGATTTGGGCAGATGACGCATTAACCTTCAATGATCCTTTATTTCACTTTTGATTCTTCTTTCCTGGTTTCTTTTTAGCTCATGGCTGACCCATAAGATTAATTGAATGAATTCCCTGCTTCTTTAGTCTTGCTTCCTCTTGAATAAGCAAAGTTTGCAATTCTGTCACGTTCCATATATCCTTTATTGTATTGTAATTTAGTTGGAATGGACCATACTGAGGAGGCAAGGAGTTCATAATGAATGTCACAAAGAAACTTTCATTCCCATGGATCCCAATCTTGCTATTACGTTTATTATTTCAGTGGCGTGCTCATGTATGGTACAAGAACTATCAAACTTCATGGTAGTTAACATACCCACCTGTGTCCCATCAACTGACTCATCAGCAGTGTCAAATTAGGACATACCTTTCACAAATTCCATAAATTTCTTACCACTGTTAGTTTTTGGAATCGTTGACTTGATGTTCTCTACTATTGTTCTCTGCATAAACATTAAGCTTAGTTATTTGATCTGTCCCAAGCATCATGGAAAGATCTCTGTTTAGCACTGCTAGTCTCAGTAATAGTAGCGGGCTTATCACGTAGGAGTGCCAAATCAAGATTCAGAACACCGAAGTGAAATTGAACTTGTTCAGACCATTTAGGAAAGTTAAGCCCATTGAACTTCATAATAGACGAAGCCTGCGAATGTAGAGGAACAGGAGCAAATGCTGCAAATAGATAGAATGCTCACACATTAATGCTTTGAGTCATAAATAAGCGCATAATTCAGATTACAAATAACATTTACATAGGCATAAATGTACATTGAAGTTTTCCTTTGGGTGATCCAATAATGTACGACAATAAACATAATTGATGCTTATTATTATTATTATTATTTTAAATTTCACATAATTGGCAATTAAATTTATTCCAATTAGACATGCTTGCAATCTTTGGATGTACTAAACATATCTAACTAAATATCTTAATTAACCACTGCTTTTTTCATGATTATAAAATAACTAATCAATCTTTAGGCGATCTTTAAATATTTTATAATCAATGAACTTCAATATACCCATTACAAAAATATATATCATCATGTCATCTCATTAATAGCGTCACATAATTATGGGTAATTGAATTTTATTTAATTTAACATTTATGAAAACATTCTAATTTGGCCACTTTGGTGACTAACAAATTATTCATAATATAGACATCAAATTAAATTATAATATTATACAACTTAATAAACGATAAACTTTAAGCTCTTGACCATTTTATTTCAATTTAATTTGATTTTAAGACTCTAATATAATGCTTTAGAAAAGGTTTTTTTCTCAAAGTCAACATTGGTCAATAGTCAAGTCAAAATTAATGGTTAAAAGTCAACTATCAAACTGGATCAGTCGATGAGTCGGTATTGGATTGGGTCACGTCAACCCAACTTGGGTCCTTACCTTGTCCACTTTTGGGCCTTTAAACTTTAATATCCATTTCACTTAAATCCTATTTTCGTTTATTCTAGGCTGCTTTAAGTAACTGGGCTTAAAGCCCAATCGAACCAAGTCACGGACTTGGTAAATGGTTGACATCCAGCGCATGGGAAAATCCCATGTAATCTCTTTTCGCCCATATCATTGACTTCGCATGTTTTGATTTCCTTTTTTTTTTGAATTTCAATTATTCAAAATTCTTTTCAAAAGAAAATCAAAACTGACAATGATGATTTGTTGAAAAGGTGCGACGAATCTTTTTTTTTTTTTTTTTTTTTTAATTTCAATTAATCAAATGAATGCTTGACAACTTTTCTCCAAACACTTTCAACATCAAAGGGCAGCAGCTGGGTTTGATTACCTTTGGTAATACCATTCAACAATATATACATATATATTCAACCATGATTATTAAAGTCCTGGCTGAAAACGACAAGCCATTAAAACATAATATATATATATATATATATATACACACACACACACATACATATAACACTTTAGAGACATATAAAAGGGAGAAAACTTTGAAAGTTTTGATCATTAAATTGATAACGTACAGCTAAAAATTTAAAAATATTTCTCAATAATACAATTAAAAAAATTTAATAATCATTAATAAAAAATCATACATTTTGAAAAAAAATTTAATTATGCAAAACGAACCCTAATATTGCATAAATATAATACCAAGATTTTTAAACTATATGATTTTTATATAACAATAATTGAAAAAAAAAAACATGCCTTATTCATGATAAAGATTTGATGAGAATGATTGATCATAATAGGATTTTGAAGAAAACTGTATTTATCTCTCTTAACCCTCTTAGATTTGAGAGAATACTTTTTTTGATGGAGAGAAAAAATATATCGTTAATGGGTTGAGAGAGTGACCAGTTTCTATTGAGATCCTTTTACAACTCATATTTCATCAATGTGTACAATAAATAAAAAATATCTCCCTTTATGACCAATAGGATTTTGACACCTCATAATTATTAAACCACAATTATTATTCTTTAAATAAATAAAACAACTAATAAAAATATGACACATAAACCACAATTAAAATATTTAAAATATTTAACAACTGAAATCAGAACTATCAGTTATATCTTTCATCTTCTTTTTTCCTGCATATAATTCCCTTCGACGCCTCTTTCACGCATCATTTTTATCCTCATCTATACAAATATGCTTAAAAAAAAAAAAAAGCACACAAGAACTCACCTATCAAGAGCCCTGACACAGAACGACTCTAGATCTGAGTACAATTGTTTGAGCAATTTTGTCTTCAAATGTCCCATACGCGTCTGTCTAAAGATAAATGATTTGTTAGCCACACAACTAAATGCACAAATGTAAGGGAAGCATTCCAAGGCAACATTTGATCTCTAAAGAATGCAAATTTATAGGCGAGTGTTGCATATTTATAATAGCTTTCATGTCTAAAAAATTCCGAACCAGAAATCATGCTTAAAATATTATTCACATATTATATGAACAGCTATGAGAAGCAAATAATCAAGGGCTTCCAAAATAAACCAAAAAAGGAAAAAAAAAAAGAAAAAAGGAAACTGAAACTCTAATATTGAAAGGAGGATCCCAATTGTAACCACTATGGTGCAAAGGAATAAAAAAGATAAGGGCATAAATACTCAATAAAAAGAAGGAAAAAATGAAAAAATAAATCTTCTTTAGGTTATTTTAAGCAACTTTTCTAACAATAACACAAATATTTTATCAAATTTGAACTTTAGGGGTACTTGAATGACCAAAGAGAGCTAAATATAAACTGAATGAAATTGTTAACCGCTGACTTGGCAACGTTTATTGTCTTAAAAAAGATAAAAGAAATAAAGAAACTTGCAAAGAGTTATAAGAAGTTTAAAGTTTGAAATCCAATTTGAAGTTTCCGGCAAAATGACAGAACTTCACAATGAACATTAAGATTTATCACCTCTTTTTTTCTTGGAAAAACAAACTAAATCAGGTAGAAACATTCTCAAGTTTAATTATAGAGTAATTATCTCACTTTTTGTTGAAGAAAGAAACTAAATCAGGCAAAAGCATTCTCAAGTTTAATTAATTACCTTTCAGATTTCATTAAAGATATTGGGGTAAGTTGTTGTTCATCAAACGATAAAAGAGTAATAAACTGGACTAATGTCTTATAGGCACCTTTTTCCTATTTTCTATATGGTATAATAAACAAAAGCAACTTACCGACATTGGCAGACAAAAGAGAGTAAGAAGTAGGCAAGTAAGAAAGCCCAAAATAGGCGAGGACCAGAAAATAACAAGAAGAAAAAAGAAGCAGAGTAAGTAATTTTTTTATTTGGTAAATAGATTCGAATTAGTGATTTGATTAGAGTTAGTGTGATTTAAATTATGATTTTAGTAGTGATTTGAATTGTTATCCGAATTGACGTTTGGATGTGTATTAAGTTTTAATTTGAGTATGGAATAAAATTAGAATTTATGTTTGGAGAGATAATGAAAATAGTTTTTGATTTATCAACAAATCTAATAAAATCTTAATTTTAATGATCTTAAAAAATATGTAATATAAATCTTAATTTATTCTTCTCTTCATTAAGAATACAATGAAAAAAGAATCATTTCAATTGGATAACAAATAAAAAAGTTATGGTTTTTTTTTAAATATAAAAGAGAGTTTTAGTTTTTATTGTAGCAGAGATATTCGAGCATCAAAAATTTAAGAGAGCGTGAACTTTAAAAACTTAAATTCTTGATACTTAAATAATTTTAATTTTTTAAAAAATAAACATATATTTAAAAAAAATTTAATACTTAAATTTAAATCTAAATCTAAAATATTTAAAGAGTTTTTGAAACAAACTGAACGTATAGGCTACAGAGTGGTGCTGATTGATACAATTTTGCAAGTATTGGCCTTAATCTCAACGGAGCATATTGGGCCCAAAAGCCCACAAGCACCAGAATCCTCAACGCTCGATGTCCCGGTAACAGTCGAAACGATGGAACTCATCATCGCCACATGATTAGAATTTCGAAACACCGTTATGACAAGATTAACGGCACCCACCCTTAGGGAACACAGTAACCACCTGAACCGTACATACAAAACCATAACCTCTTTCCCCTACTCTCTCCGTTCCCTTTGCATAAGCATTATTTGCCTTCGTGTCACTTACCAGAAATTCCTCGAATTACAATTATAATATAATATTATTATATACCAAGAATGGCACTTATCACTCCATGGAATGCCAAAATATATCCATAAATAAACAAACGTATCTCAATTCTCAAATTAAAAAAAAAAAAAAGAAAGAGAAGAGAGAAAGGAGAGTGTGGAAGGATCGGAGCCGCTCTTCTGCAAAATTCTGCTGAGAGATTGTACGACGCGATATTTGCTAGGGCTTTTCTCGAGCTTTCTTCGTCGTCATCTTCAATGGAGTCGTGGAATTTTCACGACGGGAATATTTTTGATTTGCTTCAGAGACGATACGTTGACGGCAATCGACAGGTTTGCTTTCTTTTCTTTTTTTTTTTTCATTCTGCTTTTTTTTTTTCTATGTTTGTTTTATTTTTCTTAATTCACTTGCTTCTGATTATAATCTTCAAAAAAAAAAAAAAGATTTTTCCTTTGTTTTTATGCATGATTTGCCTGGCGAAGTTCACTGCTTGTGGAGAATACATTGCAATTTTATCGGTTTCAAATGCGTCTGGAACTTTATTCGCTTAAGTTATATTTTGACTTTCTTTTTCTGAATAATTTGTTAAGTGAAGTGACAATTGAGCTTGCGAGGAAGAACCCAGTTTAAATTGCCTCTTCCATAGGAATTTATTTTTATGAAAAGGTTAGTTTGCTGATTCCAGGCCAAAAAAAAAAAAAAAAAACTAATAATTATGATTAATCTCGTATGATAGAATTCTAGCAGCAATTTTACAGCCAGGGAAATTATTGCGTGCACTTTTTTGGGATGACTTCGTGTTTTTGGTGGTGTCTCGCGTGTCTGAAAGCTGGTCACAGATGAAGTAAGGGCGATTATATTTGTGCTTCGTGTATATATATATATACACATGCATCTTCTCTTCCATGCCAAATTGTTGTTCGAATTTCTCTAATTTCTGGTGAGGCAGAAGAAATATATTGCCTGCTTAGCAAATCAATGTTATGCGTTTTACTTATAAGCTTGAATATTAGGTATCGGGTTGATTCATTAAGCTGGGATGAAAAACTAAATTGATTGATTTTAGATTTGGTAGGTTCATTTTAAGCTCAAATAATTAGGAACGGAGTCAGTTCAAATTGCGGTAATGTTCCAATGTTACTTGTGTTTTCGATCATCTTCGTAAATGGGTATCTTATCACGTTTTTTTAGGTTTCCAATTGACACTATGATAATACTTTTCTTTTATCTTTGTGTTTATGCAGGATGTATATCGCAGTTTGCAGATTCACTCTTCATTGATACGAAGGCTTTCTCAGGAAAAAGAATTGGAGGTTGGTCTAACCTTTTGTTTCGTTGCATGTAACAATGCAACAATTTGTTTTCATAACGTAGTTTTGATTCCTTCGGTCTTGCATTTTACTCTTTCCGTTTGTAGCATTTTTGTAATGGTTTTGTTTTTGTTTTAAAAATGGAATGGGGAATTTTTGAGAATACTGCTAGAACCGTTTCTGACTAATGCATTTGGTTGTTTTCTTAGAGAAATTGTTGCAAGTATAAGAAAAAAGTGAAACCATATTTGGTCATGTTTCCGAAAATATTGATAGAGTATATAATCCCTAGAAAATGAAAACGGAAAAGCAAAAACTAGTTTACAGCGTTTTCCCATAAACTTAACAAAATATGAACACAATGTTTTCATTTTTGTTTCTTGACAAAGACGAAAGCAAACTCTAGTTAAACATTTCGAAAATACACACTTTGAGGTGTATCTAGGCCTTCTGTAGCTATGAGTTGTAGATTATATCCTAGCCAAGAGAACTTCATGGAATATGAAAGTTGCAATTCCAACGATTGTAAATATCCGAAGTTACTGATTTGAAGTCGTAATTCACAAATATAAAGTCCATTTGTTTGGGCCACCTAGATGTTTCACTGGGGACATTATTTTAGTTTCTGCTTAATGGCTATTCCCCGTGGATGGAATTTGTAATTGCATATAGTTTAAAAGCTATTAGTGGTATATGTTAGATGTTTCACTGGATACATTATTTAAGTTTCTGCTCAATGGCTATCTCCGTGGTATGAAATTTGTAATTGCTTATATTTATATGGTGTTTGGTAAATCGGTTCAAACTAATGGTTTGAACCAACAACAGTGTAAAGCTCTCACATGCTATAATGTAAAGCAAAAAGTAGCTACAATGTAAAGCTCTCACGTGCTACGGTATGTAAACCAAAATTTTCAATTTAAACCGGTTTGACCAACCACCCTAATAGATTGATCAGTAGTATTTCATATGTTGGTCAAATTTGAATAGCTAGCAAGTTTCTTTTTGGTTAACTCACATGTTGGAATTAGAAAGTTGACTTTTGCTGTTTTCATGTTACATCTACGTAATCCTTGGTGCGTTTTGAAGTGCATCCTATAAAATTATGTATTTGTTGCTTTTTCATGTTTAACAAAGCTGCCCGCCTAACTTATTCTGCATTTGCCTCTAATAAACTCTTGCAGTTGGGATTAGTTTTAGAAGAGTGCTCACGAACCAGAAAGGTATTAAATATTAGCTGATCACAATTTTCTTTCTGTTTACAGGGGCATCAAGGTTGTGTTAATGCTATTTCTTGGAATTCCAGCGGTTCACTTTTGATATCTGGGTCAGATGACACACGGGTATGAGTTCTTAATAATTTTAATATATCTATCATAAGTAGTAAACGCCGAGCATGGATATAGCAGGAGGAAGAAAAAAAAAAAAAAACTCCTAAGGGGATTTTGAAGTTTGGTATAAACTAGCTAAAAAGTGGAGAGGGGTCTCTTACAAAATCACGGGAAAGTTTTGGAAATGCTACCCTTTTAGAAAATACTGGGGAAGGATTTTGTATTAGTTTAGAGGTAATTTAAAAGTTATATTTTTAGTTGCTCAGGCTTGAGGTCTTTCAAAATTATATTTCTGTCTGGCATCAAATATTTAAAATGATAGTGGGCGTGTGGGGGCTTCCAGTTCAAGGTCTGTTTCATACTTTTAAGATTTGCATGGGGATTTACCCGATCTTGCTCATGGGTTAATGAACGTGCTATGAATTTGCTTATTTTAAGAATAAGAACTAGGTTTTTAGGTGAGACAATCGTGGGCCAAATGCTAATTTACTGATACGTCCAAGGAATGTTTTTACAAAGAAATTTCATTTTCTTGCCTCTTTGGTAGCTGCATAAGCATAAGCGATTGCAGTCATACACACACACACTGTGGCTTAGAATATATCTAATGCTTCAATTTTTGTACTATTTCCTGCAGATCAATATATGGAGCTACTCTAACAGGAACCTTCTGCACTCTATAGAGACTGGGCATTGTGCAAACATATTTTGTACAAAATTCATCCCTGAAACCGGTGATGAACTTGTGGTCTCGGGAGCAGGAGATGCAGAAGTAATGTTTTGAGAATTGAAATTTCTATTAAATCTATTATCTGCTTGCATTTTAACTCTGTTCTAATGGTTCCTGAATTTTTTTTTGCAGGTTCGGTTATTTAATTTATCTCGATTAAGTGGGAGAGGATCTGACGACAATTCTATTTCTCCGTCTGCTCTGTATCAATGCCACACAAGAAGAGTCAAAAAATTAGCTGTAAGCTTTTGTTAAGTTGAAAATACAATGAATTAAGAAGATATTTTCTTGTTTGATAACTTCCTGCTGCTTCTCTAAACGTTGCTGCTTTTTATTACAGGTTGAAGTTGGAAATCCCAATGTGGTATGGAGTGCAAGTGAAGATGGGACTTTGAGACAGCATGATCTTCGTGAAAGCACTTCGTGTCCTCCTGCTGGGTCTTCTCACCAAGAGTGTCGCAATGTTTTAGTAAGTACATCTTTTCTGTGGATTTACATTTGTCCATTGGTCGTTGAGGCAAGGAGCTTTTCATGCCTCTTGTAATCATTTTTTTTTTCTATATTGATCAGTTTTTTTTTAAAGTAGAAATACGCGGGGGTTATTGCTTTGATATGCGCGCGCGCGTATATATATAATACATGGTTTAAAAAGGCGTTCGAGGCGTACGCCTCGAGGCTCACCTCAGTTTGAGGCGCTTGATCGGCGCTTCAAGGCTTAAGCCTTGAATGGCTTGAATGAGGCTTACGCCTTTTTTCATTGAGGCGTGCGCCTTGAGGCGTTTTTGCCTCAAGGCTTATGAGGCGTGAGCTTCAAATTGAGGGCTATTTTGAAAGTCAACCTAATATCAAAGAAAGTCTACCAAAATCGGGCTTTAATCAGATAAAAATATGCAAATAGATTTTTAAACCCTAAGTCTACCATCTTCTTCGACACTTCTTCATCATCTGCCCCCTTCTTCATCATCGACCCTTTCTTGATCATCAACCCCTGCAACTTTCAAGCCCACTGCCCTATGAGCAGTGACTAGAACGACGGCCCACCGACAACAGCCACCTCCAGATTCTGACCTCCTCAGCCCTCACTCATTAGGTTTTTTTCCCCCTTTTTCTTTTATTTTCTACCATAGGTTGGGTTTTTTTTTCTTTTTTCCCCTCTTATAGCTATTGTAGTAATGTATATTTTATAGAAGTAGGTGTTATGCAAAAGTTATAATGTTATATAAAATGAAAGTTATATAAAGAGAGCAATAAGTCATTTTTATTCATTTAGATCTACAGTTATTTCATTTTCTCAAAAAAAAAAGAGAGGTTATCTTATGTGTTATAAAAGCCATATAATTATAACCACATTAGAAGAACAGTAGCATACATATTATATTGTATGTGTTTTATGCACTTTCTTATTATGTCTTATGGTTTTGTGATGAACTAAGTGTGTGTTTTATGGCATGTTTATGAATCTAATTCAACTTTCTGAATTTTTTTATTTTGCATTCGAGGCTTACGACTCAATCCGCCTCGAGGCTTACGCGTCGAGTCAATTAGACAAAACGCCTCAGTTCCCGTTTTCGCCTTTTAAAACCTTGATATAATATCAACTTGGCTACAATTTTGTGGGTTTATAACTCTGAAATAAATTCATGTGTATATTAACTTATATATACTTCAGATCCAGAAGATCTTTGGCCAAGGTATTTTTTTTCTCTTTTTGATACAATACATGCTAGCTGTTCGCCTGGATCTCCCCCTTAATATACCCCACCCTTACCAGCTAGACTAACACCAATTGGCCCTTGAGCCGAGGTATCTAAAGAGTTGTTTATCATAAGAAAATTCACTTGACTGATATAGAATAATTGGTTAACTTGTATTTCTTTTTGTCAGCTTAGAATAAGGTGCTTTTTATTTGAACTGTTGCCTTCTTTATGTTTTAAATTTAGAAATTTATTTTTTCCCCGCACCCTTGGAGATCTGATTTTAACATATAGTCCTGATGGCAGCTTGACTTGCGATGTGGAGCCAAAAGGTCGCTAGCTGATCCTCCCAGACAAACCCTTGCTCTGAAATCTTGTGACATCAGTACCTCTAGGCCTCATTTGCTCCTAGTTGGTGGAAGGTACATTTTTGTTTCTTAAATTGCACAATGGTCAATATTTTGACCCTTGCTTCTTCTTTTCAGCTTATATCTTGCTCCTGAACGTTTGCAGTGATTCTTTTGCACGGTTATATGATAGAAGGATGCTGCCACCACCGTCCTCCAGTCAGAAAAGGATCTCACCTCCTTCTTGTGTTAACTATTTCTGTCCTATGCATCTTTCTGATCGTGTTAGTTCAGAAGCTTGTAATTATTTTATGTCTGCAATCTACCATATTTGGTTATTTCTTACAACTGGAGTATTTCTAATATTTTTTTTATGTAATATTTACATCTTCCTTTTGTGGGTGGTTGGTACGGTGAATTGTTACTATCCTTATTTTACCATTTCAATGGCGTAATTTTACAATCACTCAAGTATCTTTGAACTTTGCTTAATATCATTTCTGTAAACTGAGACTTGTTTTTAATCTTTTTACAGGGACATTCAAGTTTGCATCTAACGCATGTTACATTTAGTCCAGACGGAGAAGAAGTTCTTCTTAGTTACAGTGGGGAGCATGTCTATTTGATGGATGTAAATCATGGTATTTGCACATGCATCCACATTGAGTTTATGCAAGTGAATGCTCATGCATTTAATTATTCAATCTTCTTGAGAACGACACTGCCCTTTTGGTCACTTCTAAAGCAAATCTAAAGTTCAACCATTGTAAATGTGTTGGACTCTTTAGGTGCGGAATCAGGGGAACGGGTATCGGTTTGTGGATGTATAATAAATACCCTGTTTTTACCTTCTTCCTTTTGTGTTGGGATAAGTGGATTAGGAAGCTTGTAGTACCTAAGTGCTGACCTAAGCGTGGAGGGAAACCATAAGTAGTGACACAGATAAAGAAATAGGATGCCAAGTTACATTCCATCCAAGCAGAAAAACGAGGCAATACTTAAATTACAGTTTATTTGCATTTAATTGAAGACCTTTGAGCGTTAAATGCTAGTTATTGCCTCATGATTCTCCTAAATAAGAAACTACTAGAGCATTTTTGTGGTTATTTCCAAAGGCAGACAAAAGACAATTTGCTTGATAATTATCCGAATGATACATGAAACTTGATTACTTGTTTGCTTTGGATTAGGACATAACTCGACATTATTCACTAATTTGAACCAGCTTTATCCTATTTCGTTTGTGGTAAAGAATTTCCATTATTACTATTTGTCTCTCAAATATGTTCTGTTATGGTGCCAATGCTACTACGTGAATTAGCCATTATGCATGCGACATTACCTTATAGATTACATGTGATGTGTTATTGAGTTGAAACGGTTTCTGGTGCAATTAAGAAGTGCTTGCTAAATTCATAGTTTAAGATTAAAAATGGTGCAGGCCCAAATGGTGCCTGATGGAGAATTTTGTTTAGTCAATTTCCTCTTATCATTTTTTTTCCACCCCAATTATTGATATGAGATTCATAACGATGAGGTTAGGTCTTATTATATTTATTATTTTTCCCAGCGGGTGGCAGTTCTGTGCAGTATACTCCAGCAAATGTTTCTCAGTTAACGAGCTTCACACCTGTACTAAATAGAGTAGAACCAGCATCTAATGTCTTCCAGAATGATCATTCCAAGGAAAGAATTACTGCTGTCAGTATACATATCTTTCCTCTTTTGCTTATATTTGCTTGCATCTTTCTTATGGCAATTTTGGTGTGGGATCGTTTAAAATGTTAAAATGTTTCCTAGCTTAATATGGTTGTTTCAGGTTGACAAGTGCAAGAAGCTAATTCAAATTGCTCAAAGATCCTTAGAGGAGGGTGCAAATTACTTTTATGGTATTGAGGCCTGCAATGAAGTATTGGATGGATATGGTCGTTATATTGGGCCTTCACTGAAGCATGAATGTCTCTGTACACGTGCAGCATTGCTGCTTAAGGTTATTGATACTTACGGCGTTACAGGGTTTGAAGTTCTGTTTGTTTTTGTTGGTGTGTTTATTTGTCTGAAATGTACTGATTGTTTCATCTTCTCCTACGCTTCCTTTTTTTGCCCGTCCAGCGGAAGTGGAAAAATGATGTTCATATGGCTATTAGAGACTGCTATAATGCTCGTAGAATTGATAGCTCCTCTTTTAAGGCTCATTACTATATGTCTGAAGCCTTGTCTCAGGTGATTTTCGTTTTTTTTTCCTTTTGCTTTTATTTTTTCCTTGCTTTTTGTTTTTGGTGCTTAGCACTTAGAGGATAATTGTTTGTCATCAACCATTTAGTGTAATTTGGCTCACTTCTAAGTCATAGTAAGGCAGAACGATTTTGTCGTGTAGAGCTCTAATTGTGGCTTTATTCAGGAGTATTGGGATAACTGAAGAAATCTTGTTTCTTTGATATTTTATTTACTTGTATTATCATCCTCTTTTGGATTATGAAAAAGGAAAGGCATAAATGAAAGACTAAGGATAAAATACAGAATTACGAATGATCTCAAATTGGACAATTTACTGAAGCATTCTTCGAGGTAGCTTTGTCTTCAACTTGGGGTTTGCTTTGCATTGCTTCTTGGAAGTTGCTTTTGGCTTTCTGAGTCCAAAAATTGCTGTTTGGATTTGAATAATTTTTTAGGAGAGGGTTGAACTTGTAGAAAAGCTTCAGTTGAGGTCACAAAATGTGTCTGCTCAAACCTCTCTTCTAAGAAGATTTTGAAACTCAGACCGGAGCTTTAATAGGATTTTTCAAACTTCACTTTTAACATTTTTATTGCTTATTAGAAAATTTAAGCAGCATTTTTGTCCCATTAAGCACTAAAAAATGTGAATCCAAACACTAAAAGAAAAGCCATATAGCTTTAGCCCTTTACTTCTCTTCTTCTGCTGCCTAAAAGCACAAGCAAAAGCAATGCCAAACAGGCCCTTACAAAGTTCATGGTTGACCTACAAAAGTTCAAAGCATTATGTAACTTCACAAGATGTTGAATGTTACGAGCTTAGTTCAATCGTGTTAACATGATCCAGTCCAATTACTTTGTTATAGGTTCCCATGTTTCCACATTGAACATATGTTTTTGTGGCTGTGGGAAATTGTGAAAAAACTATAAACAAACGTAAAAAATTGTAAATCACGTTAACATGAACCTATAAACCAACGTAAAAAACTCTGAAGCATGGAGCCCTTGCACTTTGAAGGACTTAGTTACAGCCAGCTTCCATTTTATCTGCTGCAGTTATTTTGCTGGAAGTCATTTCATTTTCAGGCCATGCTCTGATGTTTATCTTATGGTCTATGCTTTTCTTTCTTTTTATGACTGAAGCTGATTTTGCAGTTCTCTTTCCATTTCTTGTTAGCAAATTTTGTATTATTAATTTCTATTTTCTTGCAGTTGGGCAAGCATAAAGAAGCTCTAGATTTTGCCTGTGAAGCTCAACATTTGGCCCCTTTCAATTGCGATGTCACAGAAAGAGTTGAGAGTGTGAAAAAGGATCTTGCTGCAGGTTTTGGCTTTAAACGATTTCTGCATACTTTTTTTGTACAATTCGTAGTTTCTCATTGACCTGAATTTTGACTTTATTCACTACCTATTTTACGCTCACGTCTTGGAGCCAAAGCTTCATGCTCTCTCTGTGTGCGCTTGCTCCGTTTAATTTTGTAGGGGTTTACAATAATGGCTAGTCATTTCTGTGTGAAAAATAGCTATTGCAAATTGTTTTTTTCCTTCTCTGCTCATGGAGAAGGATTCCTGGTAAATATAATTGTATGTTAAGGCCACAGGTAGAAGGAAGAAACAGAGTCTATCATCCAGTAGCTTTCATTGTATCTCCCCTTTGTTGTATATTGCCTTCTTTTCTGTCTAAGCCCAAATGACTCTGAAATAAAAAGGTTTGGGAGGGTACATTTTCGAAACGCGGCTGATTTATTCTTCTTGTTATCTTTTAGGCGAGCAAAAAATCCTCTCAGCCACTTAGAAAACTCTCTTTTGAAAATCAAATTTAAGCCTGGTATCCTCTCGATGTTACACTCGGACTTTTTTGATTCCCTCCTCGCAAAATCGTTTGCCTGTTTTTCAATTGCCTCTTATTATCTTGAGTCTTTCTTGTTTGCAATTGCAAATGTAAAAAAGTTGTCAAAAGAAGTATCAAAATTTTTACAGCATGTTTCCAATTTTTTTATAACATTGTAACATTTTAAGTTGGAGTTGACACTTCTGTTAGAATAAGATGCTGATTGATGTTGTGAAGAGTTCAGGTGTTGGTTTGAAGATGAAGGTAGTTTTGGTATCTGGTTGTAATTCCTGGATTTGTTGTTATTTGGACTGTGCCCTGGATTATCTTTCAAGGTGGATGAAGTAGGATGGCTGATGTGAGTTCTCTTATTCCTTTTTGTTGTGAAGTAATGAAATGTGGTCGTTTTATTGCATTGGCTAGGTGAAGCTGAAAGAAATAACGGGGCAAATGATAGAGCGTCAAGGTCTGAATCTCGAGGTGGAAGAGTACCGTTGCTGAGTGACTTACTTTATCGGGCCGATGCTAATAGTGATGCTTCACAAGATGGTCCGAGATCTGAAAGAGAAGATTCTGATTATGAAGAGGAATTGGAGTTGGACTTTGAAACATCAGTGTCAGGTGACGAGGAGCATGATGTTGAACCCAATATTCTACATGGAAGTTTAAATCTAAGAATCCATCGAAAGAGTGATTCAGCTAGAGATAGTGGGGGTGCAAATGGCTCATGTGGATCTCCTTCATCATCGTTGCATAATCAAAGAACACCTTATCAGGTTTCTTGAATTGCCTTACATGAATTGTTTTTCAGATTGAACAGAAGTGTTTTCTTGTTTCGACATTATTTAGTTCCTTCATCCAATTGCTGTTGCCATTTACTTCTATTCTTCACCTATTTTGCAGCCTGCTGTAGTTATCGATATGAAACAAAGATATGTTGGCCACTGTAATGTCGGAACTGACATAAAACAGGCCAATTTTCTGGGTCAAAAAGGTATATTCTCTCTTTATGTAAGGATTATACCTTGCAAGTTAAATCATGGACTCTGTAATTGTATTTGGAGTTAAATTCATCATTTAATAACTACTGTTATTGTGAGATAAAAACGTTTTTTTGTCGGTGGATGCTTCTTTATTTTGGATACTTAATTGATATCACCATGTCAGAAGAACTATTTTGTCAGTTGAATATTTATTTATGCCGTGTCAAATAATCAAGGTCTTCACATATAGGCCTTGATGGAGATGTATATGGTTTTAAAGTCTCTCAGATTTTGGCGGTGGTTTGCCAGGGCCGGTTTTAAGTTAGCTCTTTTAATTGTTTGTGCAAGGCAGTCTAATAAAATTTTCCGACATGAACTCTGCGGTTGTTGAGTGATTAGGCCTCTGGTTTCCTCCTACATCATCTAGGTTCAATTCTTGGTAACTTTCTGAAACTTGAACCCAGGAAGGGTTTGAGGGATTTTTTTTGTGATGTCAAAAGATATACAAGTTGATGTAGCTAAAAAAGAGTAGGGAGTAGATGGAGGCTATAGATCTTTCTTAACTGGTTATCTTTATCGAGTTATAGGTGAATATGTTGCTAGTGGAAGTGATGATGGCAGATGGTTTATCTGGGAGAAGCAAACCGGAAGATTAATAAAAATGCTTCACGGAGATGAAGCTGGTAATTCTTTCCTCTACCACAAAAAAGCGTGAAGCTTGTTTTGCTGTCCTTATTTAACTATCTAAGCTCTCTTCTCCATGTCACATGCAGTTGTCAACTGTGTGCAATGTCACCCGTATGATTGTGTTGTTGCAACTAGTGGGATCGATAACACAATAAAGGTGAGTTCTTCAAGAACGAATTAATTGTCTGTCTCCCCTTTTTCTTTTGTTTTTCCTCCTAAAAAGAGATTCATTCTGAGTTTTTGCTGGTGCTTTGTTCTAGATATGGACTCCAACTGCTTCTGTTCCATTAACTGTAGCTGGTGGAGCAGCAGGACCAGAAACTGCCAACTTTTTAGCTGCCATTGAGGCCAACCAACGTAGATTATGCCGCAATCGTGAAGCCATCCTGTAAGGCTTCTGGTGTTTTTAATGTGTTGATATTATCTTATTATTTATTTATGTATTTATGTTTAAGGGTGTTATGATGATACATATGAAGGGCATTTTCTAATTCTTTCTAGAGCGTGCATATTCTACTATTCCATGCTCAAAAACCTCATTGGATAGATAAAAACATCCGGTACATTGAGGCTTGATTACTTGTCGACATGGATAAAATGCAGTTAATAACTCATAGCTTTTAAAATAACCAGATCTTATAATGATTTCTTCATTTCCGTTGATTGGTTGTCGTACTGAAGAGTGCTAGTTTATTATTCTGGATTTAGTGACGTGTGCTATTGGGCTTGCATCACACTTAAAGATGCAGTTATGCACTTCTAAAATTGCTTTATAAAACTAACATACTGCAGACTGAACATCTGGCTAGATCATGGCGTCACTCTATCCTATATATGTGTGTGTGTGTAATTTTTTGACTACCTGCTTTTTTAATTATTTCATCCATCCAAAGGCTAATATTATTGATGTTTGATGCCAGAGGTTTTGAAATTCTGGAGCGGTTCCGAGTGCATGGGTTCATCGAAGGAAACTTGCATCCATTTGAGTGTGCTCAGAGCTAATCAGCTTCTTGCTCATGCTGGCAGGTTCCCTACACTTTTTAACTTCATATGGCTTTCTATACATACACATACATTCATACACACACACACATATATATATATATTATGTTCCTTGATCTCAACCTCCTTAGGACGGGTATCCCAGGAGCTCATAGATGTGATGACCGGTTGGCCCTGGTGATTGGTAAAGTTACGGCTCCCTGTGGTGTAATATTTGACTTGAAGACTATTTGCTCTATGCCTGGAGTGTTTCTATCTTGTAAATTCTGGGTATTGCTACTTTGGAGTTTTCCAAGGCATTTAGCGGGAGCTAAGCTTTAAACGCGACGAGTGTGATTAAGATTTTTTTGACCCAAGTTTTTCCTGGTTGTTTTGAGCGACCCTGTTAACTCTTTTGGTCTGGTCATGTAGTGTTTGTTGCCGAGCTATAACCAAATTTTTATTCTCATGCTGCCTCTCAAGTGTTTGACATGTTTTGGAACACAGGGAGGTAATCCCTTCTAAAACATGTTCACAGAACTGTCAACTAGAGAATCGGTTTCTCACTCCTGACTCTCATTTCTCTTTGTAACCATGACAGATTCGTTGTCTGTACTGTGGATGCAAGGATTGCGGTAGTGTGTTGTAAAAAGGCAAAGAAAGGTCAAACAGGAGACTGGTTTTGTTGGCCAGATTGGCCAGTCCAAGCCTTCGGAGGACTTTGCTCCAAAATAAGGAGGAACCAGTGTTCCTGCAATCGAGCCGCACAGCCTTTTTTTCCCCTCACTGTTTATCATATTCATTTTTCCCTCCCAACAAGAAACATTGTACAGTTGAGGATATCCGTGCGTGGATTTTCTTATATTTGTGTATTCCTTTTGCAATAATCCCCTTTTTTGTGTACAGACTGCATAAATGCTTGTTTAGTATATAAATATATGTTGATATTTCTCAGAACAGATAATGCCATCCATTTTCTGATTCCCGGTCCGCCATGTTTCTCCTCGAGTCATTTGATTAACGGGAATTTTAATTTAATTTTTTTTTTCCATGGGTTTACCAAGCTATTTTGTCTCAGCAGCATGTAAGGGGACGAACCAGGAATACCGTTCAAATTCAGACTCTACCTGGAAAGACACGTGAACGAACAATCTACTTCAAGTTGGTAGTCTTGTGTAATTTATTAAATGCCGTATTAAAATGGGAAGTGAACGGGCATATGATTTTGACAAGATACGAGAATGATTTCTTCTCATATTCCAAGCATTTGTTGGCCGAACCTTTCATCGCAGGTGAATTGATCCGTCAGCATGCGGTGGCCCAACAAGGCTGGGAAGCCGGTAACTAGTTGATACGTAGTTAAGCACTCATTGGCATTTGGCAATTCTGTTACTTCCAGCTTTTTAAGGCGTTGGGTATCGAATTTAGAGATAACAAGCAACAGGGGAAAAGTGGCAAATACTATTTCTAACACAAATATTATATTTAGCAAAAAATAAAACTAATTTTAATATCCTTTTTCATTTTGTACTCTATGTTTTATATATTTTATGCACTGGAACTCATAAAAATATATTTTTAAATTTCAAATAATTTAAAAATAATAAAGGTTATTTACCTTTTTATATGCTGTATTTTAGGTTTATTTAAAAGTTATACTTTTAATTTTAGATCACATCGAATTTAAACCTTCAGGTTAGATTTGATATATAAATTTATACCTTACTTTAGTCAATAATTGATTTTGGCCTTTAAAATGACTAAATTATTCTTAAGTAAAATAGAAAAAAATTAAAACTTTCAAAAAATAAAAAGAAAACAAAAATAAAAACAAAAACACACATAAACTCTATGCATTTTTCAAGTTGAAAACCTTAGTATAAAGTTGTTTTAAATTTGTAGAGTTCTCTTATTTTTCAATTTGAGGTTATTTTGGGAATTTCTTAGGTCAAAATTGAATATTGTTTGAAAAATGTATAAATTTGTGTCTTCAATTTAATCTGAAAGTATAAATCAATGAAATTCAAAACCGAAGGTATAAGTTTTAAATTAACTTAAAATAGACGGTATAAAAATGCAAATATCCCAAATATAACAATGTTGTAATTTTTGACTAAAAAAAGTACACATTGACCGATAAAAAAAATATTAAATTTGGCATGTACTACGCCTTGTTAAATTTAGCACAAAACATTGTTTTTCAAAGTGATTTTTCTACTCAAATATTAAAATTTGATATTGACACATTAATTTGATATTGCATTAGAAATGCTTTTAAAAATAGCCATATAGCACGAGCATATATGTTTTTTAGCACATGCGACCATGTGGCTATTATAAACCCTTTGAGTGGAACTCACCCTTGCAAAAGGGCTTGCAAGGGAAGGGAACCCAAGGAGATAATTAAGATGGATGCTACTAATTTTTGGTGTGGATTAAATTATATTACAAGTAAAAAAATCCAAACAATTTCTGCCATAGTGTTAAAAAACGAGAGTAATTTTATGGACCAAAATACCCCAAATTAGTCTAGGGTGTTTTCAATTTCTTTTTTCTCACTCCTTATCTCAAGTCCAGACTCATACTCTATGGCGCTTGTGTACATTTATCATTTACCAAATATATATTTTTTTGTGGTAAATTTGGCATTTACATGGTAAATTCGTACCTTACCACACTTATCTTAACTAAGGCAGGTCCATTATGTAAAATTTGTAAATTCAAAATTTATATGGTAACTTCGTAATTTATTATATTTATCATAACTATGTGCAACTTGTAAATTTAGAATTTACATTCGTAATTTACTACACTTAACTAAGACATGTACATTATGTGCAACTTGTAAATTCAGAATTTACATGGTAAATTCATAATTTATTAGTTAACTATTGATGTTTAAATTTACAATATAACATAAATATATTAATTTACCACACTTATCTTAATTATGTGCAACTTGTAAATTCTGAATTTACATAGTATTTTCGTAATTTACCACACTTATTTCAACTAAGACAAGTATTTTATGTACAACATAAATTTAGAATTTATATGGTAAATTTGTAATTTACCAGTTAACTATTGATGTTGATTTATAGAATTTTCCTTAGGTGAAGGGGCCAAGAGTGACATTTTTTTAATATATATATATATTTTGTGGCAAATTTCAATCCAAGCTCCTTATTTTTGGCTTATATGTAAAGAGCCCAAACCCAAGGGCTTATAAACCCAATTATTATTTTATAATTGTTCTATATGGGACTTTTTGGTTTCTAACATTCCACCATACTCTGCAATCGTCGTCCACGAAGGCCAATCTTCCTAGCTAGGTAACTTCAAGGATCTCACCTTCTGTTAGATAACAGCCCTTTCCAAGTCGCCTCATCCATAGCAACAATCACAGAACCGTTAGCCCATACTACATCTAATCCCATGTCGATTCTGATCCCATGCTCGACGTGGTAGTTTGTTGCAACCCATCATACTTGGGCCTAAATCTTCGACGATCTACATTATCAATAGTGACCTAGCGGTATCAGTATTCGATGCTTTAACAGGCTTCATCATTGCATCTTAATCAAGCCTATAAAACAACTGCTTTGACTTGAACCTAAGATGTGGTGGACTGGCTCAGATACCAATTGTTACAAACCCATTAAGTAGAACTCATCTTTGCAAAACTGGCTTGCAAGGAGAAGAAACCCAAAGGTTTATAAACCTACTAATTATCTGATAATTGTTTCATGTGAGACATTTTGGTATCTAACAGTGGTATATTGATAATGGCTTTTAGGCAACATTGACCAAAGTGGTACTAAAGATATGATTTGTAAAAGTTAAATAATATTGTAGTTTATCAAATTAAAAAAGAAAATCTGATTTTTAAAATGTTAGATTGCAATAATTTTATATAAAAATACAAGAATAATATCAATTTTATGGAATTTAATAAATATAGGATGGTAAGTTCAAACCATAAATAGTGTAATAAAGCTCTCACATGTTACATTTTCAATTAACTTTAAAGTTGAAACTCTTCTCCAAACACTATGTATCGAATAAGATAAATTTGATCCTAATATAGAATTTTTACTACTTCCAAATACACATTACAAAGGAAGTAAAAAATTACTCAAATATAATGTGGTCTCGACTCTTTAGGCTTAATAGGTAGCTGATAGTTACAGGATTCTTTTGGGAAATCAATTAGAACTTAAAGTTGAAATTTAAACACAGTAGCATGTAAGAGCTTTATATTATAACAAACCACTGTAGCATGTGAGTGCTTTACATTGTAGCAAATTGGACTTGATTTTTAAACTGATTTCCTAAATGAAGTGACAAATAACTATGCATCAAAACGGTCGTCCATTGACATTCATATCAACTTCTTTCTAGAATTAAATATTTGATAATGTTTGGATGTTGTTTGGATGTTGTTGAAGCAAAATTCCCTTTTTACAGTTCTGATATTCAAGGATGAAATGTTATGCTTCCATCAACCTAATTAAAAATCTACAAAATAGATAAAGCATCTATTTGGAATATTAGTTAGAACTCATTGATTCTAACTAATTACAACGTAAAGCTTTCAAGATTTACAGTAAAAAGTAAAAAGTAAAAAGTTACTATAATATAAAGCTCTTACATGCTATGGTTCTTAAACTTATTACTTTAGTTTTAACCAACTAACCAAATGCCCCAAAAATTTTATACACTTGAGACATGTTTACCAAACCATGAAGAAATGTAAAGGAAAAGATAATGGGATTGACAAGGAAAGTGAAGTATTGGGAGTGAGCATTATTTATTCCCTTTTTAGTGTTTACTTACTTATTTGATGGGGTAATGAGAAACAATCTCATTCCTTTTCTAGTATTTATTTACTTAAGAATGAGGATCTTATTCAATATAATTACTAAAATATCATTTTTACATAACTAATAGTTATTAATTAATAGAGTAAATAGCTTAGTTGGTCTCCAACCTTTTTAAAAAGTTGCAATTTAGTCCGTAGCCTTTTTTTTATTTTACTAGGTCTAACCTTTGAAAAAAAATACGATCTGGTCCCTAGCTGTTAAGTTTGACCGTTAAAAAATATTTTAACGGATAAGGTTGGGCAGAGCACGGCTTGAGGGGCAGCTGACGACCCTGCAGGCGGAGCCAGTGCGGTCGAGGAGTTCAAGACATCCCCAGAGTATGCCGATCTTTACTACTACGGCATGACAGACCTCCGCGAGCACCTGATCGATAAACACCCCGAGGCAGCGGGATTCGATTGGTCGGTCATCGTAGAGCCCAACCAAGCCGATGCCGAGCAACAGCAGGGCGAAGAGGACGGGGTCGTCGTGGTAGACGACGATGACGACGGGATGGGCAGAGCACCGTCGGAGGAGGAGGCGAGGACACGGCTCGGGGCGAGACCTAGGCGGACTGAGCGTTTTGTCTTTGTATTTTTCCCTTTTTTTTTGTGTCCAGGCTTGGGGGGTGCCCGATTTCCTTGTACCTCCCCGATAAATAAAGACTTACCGTTTTACTTTTCTCGGATTGTTGGATGTAGTTTTTTCTTACATTATTTTCCAAGTGCGAGTGTCTTCGGGTTAGTAGTCTTATCCTTAGATGCACTTCAACGCGAGGTATTCCTCGGACATCCGATTACTGTCAATTAGTGGCCGTTACTCTACGGATAGCTCAGGGAGGAGAAGATCTTCTTGATGCCGAGCTTCTCGCATAGACGACGTAGGCCCGATGATTCAAACTGTTTGGCGTTATCAGTCACAATAGTGTGCGAGATCCCGAACCGACAAATGATGTTTTTCCACACAAAGTTGGTGCACTTGGCTTTGGTCATGTTGGTACAGGGTTAAACTTCGATCCACTTCGTAAGATAATCTATGGCCACGATGTAGTATCTGAATTGCTATCGGGCCGGCGGTAGAGGTCTAATCAAGTCGATGGCCCACTTTGCGAATGGCCATGCCGAGGTCACTGGATTGAGAGGCTCGGCATGGGAGCCGAGAATTCTAGCAAACTGCTGGCATTTGAAGCATTTTTGAGCAAAGTTTCCGCAGTCTTGCTGCATCGTAGGCCAGTAGTATCCTTGTCGGAGGCACTTTTTGGCCAAAGAACGTCCCCCAGAATGATTGCCGCATTGGCCTTCATGTATCTCGCTCATCAGATATTTGGCCTCCTTGGGGTCCAAGTATCTCAAACATGGTGTAGTGAAGCCTCGTCGATATAATTTTTCGCCTATCATCGAATACCGGGCCGAGCCATTACGTACCCGACGTGCTTCCTTTCGGTCGTCGGGCAATTCGGCTGTGGTCAGGTATCGGATAATCGGGTCTATCCAGGTACTTCTCGGCTCTTCAGCTATGCTTATGACTTCTTTAACGATGCTCGATTCGGATAGTCTTTCGATGGGGACCGATGTCAAGTCACTTCCGCCCAAGCTAGAGGCTAGTCGGGCAAGGACGTCGGCTTTTGCGTTTTACTACCGAGGGATCTGCTTAAAAGAATAGGACTTAAATTGCCCGAGCAGTTCTTTCGCCCCTTTCAAATATGCCGCCATGGAATCCGCTCGGGCCTGAAATCCTCCAGTGACCTGCTGTACCACCAGCATCGAGTCACTGTAGATGGTGATGCGGTTGACGCCGAGATCACAGGCGATTCGAAGTCCAGCCAGTAGAGCTTCATATTTCGCCTCATTGTTAGAGGCCTTGAAGTCGAACCGGAGGGCATAGATGACCTTATACCCGTCTGGGCTTGTTAAAATCAGTCTGGCCCCTGATCCGTCGACGCAGGTAGAGCCGTTGACGTGCAGTTTCCAGTCCGGCTCCGGGGAAAGGTTGCCCTCACTGTAGCCAGGTATATCGGGCTCTTCAATGGGTGACTTCTCAACTTGTGGAGTCGCCTTGCTGGTGTCTGTGAATTTGGCAATAAAATCCACTAGGACTTGAGCTTTTATGGCTGTCATCGGCACGAAATGCACGTCGTATTGGCCGAGTTCAACCGACTACTTGGCCATACGGCCTGATATCTCTGGACTATGGAAAACCTGTCGAAAAGGGAACTTGGTCGGGACTTTGATGGTATGGCCTTGGTAATATGGTCGCAACTTTCGGACCGATGTTATTAAGGCGAAAGCCAGCTTCTCCAGTGGTGGGTACCGCTCCTCAGCACCTTGGAATACGTGGCTGGTATAATAAACGGGTCTTTGGATTCTGTCATCCTCTCGTACCAAGACTGAGCTGACAACTTTCTCTAACACGGCTAAATAGGCGGTTAAAGCTTCGCCGGGCAGAGGTTTGGACAGGAGCGGGGGTGTAGCCAAATAAGTTTTCAAGCTTTGAAAAGCTTATTCACACTCCCTGCTCCACTCAAACCTCCCCTTAAGTGCCTTGAAAAAAGGGTGGCACTTGTCGGTAGCCCATGAGACAAACCTTGATAGGGCTGCCACCATGCCAGTAAGCCGTTGTACGTCCTTTGTTGTCCGAGGAGAATGCATGTCGATAATCGCTTAGGCTTTCACCGGGTTGACCTCTATTCCCCGTTGATTGATCAAAAATCTGAGGAATTTGCCCGAGCTGACGCCAAAAACGCATTTCGTCAGGTTGAGTTTCATCCCATATTCCCCGAGAATGTTGAAGCTAGCTCGGATGTCGGCCATGTGGTCTTTTGCTTGGACAGATTTTACTAGCATGTCGTCCACGTAGACCTCCATAGTTTTCCCGATCAACCGAGCAAACATCTTGTTGACGAGGCGCTGGTAAGTAGCTCTGGTGTTCTTCAGGCCGAAAGGCACCACAACGTAGCAGTATAAGCCCTGGTCGGTAACAAAGGCGGTTTTGACTTGGTCTTCCTTGACCATCCTTATCTGATTGTACCCGAAGTACGCATCCATAAAGCTTAGAAGCTCGTGGCCGACAGTGGCGTCGATAAGCTGATCTATCCGAGGAAGTGGAAAGCAGTCTTTCGGACAGGCCTTGTTGATATCGGTATAGTCAATGTAGACCCGCCACTTACCGTTCACCTTTTTGATGAGGACGACGTTTGCTAACAATTCCAGGTATTTTACTTCTTTGATGAATCCAGTCTTGAGGAGTTTCTGGACTTCGTCATTGATTGCAGCGTACCTCTCCGAGTTAAAAGCTCTTTTCTTTTGTATCACTGGCCTGTGACCAGGTTGGACGTTGAGCCGATGGCTAATAATGCTCGGGTCAATGTCAGGCATGTTCTCATGGGACCACGTAAAAACGTCACGATACTCAGAAAGAAGCCTTTTCAGGTCGGCCCGGATCTCAGGTCGCAGCTGTGATCCGAGTTGGACTGTGCGTTCAGGCCTTTCAGGGTCTAGGGAGAACGGCACTAGGTCTTCGACCGGAGTGGCTCTTACCTCTTCCTCGGGCAATCTGGGGTCCAGGTCCGCCAACATCTTTGAGGGCGGGTCGACAGGGAGATCAGTCTCGTCGATCGAGTAGACGGCCAGGACGCCATTGTGCAGAGCTGAGGCTACTCGTACAGCACTGGCGTAACAAGTCTGGGAGTCCACTTGGGATGAACGTATCACTCCAACACCGCCGTCGGTCGGGAATTTCATGGCCATATGGTATGTTGACATAATGGCCTTCAAGCCGTTTAGCGTTGGCCGGCCGATGATGATATTGTATTGGGAGGGTTTGTCGACAACTAAAAAGTCGACTACTCAAGTGATCCTAGCGGCTCCTTCCTTGAAAGTCACCGATAAACTGACCTTTCCGGTTGCTCGGACACATTCCCCCACGAAGCCATAAAACGGGGTCCGGACTAGGACTAAAGGGGCGTTGCTTATTTTCAATCTGTCAAAAGCCTGTTTGAAGAGGATGTCGGCTGAACTGCCGTTGTCGATTAAAACACGCGGTACTACATTGTTGGCGATGGACAGTTCGCATACCAGGGCATCGTTGTGGGGGTGCATCAGTCGATCTACTTCATCCTCGGTGAATGTGATCGGGGTGTCTTCTTGACGGCATATCTTGTTGATGTGCTTGGACATGTTTATGAATTCACCCCGCTCGATCCGCCGAGCTTCTCTGACGTAAGATCGCCGCCCACTCGACGTGTCCCCGATAACAGGCCCGTCGAATATCGTGTGAACAATATTCGGGGGATCCTAGGTGTTCCCACCGTCGGTCCTAGGTCGGTTCTGTACGTCTCGGGCCAATGAATCATTCCTTCTTGAGGTGGACCTCGGGGTTACAACCCGCTCCACAAATTCCTGTAAATGACCTTCTCGGACCAATCTTTCTATCTGGTCCTTCAACTAGATGCATTCCTGAGTACTGTGCCCCACATCCTTATGGAACTCACAAAACTTTGACTGATTTAGCTTCACCTTGCTCCCTCGGAGCTTGGGTGGCGGTGTTAGCAAATTTTTGCCACTAACCTGGGCGAGCACCTTGTCGATAATCGCCACCAATGGTGTGTAGCTTTGAAACTTACTAGTCGGCCCCTTTGGCTTCTCAGATTTCTCTTTCTTCAGCTTCTTACTATGCTCGGCGCTGCTCTACTCCGACGCCTTCTTCTGCTTCTTATCTTTCTTTGTCCCGCTCGGGCTAGCCTCTTCCCGGCGGCTTTTCATGTATTCGGCAGCGTCTGCGTGTCTCTGAGAATACCCGAGCATTTGAGAAAACATGCTCGGCTGCTCAAAGGCCAAGGACCAGGTCAGCTTTTCATCTCGGAGACCCCCCACAAAAATGTGTTTGAGGGTCTCGTCTTCGATGTGCTTGACCTCAAGAGTTGCCCGGGTAAACCGGTTAATATAATCCCTGACGCTGTCGTCGCCCTGCTTAACAGCATACAGGTATGTTATTTCTTTCCTCTGCGTTTTGGTCGTGGAAAATGCTGAGGAGAAGGCGTTGGCCAACTACCGAAAAGAAGAAATTGATCCGGGTTCAAGTTGTCGAAACCACTGCCAGGCAGGGCCCGTAAGAGTGAGTGAAAAGGCTTTACACATCGCCGCGTCGCTGGCGTTCTACAATAGCATGTGCCCCCGGAAGAGTTCGACATGCTCACCAGCATCCGTGGTCCCATCGTAGGACTTAATTTGCGGCACCATGAACTTCGGCGGCATATGCGTCCGCATTATGTTGTCCGGAAAAGGTGGGTCCTGAGCTCCTGTCTCATCTAGCCAAATCTGCAGTTTCGGATCTCATTAATTTGGCGCTGCAGTGCCCGGAACTGGCGGCTATTGGTGTCTTCGGGCAATTCGACCCTGTAGGGTACTCCGCCCTCAACACAGCCTCCAACTCCAGGCTGGCGGTTCCTGTTTGCTCCCTGAGACCCGAGCCAGTCAAATATCGAGGCTCGGGAACCTTGTGGCCATGGAACACGAGTCGCTTGGCGTCCAAGACGGCGTTCCTGAACCAACCTATTATTAGCTGAGATTCCTCGGGAGGATCTTGCAGACTGCTTAGATTGGGCTTCTTCGAGGTTGGCCGCACTTCGCTCTACCCGACCTCCAGCCTGGTCAACTTGGGCCAGGGGCGGCAGAGCTGGTGTAGCTTGACGCTGAGCCTGCTGCGCGAGTTGTTGAGTCAGGATCCGTACTGCGTCTGTAAGTTCTCGAATCGGATCTTGGGTGGCCGGGGCATCTACCAGCTCGGCCCTGGCTGTGCTCCCTTGCCCCCCGGATCGGGACCTCGCGGTCCGGGGACGGCCTCTAGGCCGGCCTGTGTTTGGTTGCCTATTTCTCGCGTCGCCCGACCCCTCTTGTAGGGCTGTCTCGTCTCTGGCGTTGCCTAGAGTTGTCATCTCGGGTGTCAGAGATAATGTAGCTGAATTTTGGATGAAGGCGTAGGTGCCCTCCTTCTAGAGCCAAAATGTTGATGCTTACCGTGGTCCGGCGTCGAATCAACGCCCACGTGCGGCTGTGCACGGTCTGACCTCTCCTTGGACTCGTCTCTGCCCGGAAGTGCACACCTGCAAGAGGAGGGATGCTTCAGAGAAGATAGTAGGGTTAGTCAATAGACAAGGGCTCTCCGATGCTCAAGGCAGGTATTGCTCGGCAGAGGTCGGTAGCTAGTTAGGTGTGTAGAAGAAGTCTCTCTCTAGAATGCCATAAATGCATCCTATTTATAGGCCATCACTTGGATCGGGTGTAAAGCGGGTTTTACGCATTACTTGGGTGTCACATCAAGGCGTGTCAGGCAGTAGGTAACAAGTGTCGCACCCATCGCCCAATGGATTGGACTCTATCGAACGGCAAAGTATCTGCCTTGTGTTGGCCTATAATGACGAGTAGTAGCTTGCCTGTGAGTAATGTTAGTCCGACCTGAGCTACTATACATTCCGAGGTGGAAGCCTTCTTAGGGCGCAGCCTTGGATGCCTGAGAGACACCTCGGGAAGAAGTATAAAGCATCAGGGGCCTATAGCAGGCTCTTTGGTGGTTCTGTCGAGCTTATTAGCCGACCACCGAAGTTAGTGTCCTCGGCGGTGGCGCTGAGCTTACCCTCAACAATAGTAAATATTATATTTTCTAGTCGTCACAATACTGACAAGGGAGAAGGATGAAAGATATAAATGATAAGGATGTGTAGATATTTTAAGGTTTTTGCTCTCAATTTTTCTTAAAATATTAGTTAATTTCTCATAATATGCTATAAATTATACATTCTTCAACTACATGATACTATTTACTAAGTTCTAACTTAAATATGTTATTTTACTCCTTCTTCCTAAAAAAAATATATATATATATATATTTTTCTCATTCCCTAAATGTCCAACATGATGGCCTTATAATTAATTATTCCACCTGCACATGACTGTGTATTTGAGTTCCTTTGATGTTATCATATCAATTGTCACATTTGGCGGCCCATTATATCTAGCCAACAAACAAATTGTGCATAAGCTGTTTAAAATGTTTTTATATATATTTATATAATATTACATGCTTTTTTAAAAAATAAAAGTTCAGCATTTGTGAATAAAAAATTAAGGTTTCCCAGGAAAACAAAAGGGGAAAAACGACTGAAAAATGTTTTTATTTATTATTAGGGTGCATTTAAAGTCAGCTTTTTTTAGCACCCAACCAAACAGGAAAATTCATTAAAAAAAAAAAAAGAATCAAACGGGACAATTTTCAATAGGAATCAAATTTACTCTTTTTTTTTTTCTGGCTTTTGAAGAATCTGGTGGGGATTTGTTAGCTTTTTTAAAGTGTGCATATCTTTTTCAAAATTAAGTGGAAAGGCATCCGTATTCTTGTATGGAGATTTGATGCGGAAACTTCCCTTTCAGAGTTAGATATGCTTTCTGTTTTAGAAAAGATTCCCTTATTATATAATATGATTTCCGTTGAACAGATTACCTACTATGATTATGGAAGTTGATCAGTGCAACATAAAATCCCTCCTTCATTAAATTTAGTTTCATTTGTACCCAAAAAAAAAAAAAAAAAGAAGAAAAGAAAAAAGAAAGTAGCATGGAAGCTTCTAGACTCAAAGTAAAATTATTTAACTTTGCCCACAAGGGCTGCCACTTTCCATGTAGATACGGTCTCGTCATCCCTAGCAATAAGTGTTACTTCATTAATAATGTTATCTTTTCATGAGAACAAAAAAGAAAAAAAAAGAAATATTGCATATAAAAATTTACTCTACAACATCGTTGAATTTTAAATTCAGCTGTATAATTGTAACTTAACGTGTGCTTGAATTATAAATATTTAAGTTGTTTAGCGTTATTGTAAATTTATAACTTATCTTTTAATGCTAAAGTTTAGAGTTGGAATCTCATACCTTAACGGAGAGGAAAAAATGATAGAGACTTTGATCAAATAGGGAATCTTATTTTTAGTATAGCTGTATATATCACACTATGGCCCAATAACTTGCGTAATTGCATATGCTTGATGCCAATCTACCAACATCTGCCATTGATGAGCTTGACTCTCCTTTTTTTTTTTTTTTCATTCATTCATTTGATCTCCAAAGAGAGTGTGGGAAAAAAAAAAAGTGCAAATACGAGCAAGACAACACATTGCAAAGTGAAAGAAAGAGAGTACTCACTGGAAATGGAAAGAATGTTGTTAAGAGTCCGTCATAATGGGCCACCAACCTCAATTATATTTGAAAGACCATTCTTATTTTACGTTTTGCACACGGCGACAACTAATTTATATTCACATATAATACATAAATATTTTTATTTATTTTCTTTATATCTATATATATATATATTCCTCATCTTTGAACTCTGCTGACAATGACAATGTAATGTTATATTAAACATAATATCAAATTTTGATCATTTAATATTACTATATATTTTGTTTTAAAAAAAAGGATATATTATACTTTTAGTGTGGTGACGTTGAATTAAAAAAAGTGTGTAAGATTTAAAATTGTCATACTTCGTTTTTTTAGAAATACTGTTACTCTGTTTCAAAACCATAGTTTGGACAAAAAATTTCAGTCCAAACATAAATTAGTGTTTGACAATGTTAAAAAAAAAATTAGTACATATAATTAGTTTAAAATTAAAATTCTTAATTCAAACTTATTTATTGTAATAAAACCATTTACATCAAAACTTAATGTTATATAATACATTGTTATCGTCTTATTACAAAAATGCTACTTTTTTGAACGGTCTCAAGGTGAGAACTGTAGATACTGTATATATATATATATACATTTATGGCATCCATAAAAATTTACAATTGGCAAAACGCGAACCCAAATAATATAAAAGGCCGCTGAGTACTTGAGCCATCATGTTTTCTGGCTTTTGTTTGTGTGGCCAACGATCGGCCTTGCTACCCAATTTCCCAAATTAATCAAACCCATTTCATATTCATCTCTCTCTCTCCTCTCTCTTTCTCTCTCTACATCTGCACCTAAGATAAATCAGAATTGTATGAAAACCCAAACACGAATTAAGAAGAACATGACAACAAGCAAAGCGGCCCAAATGTTTTCATCACAGCAGCAGCCACCAAGTAGTCCTAGCAGCAACACCCACGAATGTTGCATGTGTGGTGATTATGGCTTCTCCTACGAGCTCTTCCAGTGCAAACTCTGCCGATTCAGACTTCAACACAGGTCCTATATATGTATTGGTTAATTGATATCTTCTGGGCTTTTCAATTATTCGATCATCTTGTCCTTGCAATTCCTGATTTACATCTAGCCGATTGAGAATGTATTGAGTCCTGGTTCAAGTCCGAGTTATTATTATTTTCTTCGTGCTAATTCGGATTAAAATTAATTATGATCACAGGTACTGTAGCAATCTGTACCCAAATCTTGCCAATTCTCACAGATCAATCTGCAATTGGTGCTTGACTGAGAAAGATGACACGAAAGACAAGTCACAGAATTCTTCCAGTTCTGATTCAATTGCCAAGAATATTAGTAATAATAAGCAACAAGAAGGAAGTAATAGTACTGGTCTTATCTTGAGGCGACAAGGTGGAGGCAGTAATACCCTGAATCACTTACAAGTAGTCAAGTACGGCCCAATCAAGAAGCAGAAAGCGGTGGAGATTTTATTGCCGTCGCCGTCACCGTCGCCGTCGAGTACGAGGAAGAGGATGATGACAAAGGAAGAGAGATTGAGAAGGACAAGGTCTGAGGATATATCAAACGCTTCTGGGATCATCACAAAGCATGTCTTTAGGAATAAGGTCAGAAGGTACAAGCTTTTGGATGAGGTTTCAAGTTGAAGTTTTAATTCCTACTAGAAATTCCAATGCTTTTTTTTTTTTTTTTATCGCAGATATGTACAGATAAATTGAGATTGTCATGGTTTTGTTTTGGTGTGGGAATTTTGCCGTAGATGGACTTTGCTTCATTGTACAGAACACTTTAATATTAAATAACAGAAACTGATCTTTAATTTTAATTTTAATTTTCCTTTTTTTTTTGTTTTTGTTTTATGATTTGTATGTATAGATCTTTGGCTTGGGCTATTAAACTGATAATACGTAAAAGTATTTGCATCATCAATACGATCATGATACTTTGGTTGATCAGAAATCAAGGTACAATATAATTATGGATGCTAATAAATAAAAATTATATTGTCATGGCTTAAGGCTCAGGACATATATACTAGAGTACTTTTAATTATAAATTAATTCCCATATTTATATATATAATATATAGTATATTAAGTAGGCATTGCAGATTAATATTATCAGACATCAGTTAATTAAAAAATATCAACAACTAATCACATGTTTGCATGTGTGCCGATTGTGATTTGTCATTTCTTTAAAACAAGTTAAAGAAAAGAATTCTTTGGACCATTCAATATTTCACTCGTTCCTCGATCGTCGATCTTAAGAAAAGTATGGGGCATGTTTGTTTTCAATATTCGTTGGACCTAATAGACTTAAATTTAGATTCAAATATAAAGAATCTTTTAGACGCGTGTTTATTTTTTCAAAATTTAAATCAAATGAGTATTAAGAATTTAAGTTTTCAGAGTTTTGACTCCCCTAAACTCTTGATATTTGGATATTTTTGCTGAAATTCTCTCTTTTATATGTGAGGAAAAAAATCATAACTTTTTTATTTGATATTGAATTGAGTGTATTTCTAATAAAGAGAAGAATAAATTAAGATCATATTAAATATTTTTTAGGACCATTAACATTAAGATTTTATTAGATTTGTTAATAAATCAAAAACTATTTTTACTACTACTCTAAACATAAATTTCAATTTTATTCCATATTCAGATTAAAACTTAAATGCACATCCATACTTCAACTTGGATAACAATTCAAATAACTAATTTAAATCCTAATTCAAATCACACAACTCAAATCAAATCATTCATTCGAATCTGTATACTAAATGGACCCTGAATATATAAATTAATCTTATTCTAGCTGCTCAATACAACAATTACAGTGTAGGAAATGAAAAAAAAAAAAGAATATGATAATTTAATGAAATTTAAATAAAAAAAGGTTAGAATTGAAGATACCTATAAAGGATTTTTTTTTTCATGCCCAAGAAATTTAAGAAGGGATATTTATCTTTTTTATATCATTTTTGTTTTTGGTTGATTCAAAAATTATATCTTATGTTTTTGGTCTCATTAAATGCATGCATTCATATTAGATTTAATACACAAATCTATACTTTACTCAGATAATAGTTAATTTTGACCTTTAAAATGACTAAATTATTTTTAAGTTAAAAAGAAAAAAATTAAAATTTTCAAAAAAAAAAAGAAGAAGACAAAAATAAAATCCTTCAAAACACTCATTTTTAGGATATTTTATTTATTTTTGAAGTCAAAAACTTTAGCATAAAGGTTTTTTTAAGTTCTCTTATTTTTTTAATTCGAGAGTATTTTAAGCAATTTTTAGATCAAAATTAAAGGCTGATCAAAAAAAGTATAAATTTATTTGTTAAATTCAATTTAAAGTATACATTAAAAACTGTAAAGTAAAGAGTTATAATAAACAATTGAAGATATAAAATGACAAATAACCCATTTAAGAATCCTCTTTTTATATGGATTCCAAATTGCCAAGTTGCAAGCAAGAACACTTTAAACTTTGGTTCATGAATTGGAAAGCTTCAGATTCCTGGGAGAAAAGCAGATTCTAGACGCTGATTACTTGTGCCAATCATCCAATACAAGTACCAAAAAAAAAATTAATTTAAAAAAAAATAAAAATAACCATAAAAAGTTGACTTGGTAAAAGCATAGGACAAAACGATGCATAACTTGACCTTTATTTCCTCATCAAACTTTTTTTTTTTTTCCCTCTTGCTAAAATAAAACCGTTTCTTTTACGCTAAGACATTCTTTCTTGTATCCATTAGTCGATGATGTATAAATAAAAAATTTATGTTTCCCAATTTTTTTCAGTCTTTCTCATAGCGTGTATCATGGGCTTTTTCCCCTTCGCTTTTAACGCCGTGCTCCATGGGCTAGTCAAGTCCACAGATCGATTAAATTGCTTGGTATTTATAATGTGAAAAACTAAAGCATATTGAGGGGAAAAAAAAAAAAAAAAAACTTATATATGTAGCCACTTTAAGCTTGTAGGTCCCTTGATGTGATTATGATATGATGCCACCTCAACTCAACCATAGGGAACAAACTCAATAATTGCCATGTCCCTTTGGATTATTACGCGGCTTCAGTTGTTTCCAAGAACCAAGAGAAATGTGTGTGTATATATATATAGATATATATATATATATAATGTCACATTATTATATATGGCTATTTTGAGCAGGTTTTCATAATATCATATCATTCATCTATAATATGAAATAGCTGTGAAATTTTATGAATAATCAACCTGATTAATTATTCCTATAATCATAATGATATCGATTACTCATGGATTTATATTCTTTTCATCATCATAGTCGTCGATGAAGCAATTTATAATTTTGTGTATCAACAAGTGACTCATATCACGAGGTTAGCAATATGATCATGGTACGCCAAATCCTAGGTTTATGTGACTAGGACCAATTGATTAGTACTAATACAGCTTTAAACAATCTCATACGTATGAAAATAATGTATAATTATATAGATTTTATATTATATGCTTCCGAATTATCTAAGATAGGCTCCACTTTGATCAATATTTATCTTCTTTTTATTAATAATATATATATATATATATAGAGAGAGAGAGAGAGAGAGAGAGAGAGAGAGAGACAAGCACATATAACACTTCAAAAAGAACAGAACATAACAGCATAACCAGCTGGCTTTGATCAATTTAGTAATAAATGCGCATACTATAGACCGTCAAGCCAATTAATGTTGTCTATGTTTCGAAAATATACAATATTAATAATATATGGAAGGTCACAACTGGTTTGTATGATTTTATATATATATATATATATATATATATATGTGCAAATACGTATATGCGTGTGTGCGCAATTGGGGGAATCTGCAGACCATGTATTTTTAGGCATACTAGTGTTCTTACCAATTGGTACCATAGCTAGATCCTGAGGAATTAATGAATTAGACTTTCCTGGCTGAAATCTGGATATAGTTGGTGTGGTTAGAACCATATATTATAATATATGAGAGCTTTATATTGTAATAAATTTTTACTTTATATTTAGCCTGCGAGAGCTTAACACTTTTATAGTTGAAACTGTATAGTTTGAATCATAATTGCAAATACCCTAATAAAGATTCAATGATATTTTTGGAAAATTATTTGTCTTTACAAAGGGGAAAAACTTTCATCAAAAAGAAAAGGGCATAACAAAAAAGGTCGGCTCTCTCCCTCTCTCTCATGCACACACTGTTGAGTTGTTCAAGATAAGCTTCTTATTGGTGGTTTCGACTTTAATCACATTAACAATTTTTATATAGGGATATTATCATTTTAGTACCTTATGTTTTAGAGAAACATAACTTTAGTATTTTGTTGTTTGAAAATTTTCAAAAAGGTAGCTTGTAGTTTTCAAAAATATTATTTTAGTATCATGAGTTTGTGTTTTGTGATGTGAAATTTTTAACTTACCCTTTTATTTATGAGCCCTAAATTATTTTGTTGAAACTACAAACGAAAATAAATACAAATAAAATAAAAAACAAATAAATTCACATATATGCTTTTCTTTGATGAATTTTGTTTATATTTGGTTTTGATTTTATATTGTATTTTTACAGAAATTAAATTGGGAATAAAAGGGTAAAAAAGAAATTTTACGTCAAAAAACACAAACTCAAGGTACCAAAATGAAATTTTTAAAAGCTACAGGGTACCATTTTGATATTTTCGAATAGCAGGGTATCAATATAATGTTTTCTTAATATACAAGGTACCAGAATGATAAAAACCCTTTTTCATATTTAGGTTTGATCAAAGTAATTTTAATCGAAAAATCATTTTCATTTCTATAGGATTAAAACCTCGCTGCTAATAAAAAAATAGGAGCGAATCTAAAATGTACACTACATACTAAACTAGGTCTCACTATTTTATAAACAACGAGGTTATAACTTGATGGGTTAAATAGGATTGCTGTCGTCAGTCTCATCACCCTTTCTTTATGAAATTGGAAGTGTTTTACACATTTGAACAACAAAATTTAGCGCCCTATTGAGAGTCAAGCCCATGAGCTTATCTTGCATAAGGTCATAACCATATATGACCACAAAACGCACATAGTGAGATCCATGCAAGATGATTTAGCATTTGGGCTAGCCAGGCGTCATGAACACAAGTGACTCTGAAAAGGGGATCCATAGAAATTAAATTTGCGAAATTAAAAAAAAAAAATCTTTGAATATATGTAAGGATGGGAACCTTGGGATTTGTGTCACATAAATTAATTTGCTGGTTAAAGGTTAACAAAATATGGCGTAAATTCAAAAACATAGAAGTTGTGACAGCCTATTTTTTAGATTAGATTTTCCTTTCTCTTATTCTCTTTGGCACTGTTTTGTACACTGAATTCGATAGGATTATGAGAAGAATTGAACTGATGTTTTGCTTACTCAATAAAATTTTATTAGAAAAAAAAGCTTGAAAGTTTACTTCATTATCATGTTACATTAGTTTATGATATTTTTTTGTACCCTCATTAAATTCAAAGTCTGACTCTGTTCTTGGCTGGGGATGGGATGATGGCAAGCTCCGGCGGTGGGCGACGACTGATCTTGAAGTTTGAAGTTCCGGTGGCCGTTGAGGTTGAGTGTGCCTCTTGATTGTTAAAACATTACAATCCAATTCACTCTTGTGGGACTATTTTCCAGTCAATATTGGTCACCAAATTACACGGGATTAAGATTATATATCCTAACCCTAGTATGAAGCCCAGTGTAACAAACACAGCCTTTGTGAGACAAGATTTCGTATTTAAGATGCATAATCATAATCCTCGCTGTAAGTTTGATATTGTATACGAATTTAAAAAATATATATATGAAGGATATTAATGCATCTATTAGTTGTGGGGTTATTGGAGAGCTCTTGTAAATAAGGTGGAAAAATGGATGTGCCAATTAAGTAGAACAGCTAGCACGTGGCCTCTTTATCCTTGTCCTCTACATCATTGTTTTATCATAAAATCTCCTAAGGTTTAGGTCAAATGATAAATTCGATCACCTTGTGTTGGCAAGAATTTTACAGAACAACTCTTTTTTTACACTCTCGGTTCATTTAAAATTCTATTCTAACACCTTTTAATTGATTTAATGACATAATATTAAACGGGTTGAACTTCACAAATCATCTACTTTACAACTATTCTTAACGTATATTTGAATGCAATCACGTCTATAACTACTTGTCCCATAGGGGGTCGAATTTTTAGAAAACATTTAACAATTTGAACATCAGTTTGTAATTCCTATAAATCCAAGGTTAAACATTGTATTTCACTTGACCAGGGCAACAAATCAGTTCTGATGAGTCATGCAACAAACTCACCAAGTATTTTCAAATATCAAGGGTACCAAATCATAATCAAGCATTCAGGCCAGAGGATCGAAAGCAAATCAAACTAGAATGTCTTCAAGCTCTCTTCGCCTCTCATGAAAGATCTGCAAGTTGAACGCGGTTAGAAGAATTTATATTTGTATGTATGCATGTGTGCATGTATGTATGGAAACTCCCAGCTTGGCTTTGTCATGTGTCGTTTAATGTCATGACGAATTCCACGTGTCAAAAGCGCCAACAAGATCCTACAACAGCTACTCAGAACAAGGAACCCATTACAGGAGAATTTCAAGCGCCGACCCAAATTCTCGAAAGGAATATGTAGAGCTTAAGAATGTAGCTTTTTTTATTTCCCCTAATCAAAGTTGATTTTATTAGACAAGCTCGGCTGCTAAAATTGTTGCCACATTGGGGGCCAACATCCCATAGGATACAAAGCTAGTAAACTTTGACTTGAAAGCCCATTTAGACAAGCTATCAGCTAGAGCATTGCAAAGTCTACGAACCCAACCAAAGTTAAGCAAGGATAAAGAGCTAAACTAAGTAGAAACAGTAGAAAATTGAGGGAGGGATATCCACTCCAGACACCTTGAGCCAAATGACAAGATAGAAACCAACTCTTTGCAATCACTTTCAACGATAAAGGAAGCAGGATTCTTCATGCTACCTACTTGAAGCGCTCTTAAACAAGCCAGAAGCTCAGCCTGGAAGGCAGAAGTTGCTTTGACAACACCCGTCCAAGCCAAGACCGGCTCCCCTCGAGAGTTACACAACACAAAAGGAATCGCAGCAAGGCCTTCCTTGAAAAAAGCATCAAAATTCATCTTAAGATTATCTCTTTCTGGAGGCAGCCAACGATATACTTGAGTACACTGTGCCTGAGAATGCTGAGCAGGGAGCAGAGACTGGCGCACAGCCTTGAATTCCTCAAACCTCTTACCAATCTCAACCAGAAGATAATGAGATCCACCGGCTTTCCTCTAAATAAGACATCATTCCTGCTTTTACAAATTAATTCAATTAGGACTGCCGCGAATAGCAGAAAACCTCCTCTATCAACAGGATGACTCAAGAAGACATCTCTCGGATTCAGCAACAGTCGAAGGAAGTCCAGGGGTCTTCACATCCAACACCATCCCATCTGACAGCCCATCTCCACTCGAACCACAATGATCTAGCGACTACACAATCCTTGAAGAGATGAAGAGCGGATTCTTGCTGAGAGTGACAACAAACAAGAAAACTCTTAAGTTGATGTGGTTCAACCGATCTCCAGTAGGTAGAATATCATTCCCCAATCTCCAAAGAAGTTGTTTATCTTGTTCATGAAGACTGCTAGCCCACAACTTCTTCCATATAGAATTTTTTGGATTGAAGGCACCTCTATTAGCATCCCAATAAGCTCCCTGCACTGAGAATTTGCCATTACAAGAATTCTTCGGAACATGAAGCATCTGTCACTTGACCTGGCTGCACTTTAATGTCTATAATTCGACCAACCCACCGAGTCCCTCTTAGCTGGCACCAATTGTAACGTGCCACCTGTTACCCCTCTCTATGTTGTTCCTCTCCCTAAAATGCCAAGCCACTCACCTCAGTCCTCTCTGTCAGACAATGATGCGATAAATTCGCCACATCAGCAAAGTCCCTGGTTGACTCATCATCTCCCTCGCTTAAAACCCTAGTAGGAGAAACTTTAGAACCCTGAGTCGCCAAGCTAGCACCCCAATTCCAGAAACTTCGGCCAGCCACGCTTCAAGTAGAGAAGGTGTCCTCCGGCTCAAAACAAGAAGCGTCACCAGAGTCAATCTTCAACCATGGGCCATACATGTTGGCAGTCGGATGATGAGGAGGCCGAATTTGATAAGGCTCTTTAAGCTGACAATGGATCTTATCATGTTCAACGATCCCACAAAAGTAATAGATATTTATAACCTTCTTGTAATTCAGCTGTATCCAAATTAGTGTTCCCAATTCTCTGTCTAGAAAAAATCTCGTAAGCAGAGGTTTAGTAATATCCACCAAGACCTTGAACTTGAGGAATTTTTGCAACCTCTTCTCCTCCATGGGTGGCCAAAAATATTCTAGGAATTTTCCAATGAATAGGGCAAACATCTTCGCACATTCCTCCTGTAAGTAATTCAGCAGTAACCTATGAGCCCTAACCCGGAACTCACATTTACTAAAATCTGCCTCTGTCATGGTAAGATTCAAAAGCCAACGCTTGAATACCACTTGGGAATTGTTGATTACCCAAGGGTTCCTCCTCAGAACATACATCATATCATCTGCAGCAAAGAACAGAAACTGAAATAGTCCGGGCCGAACTTCATCTGCAATCCACCCATTTGACCATCTCCTTATTTTATCAAAGAGCTTTTGAATCAGTTTCATACCTGACGGCTTCCTAGAGAGCACCTTGGCAAGCAAAACGCAGTGTCAACTAGGCCGAACCTCACACGACACAGATGGAATCTTCAGAGTAAGAACCGTCTCCAACATGGAAAGAGGTCTGAGCAATGACATAGGCTAAATCCTCCTTCTCAGCTGCAAAGGCCACAGCCTCCTTCTTGCCTCCAGACGAGGCCATAGCAGGCCCAGACGACCAACAAAAATACTTGAAAACGCAAACCAGTAAGAATGAGGCAAACATTGAGTGAATGATGTCCAAAGCGAAATGTAAGATGGGAAAAGCAAAGTAAAACATCAGCATTGGCTCAAAAATAGCGGAAAAAGAATGGCGGCGGCTGTGAGAATATAAAAAAAACACTAGGAAAGGCAATACCCAAAGAGCAAAACCCAGAAGAGACGCTAGCTTGCGCAGAGAGTGCCCTAGGCAAAATGGGGGATGTAGCTTGGAAACATGAAAGCAACAAACAAAAAGTAACATCTCTATCTGTTTGGTGCTTGAGTAAATTTTTTATTTCAAGATCGAAATCTTCTCAAGGAGGGTGGAGTTCTAACACAGAGAAAAACTAAAGTTTATTTAAGTGTGTTTTATTATGTAAATTAAGGTTGTTAGTCTTATGCCAAAAAAAGTTTATAATGATTATTGATATTTTTGAGCATAAAATGTATTTTTTTTTACTCTTTTATTTTTGTAACGTCTCACTTATGACTCACAATTTTTCAATATTATAATTTTGTCCTAGGTTTAAAGTATTTTTTTTTTTGCAAAATGGTGGATATTGTTATTATGGATTTTTATGGTCGTTTCTCTTGTAATCTTATGGATTTAGGGTGCTTAAATCCATGTTATTTTCGTTAAATTTTTTAGGACACGACAGAGTATATGTATGCATGTATTGCACATCGATGTTAAATCGAACCCTATTGTATATACTTGAAGTCTAGTCGTATCAGTCGGACACTCTCGATGAAGCATGCATCAACAAACTTGAAGGGAAGAGTCCCTAAAAGCCTACATGGTTATTACAATAATAATAGTCGAAATTTATGCACAACTTTTTTCAGCCTTTTTTGTTTTTTGAGCTATTTAAAAGAATCATTAGTTGGGTAAAGAAGCTAAAAAAGAATAATTAAAACATAAAATAGATTGCTAACAAAATGTATGCATTATTGCCCATGCAAGGAAACAAAGTTTGAGAAGTTATGTTCGAAAATCAAATAACCAAAGAAAGTGGGGGACCCAACGGGCGGTAGTAACCTAGGAAAGGTTGAAGTGCCAGCCCTGTACTTGGTTTACAGTGTTTGTGACCACCCTCACAAAAATTAGGCAATTTTTTCTACAAGAACTAAAAAATACACGCATTAATAAGTATCTATCTTTTAATTGTTAAATTTGTAAAATTTAATTAAATTTAACAGTTTTAAAACATGCTTTTACTAGTAGAGGTTTTGCTGAAGAAGTCCCTATAAAATGATATATGGACCTCTTAAGTGACACTGTTTTTGTCTTTGCAGCCATTGTTCGTTTGGTGAGTTGTCACCTTTTCTCAGTGAGGACATACAATTGAATAAAGATATGGTGGCCCTTTGACTCCTAACGTCAGATACACTCGACATTACGCATACATATCATTTATACGTTTTTTATCCAAAATATTTAAAGCAGTTTCTTATATTTTAGATTCGTAAGATGTGTAAAATAAATCAGAATTACTATTATATATACCGGAATTCAAATTCTATATCCATATCCTTTGCTTTGATCGTCATCGTCGCCATTATTATTACATCATGTAAAGAATAAATATAATAAGTATTTTATTCACCCCATTTGACAGTTTCCTACTATTCTACTTAATCACAATATGATGTGTACACGTCAAAATCAGAAATGTAATACGTTAAACGGCAAAAATAAACAGAAGTTTTTTGAACAAAGTTAACAAAATAATGGTGTTGATATAGCGCCGATCGCGATTAAATAATAAGAAAAAAAAAGCATAATTACAAACTTTTTACGGGCAGTTTCCATCAAACTTTAACATGATTATATATATATATATATATATATATATAGGAGGCAATTGGACCCCATTTGCAAAAGCCTCCAAAGCCAGATTATGCCCTACACAGGTCCTGGAAAGTGGTTAGGTAAGGAGGCTCAGTTCAATCACTTTGTATTCATTGGATTGTGACTCATGACCAAACTAAGCATCTCAACAACAGATCATGCTCATAAGATATGATTCCCGCCAGTTAGTATAAGAATCATTTTGAAATTCTCCTTATTATGACTTTCTCTTATAAATAACTAATAAAAACAACTAGCTGAACTTTCCAAGTTAGGGTTCAATTTTGCAGCCATAATTATTTACGCTTTACTAGCATGCCATTTTGCCCAATCTTAATTTAATTATTTAGTTGGCCATGCTTAATATTTTTAATAGTTTTTTTTTTTTTTTTTTGGGGGACGGTCTCTGCATATTGCAACATTGAAAACTATACTTGTCTTCCGCTATGAGGACAAGAATGATTAGCTTCATGATGATCGGGTCAAGGAATAATTTTATCAAATCTGCATTCAATTAGATCGAGAAAAGTTTAGACTGACTGCTAATACTAATAATCAACGCTGTTTAATTGATCTTTTTCCGCTTGGATCAGTAGTATTATAGCCTGAGCAATTGAGCTGAACAAAACGTTCGGAATCAGTGGCCCCTTTCGTTTTTGACATCGTTCAACAACTGACGTTACAAGATACCGTCATAAATTTAAACTAAAAGTTTGAACAAAAAGATAAATTTTTGTGAAGGATGTAACAAAAGATTTTAATTGTGGTTGAATATCTATAAAACAAAAGGGGCATAGGTTTCACATTGTATCCCTTGCATTATAATATTCAAAAATTATTTTTAGTTTTAATTTCTTTACAAGCATATCATCATATTATAATTGATAGACAAATTTGTACTTTTTTCTCAATCAATACTTCATTTAACCAAAAAAACATTATTAGAATATCCCTCAGTTAAAAAAAGAGAACAAAAATAAAAAGTTATAAATATTTGAGAAAAAAACAAATATATAATCTGAATTTAAACATGAAGAGATCCCTAATTCATCACTCTCTAACAACAACAACCCACCCCAACCTACCGCTCCCCTGTTGCAGTTGACGCCTGGCCCACCTCGACATCATCAATGCCTTACCCCCTTCCCCTCTACCTCCATGGTTCCATCCTCGAGTCAATCGACCTCTATAGCTATCGACAAACCTTCGTCTTTTATCATTAGAATTGAGTGTTGATTGAGAAAAGATGCACAATTATTTATGAATGCATGCTTTTACAGTAATAAAAGATACAGGTTATACTTTTTAAATAACACTTAAAATAACTAACCAAAAAAATAATGAAGATATTGAGTAGTGATCGATAAATAGTCATCAATAAATATATGTGATCTACTTTTTTGGGGACATGATTAAACACTTTATCCAAAGATATTGTTTGTTTTAGACAATAAACAATTATGATTTCCCATCTTCATATTATACTATTGTTGGTTTCTTTTCTGTTTTTCTGGTAATGATAATATCAACATCATTATAAACTTTATTAGAGAATGAGGACGATCGATGGAAAAGAGAAATGATGGGCCAGGCGCATAAGCAAAATTCTTTTGCAGAATAGAATGTATCAATTACGTCTTTGTATTAAATAATTTGTTCCACTTCGATTCTGTGTCACATTGGAAAAAGACAATTGACAAGAGATTACTTATAAATGGGCAACTTTGTATATTTGAGTTAATTTGCACGGTGTACATGTCGTTCGCACGTGACCTACTTTGGTTGAAAGTTGAAACTGAAAATGATACTTGCAAGATTTACAGAACGGGGCATGATATATAAATGGGCAACTGTGATTTGTAACAAGGAGGGAGGGAGAGAGTTGGATGGAGCTTAAAAGTAGAAAAATATTTGGTAGCTGTAAAATAAGAGAGGTGTTTAGAAAAGTAGTGGAACTAAAAATGTTGGTTTGAATACTGTATCATATAAGAGCTTATACTATAGTAATTTTTTACTTTTTACTATAGTTGTTGAGAGTTTTATATTGTTTATTGGTTCCAATCAAGATGCCAAATAAATGCTAAGATAATTGTAATAGTATTTTATGTTTTCTTAAAATACATAAGTATAGTAATTGAAAATACATAAAATAATGTTTTTGACTTTTTTTCCTTAAACTACACACAACACGTCCATGAAAAATGCTAGGTTATTCTTTTTAGTCTTTCTTTGGTAGTGTTGGGTAATACATGTTATTAACAAATGCTAATTTAAAGAAAAAAATAGTATTTTAAGAGTATTTGGTATATACGATCCCACTTTGATTACATAAATAGACGTTTATGGTAAATTATATGTAACGCCCTTGAATTTTTAAAGTAAGGTTAATTATGTTAAATTTAATTATTAAGTGTGCCAGTGTAAATTTTGTTGTTAATTTTAGCCATTCGAAAATTTTGTTGTATTTGTCATATTTAAAATTCGACTTTTAGTTTTTAAAATGTCAAATGATTTTTTATCCTACATTTTTCTCATATTTACAAAAATGCCCTTTGGGCTTTACTTTTTCTTTTTCTTTTCCCCTTTCCCTTTTCTTTCCTTTTCTTTCACTTTCTCAGCTCTCTATCTTTTCTCTCTTCCCCGACCCTCTCGTCTCTCTCTCTGTGCAAATCTCTCTCTCCTTCATCTTTGCAAAAATTTTCAATCTCAAGCTTTATTCTCATTGATTTGAAGCCAATAAACAAGATTGAAGCAAAAAAGCCTCTCCAAAAACGGTGATTAAAGGTTAGCCCTTTTTCTCTAAAAACTTTTGATTTTCGTTTTGAATGTTTGATGTATTTTGAAATCCAAACTTTATTGAGCTTAGATAATATTTAATCTAAGCTTATAGGACTTGTTTCACAATGAATCTAAGCTTTATTTGAACAAAATTTGATTTAATTAAGTTTTTACGTTTTTCTTTGATTTTCAAATCAAATGTGAAATTGAGTTTAAAATTGGGAAAAATGGTTTAAACTTGTTCTATAATGATTTTCAATGCTTTTTACATGATTTTTATGCTCTGGGATTGAGAAAACAGGTTTTAAATTTAAATTTTGAGTTTGGGGACATCGAAACTCAAAGTCTCGGGTCCCCAGATTTTACCAGTTCAGCAGGCCGAATTCATAGGTTCGGCATGCCAGAGTCATCAGGTCAGTAGACCGAACCAAGGAAAAGTTCGGCAGGTCGGTCTGGATGTTCGAAAGGCTAGACTGTGCAGTTCGACAAGCCGGACCAGGATGTTCGGCAGGCCGACTATGGACTTAAAAATTGTGTTTTTACTTGGGTTTTCAATATTTAATGATTTCGAAATGTTTCAAAAATGATTATGATTTTGGATTATGATCATTTTAGATAAAAAAGGCACATTGATAATTAAATTAATAAAATGATATTTGTTAAGTATGATTTCTGATTTTAAATGCAGCTTTCAAGATTTTGAACATATATAAAGCATACATTGGATTTTATTTAGAGCTTACGGTATTAGATTTAAATGAAGTAGGATATTGCTATCCCTTTCTTTGGTAGTCCCTTTTAGATTGTTTTGGCCAAAGTTTATTTCTTAAATGTTTCCTTTAAGAATGATTTCTATGTTTGATTTTAAAGAATTGTATTTGATATTCCTTTCGGATTTCCAAAACCCGTACGATGATGTTTTATCAAATTGCTTTCTAGTAAGTGTTTTTATTGATTTGTTAAGACTTTGAGATTTATATTAATTAGAACGAATTGTGAATAATTCTCTACTCTTGATCACTATATTTAAAACATAACTTGTTTTTAAGTTATTATCCTACTGAGCCTTTCGCTCACGTTTTCTTGTTTTTAAAATCCCCCTTCCAGGTTTGGAGAGGAAGGATGGACCTATGATCGAAACTTGGCTCTTTGGATTGAAATGGTATTTTCTTTAGAATTGTGGTATGATGCGTGTACTGTACGACTTGTTCCAGTGTTGTTGTCTTTTTTGTCTATATCAATTGTATATTTTTAATTTATCTCAGAGACGATGATTTTTAGTATTTTTGTATCATTATCCTTGATATTGTATTTTATTTACCAGCCCACCTTCGTGGTAAGCATTCATGTGATGGTGAATGATAATAGGATCTCGGCCCTACCTTCATGGCATTCACGTGACAGTGACCGCCGATGATAATATTTGTTTTCGATGATATTTATTTATTTTTCACGTATATTTATTTATTTTTTCTTTAACTACTTTGCTTATTTCATCTTATTTACCTAAAACTCTTTGACCCCTTTTCAGGGTGTCACATTATACTTGAGTGCAGTTTGTGTCAATATTTTGTGATTGTGTGGAGGGTGATAGAAAATATGGATTTATGTATATTTGACCACAATGCAAATGGGGGAAAAATTGAACATAATTGAGAGGTAAGATCTTTGTGCAATTGGCTAAAGTCAAAATGAACATCATGTCCTCAAACTTAAATATAATACGAAAATGATCTTGAGGCCAAGCAAACAAAATAAATATATAATTATTATACAAGTAGCAAGTAGGTTGGGTAATTTAAAAATATTAAATTACGCCATTGGATCTGCTATATGTCTCATAAATGCTACACCAGCCCATGATCTTTAAAAATATTAAGTGTGCCTTAATTTTTAGTAAAAAATGGCGGATGGTTGACATTTGAAATTCAAAAATTCAGTTAATATGATATAGGTATGTGATTATTTATGTGAAAGCTAAGTGAAGAATTCTTAAGTAATTTTCGTGTTAGAGACCAAAATAATAAATAAAAAATAAAAGTTTAGGATGTAATTGGTCAGAATTAAAAGTTGAAAGATTAAAATAACAAAATGCTTGTAATTTAGAGAGCAACACTGTTAACAGGTAATTTTTTTGATAAGAACAAAAAAGGCACCAATCAATAGGTATCTGTTTCCGGCCAACAGATTTACAAAAATATATATATATATGTATATATATAAACTAAATCTAATTATTTTAAAACGGGCACTAGCTAAGTCCCATATTAATAACTCTAAAATATTAAACAAAATAAATGAGTTTGTGTGTAATGTGATAATCAACAACCGAACCTAGCTTGCGTTAATGCTTCGCTGTGTCGCATTATCTAAATCGCAGAGAGAGGGGATTAGTCAAACTTACTGTTGTTGGAATAATCCAAAAAACTTTCAAAGTCAAAGAAAATTGAATTCTGGACAATTCCAATTTCGAAAAGCCTGTTGGAAAACCAACAAATCCCAACTGCCAATGTTTTGGTGTGTTGTTCAACCCAACCAGAAGCGACCAAATGGCAACCTTCTTTCTTGTTTGTCCATACTCTCTTGTTTTTTTGGCTGGATCGTCCGTACAGTCTTTAGCCTAACTAGATAGCTTAGTCCGTTTGCAGCTCGTGGCGCTTTATTTTAGAATGGAATGAAATATTTTCTCTCATATATTATATAAAGGTGTTAGCTTTCAGCCAAAAAAAAAACAAAAAAGCTTCATGTTAAAGCGCTAAATAAGAAAAACTTCTGCGAATTTCAGGCAAAGGAAAAATATGTATAGATAAAATTTGATGTGAGAACGGTCACAAATTTTTTTTAAGGAGTCAAAATTTTGTCTTTGCTTTATTAGTTATCTACTAAAATAAAATAAGAAGCAGGTGAGATAATTTTAGTGCCCATCACTATAGAAAAAACATTTAAACAATTTCATACTTAAACAAATAAAGCTAAATATAAAAATAAAATAAACCATAATATAAAATTTTTTTATATTACAGTATTTTAAATTAAAATAATTAAAATTAACGATTTAATTTAAGGTTGTCAAATACTTTATAAATTATCCTTTACGAAGTCAATTAAGCCAATTAAGCGGCAATGGTGGTTTAATATTGGGATACACAAAAGTTGAATTGATGCTTCTTTTTCCCTTTAACGAGCAGAGTTGATGTGCTTTTCTGTTGCAAGAGTAACTCTCCTCATTCTCATCAGGATACAAAGTTCAAACAAAAGGATTTAGAAAAAACAAAAAGAAGAAGAATAATAAAAATAAAATTGAAAAAAATGGGCCTGTTTGGTTGGATATTTAGATTACGGTTTAAATCATTTTGTTACAGTATTTTTTCTCATAAAAATTTAAATCTTCATTCAAATATTATACTCAAATACTCGAACCAAACAGGCCAAAAAATGTGTATAATCTTTGCTTTGCTCCTTGCACCGTTGACACAGTGGCCCATGATTTTAAAAATTTTTACTTTTTCAACTATTTTTTTTTTTGGCCCCCCTTCAGTTATGAATAGAGAGCACAACTCTAATGGAAATAAAAGAAGAGTGTACGTACCCCGATGGTAAGTCTCATAAATAATAAGGACAGTACTTCTCAAACCAATTGCCCCCAAAAGTAGGTGCTTTCTTAAGTAATCATTACCTTGTCAGACGAAGCAAAAACTGGCAAGCCAATCTTTGAATCTTCAATGGCTAGATTGTGGTCGTTCAAGTATTACACACCCCCTTCTCATTTTAATTGCTTTTACTCGATCAAAACTCCTGCAACAAGTAAACATATTGTATAATAGATTTCCTTCCTTCTGATTTTTTTTTTTTGGGTTATATACTCTACACGACACGAAATAATAGCCACAATTATAACTTGAGAAAGTTACACAAAATACCCTCATAACACACCATTTATAAAAATTTTCCTACCACTTTTGTTTTTTTTAAATTGTCTCTTTTTTTTATCTTATTTTTAAAATTATTAATTACACCTTCACTATTTTACCAATTATAATTAACTCTCAAAAATCAAAAACCTTAATTTTTTTTTTGTATCTGTTTCTCTCTCCTCTCTCTCTCTTTGTCTCCCATCCTCTCTTCTCCGCATCTTTTCTTTCTCCTTTCTCTCCACCTCCGCCGGTCTCGCGAGTTCGATCACGCATCACGTTTGAAGCATCGTCGTTTGCTCCTCCTCTAGTTCTTCTCTCTCTCCTCCACTGTCGGTTTTAACGATCTTGCTCTTGAAACATCGCCATTCAAGATTAGTCAGATTTGACGGTTGAAGCATTCTCACCGTCACGATCTCACTATCACGAAATGGATAGTGTTGTCATTGTCTCCTCTATGATCTCACTGTTGTGATCTCACCTAAGCCATCACTGTTATTCGGAAGATCTCGTCCAAATTTGATAGTCAAAGCAACACCGAGATCGTCAAGATCATTAAGGGTCCGTTTGGTTCGAGTATTTTGATAGAGTATTTGAATAAAGATTTAAATTTTTGTAAGAGAAAATACTGTAGCAAAATAATTCAAACCGTGATTCAAGTATCGAAACAAACGGGCCCTAAGTCTTGACTACCATAATCTTAGATGTAGGTTTTTGTTCATTATTTTTACTTCATTTTTTGTAGTGCTTTGTAAGTTTGTTGGAAGAGGTAGAGGATGACCAACGCCGCCGATGATGAACGATCAATGGGAGAAGGAGAAGATGCAACCGACAACAGAGAAAGATAAGGCGATGAAGAAGAGGAGTGGGTCCAATCATGGTGGAGCGATTGAGAGTGCTGCTCAGACTCAGCATCGACAAAGGCTCTAGTAGCTTGGCAGTGGCAAAATTATTCGATTTTAGTTTTGATTTTTTTTTGTTTGGTTTGAAAATTTTGCATCTGTATCATTATCTTGATTACTGTTTATTGATTTGTTAGTTGGAAGAGACAGTAGTCAAACAAGATCAGTCTGATGATAACCATTTAAAGATGAAAATATCGCTATTTTTTATTTGGAACCTGGCAGGTTCTGCGTTATAATTTGACGGGTTCCAAGATAGAACCTGTTGGTTCCAACGAGTTCTTGGACGAAACTTGATAGGTTCCAGAGTACAATCTAGCGAGTTTTAAGATGGAACCTGGTGGGTTCCATTATGCTCTGGCACTTCGCACCAGTGATCGAAGGCATTGGTATTTCTTTGTTTTAAAGAAAATATATTATTATCTAGTAGCTTCCACTTCGAAAACCTACCAGCTACAATCTAGGATCGGTGCCGACAACCAGAGACGGTTGGCGCTTTTTTGTTTCAAAGAAAAAATGATAAAATTTGGTAGGTTCTAAGTTGAAACCTGACATGATATAATCTAGCCCCCTGCTCTTGTGACCAGAGGCGGGTTCCACAATAGAATCTAACAGGTTCCATTTTGAGAGAAACGATAACTTGGTCTTTTAAGAAATTCTCAATTTCAAATAAATGGGCAATTTTGATAAGTGATTTGATAGATGACAAATTTAATAAAGTGGTACATTTAAGGGGCATTTTTACAAGTTGCTCTTATAACTTTGCAAGCCCACATAGTAAAAACTGTTTCAGTGCAATGTTAAATTAGTGTGTTAATGTTGAGCTTTAGCGTTTGAGTAAGAAAATCATTTTTCACTATCATGTTCCTATTGGTGTTTAATTTGATATATGCTATTTTTGAGGTAAATTAGACACCAAATATGAGATATGTTAGATTTTGACATTTAATTTTTTATTTATTGATTTATTAACTTTTTCATTAAACCGTTATTACACTAGCGTCTTCACATTCTTTAAAAATTAGCTTTAAACTTTCAAAGCTGAATGGTTATTAAAATAATGTATTGTATTGGAGCACAAATAAAAAATAACTATATTATTAAAAAAATTTAGTACCAAATGTAATATTAATGTTAACAATTACATTAAAGATAGTTTAAATTATATCCTACCAAACTATCTCATTACATGAACATAAAATGTGTTTGGTATGCAGTTTGAACTAATTTATTATACCATGTGTAAATTTTATATTTTAATATATTTTTTATTTTACGTTGTAACATATAAAAATTTTATATTGTAATTATTAAAACTATATAATTAAAATAATGTTTTTAAGCCCTCTCATCGCCTTGCTCTTCTTCACTTGGTTAAAAAATCCTCAATGACTATCGGGTTAAAGAATAATGAACCTAATTAGAGAATACTGAAGTGGCAGAAGCATGGACATCGACAAATATCTCTTCCAAAGTTGATTAGCCATGACTTGTATTAAATGTTTGATAACGTCTTAAATGGGATAAGGATGAGAAGAGGAAAAGTAAGTCCCGCTCACAAATGCAAAGTGGACCATGGGCCCCAACACTCTTTATGACCAAACCCAAGAAATTCTCCTCCAAAGCTGCACGCTTTGGCGTGTGATAATTTAAATAAATGATTCCACCCAAAAAAAAAAGTGTATATATATATAAATACAAGAGCAAAAACAAATCAAATAAATAAACCAACAAAATAATGAAGGAAATGAAATAATAAATTATTGGGGGAAGGGGAACAAAGACATGAAAGTGGAAAGTGGAACGTGGAACGTGGCAAAGGGCGTTCTTGGGTGTAGCATTCATATCACTCTTTTTCAAACGACAAGAGCTGTAAAACAATTACCACGCGACTTTAAGCTCCCCGCCCTCCCCTTCCCTTCCTTCTGCTCTAATGCGTTACTAATGGCTTTGCCTTTTCCCCTTCTTCGTTTCGTTCTCTCAGAATCATAACTACACTCACTGATCTTCGTCTAGGAATTAATCCGTTCTTGTTATCAGCAATGGGTTATTTCTCTTGCAATGCCGAGTCGGCGATCGCCACCTGCGACTCCTACAACTGGCCGGAGCTCAAAAGGAAATCCAAGAACAAAGCCAGTAATTACCATAAGAAGCCCCACAAGATCAGGGAGTTTTCCCAAGAAGAGCTCGTCGCCGCCACGAATGGCTTCTCCGCCGACAGCTTCCTCGGCAAGGGAAGCCACGGCAGCGTTTACAAAGCCGTCCTCGACGATGGGAAGCTCGTCGCAGCCGTCAAAAGAACAAAGCTGATCCACAACTGCAAAACATCGACGTCCGCCTTCCACGAGAACGAGATCGAGATACTCTCCCGCGTCCGCCACCCGAGGCTCGTCAACCTTATCGGCTTCTGCGCCGAAGCCGACGGAAACGACAACAAGCTCATCGTCGTCGAGTACATGCCCAACGGGTCGTTGTACGACCTGTTGCACTCCGGCTCGAGGCCTCCGGGGTGGACGCGGAGGGTGCGGCTCGGGTTGCAGGTGGCGAAGGCGGTGCACGCGCTGCACGCGTCGAGCCCGCCGGTGATCCACCGGGACATAAAGTCGTCGAATGTTTTGATCGACGAGGACGGGAACGCGAGGCTGGGGGACTTCGGGTTGGCGCTGAGGGGACACGTGGAGGACGTTCGAGTGAAGTGCACGCCACCGGCGGGGACGTTAGGGTATCTCGACCCGGGCTATCTTGCGCCGGGGGATCTGAGCGCAAAGAGTGACGTGTTCAGCTTCGGAATCCTCCTCCTCGAGATCATCAGCGGGAGGAACGCGATCGACGTCAATTACAGCCCGCCTTCCATCGTGGACTGGGCCGGGCCCATCATAAAGAGAGGCGACTACGCCCACATCGGCGATCCCAGAATCGGCCCCCCGCCGGAAAGGGCCGTGGGCCGCCACCTCGCGGTGCTGGCGGCTAGATGCGTCAGGTCGACGGCGGAGAAGCGGCCGGCGATGAGCGAGGTGGTTGAGTGCCTGCAACTCATTAGCAAACGCGCTCACGCGCCGCCGATGTGGAACACCATAAGACGGCGCGTTAGATGCGCGGAGATCAATACGGAGCCGCTGCGGAGCGGCCACCGGGAAGCTTGCGATGAAAGGGATGTGGAAGCCGCCGCCGCCGCGGCGGCGGCTGAGGAGATTAGTCGGCGGAGGAGGAAATTAGCAAGGAGAAGTGTTGAAAAAGGAGGAGTTGGTGAAATGGCGAGGTCAAAGTCAATAGGTTCGTTTGGAGAAATAATGGGTCGTGCGGCGACAGTGGGAGGGAGTGAGCAGCGGAAGAGGGCGTCGGGAGTGGCGGTGAAAATGGCGCCCGCGGTGGTGAGGCTGAGCAAGTCGAGGTCGGTGGGAGTGTCGCGTGGGCTCGGGAAGAGAGCTGGAGGGTTCGTGTTGGAGCTGGAGAGGGACGTGGTCATGTCTCGTTCGAAGTTAGCGGGGGAGCTTGATTTGTCCGAGTTGGTTATTGGTTTGGACCACAAATCTGACGACAAAATTCTCGAGAAACCGTTAGTTTCCCAGTAACAACCACTAGTAAGTGAGCATGGCTGGCTTCGTGGTCAAAGATTCAAAAGCTTTTTTTTACATGTCACTTTTATACACGACGGCACATTCAATAGAGCTGAGATGATACACTCGTCGTCCGAGGATAAGGCCTGCCATCAAGACTCAGTGAACACTCTTACAAAAACTTGAGAGGGTCCTTTTGATGGCTTGCATGTTGACATTAGCCGCCTACTTCTCAGACTTTCTTTCAAGAAAAAAGAAAAGCCTACTAAGGTAATGCCAAATTAAATTCAAATAAAGTACATAGAATATGGTCAAGCATCATCAAGTGGGTATGCTTTTCTTTTCTTTTCTTTTCTTTGACTGAAATATTGTTTAGATAGAAAAAGAGTAAAAGGGATCCTGAATATGTTTTGTGGGGTGTAGATTCGTTTTTTCTCCATAGGTATATTTCTACTGATGTAATTTAAGTATTTATGTTTGTTTTCTCTTTATTTTTTTTTTCTAATTTAAAATTCTTTCCTTCTATCACCCGACACCAAAACTAATGTATCAAAGAATTATGCGCGACATGACACATTTCTCCCCGTTTTGCTTCTTATTTGTCATGCAGGATTGGTAACTGTCCCATGATATTATCGGTTTATAAGTAGCTACAAAAATTCCTTGCAGTTTTTTGAATTACCTCAAAATCTTAAAAAAAAGATGTTTATCTTCATAATCAATAAATATATAAATCTATATTTACATGAATAAATAGTTAATTTTTATCTTTAAAATGATCAAATTATTTTTAAATAAAAGATAAAAAAAATTAAAACTTTCAAAAAAAAAAACAAACAAAACATCTATTTTAGTTTTTATGCCTTCTTGAAATTTTAAAAAAAAACTTTAGTATATATTTTTTTGTTCTTAGGGTTCTTTTATTTTACAATTTGAAGATATTTTAAACAATTTTTTAGATCAAATAGAAGATTAATTAGGAAAAAGTTTAAATTTGTGTATTAAATATATAGGGATTTTAGAAGTATCAGTTAAAACTAATATTTTAAACTAATTTTGGTTTGAAAACATTTTAACACGTGGAAACTTTATTTTGTAGTAACTAAAACTTTTGATTTTAATTTATATTGCTAAACATCATACTAATTTAAATATATATATTTGATGAGATAAAAAATTAAAAATAAAATGTTTAAGTACACTTAGAATATGGGATAGAAAAAGGTAAATATATAACCAAAAAAATCATTTTGTGGTGTAACAATGGTCGAGGCCTGATGATCCACAACACAAGTGAGTTCGGGGTAATCTACCGAGTTCCAAAATACTTAATTAATGCCATTGTAGCATATCTGTCTGCGTGTCCATCCCCACATATCAGCAAGCCAATATTGGGGATCCGCCAAAATCCCGTTTCTACAAAGATCTGGTGATTATATATATATATATATATAAACATATATTTATATATGCAATAGCTTGGCTCTCCAAAGATCCAGTAAATTCGTGGCTAATAAACATTTGAATGCATAGTCAGCAAGTTAAATTGTTAATTAATTTGTTTAATTTGCTCTAAAGGAAAACCGTTGATGGCCCGTATTTACAGGGGTCGGTGTCCAGTACTGCCACGGCGGTGGGTTTGAAAACCAAAAACATTAAATGCGTGAAGGACATGATCTCGTGGGTTCTTTTTGTCGTTTGCGTTGAATTGCATTATAGTAATAATAATTATTCTCTCCTTTTTCCGATCGATATGGAATTTGGATTGGTTGATATTCATAGCTGCAAGAGCTGTGGATTTTATTGTTCGCACCACACGGCCATATTGGTTGGTCTTCAGCATGGGTTGAGAACTTCAGATCCAGACCAGCACCCACTTTAAGAATGTCTTACACCAGAGGAGAAGAATTTATGATCACATGTGTTTTCCTGGAATTGGCAGTGCTCTCCTATCTCGTGCTCTAATATATATATATATATATATATATATCACCCATGTGAAAGCTCACAATTAAAAAATAGAATGATGAAAAATAATAGAATTATTAATATTAATGATCTCTAAACTTTAACGTCCCTGAATTTTAGAATCACTACTTTACCTTTTGAATTTTTAAAACTCTTCACTTTATCTCCTAAATTAAAAAAAAAATCATCATTTTATCCCTAAATTTTTAAAGCTTCTCGTTTTGTCTCCTAAATTTTTTATTTTCTTTTCAAATAGATGAAATTAAGCACATGTGATTTGCACATGGGTCACCTATAAGGGCAAAAATAAAATTTTATCACTTGTAATTTTTATTTCACTTTTACACTCTCACTTGACACCTTTTTTTCCTGAACTCTCATTTGGTAAGAGTTTGCCTGCATGTTTCTTTTTATTTTTTGTGCGCAACTCATTTAATAAGTCAATATTATTTATCGATATCTAAATTTGAATGCTAAAGAATATAAGTTACACATTAAAAATGAGGAGATATCGGTGAACAATATGGGGAAGAAATATGCATACAAACTCTTCTTAAATAAGAGCAGATAAAAAAGTTAAATGAGAATGTAAATATGAAACAAAACTTGAGAGTGATAAAATCTCATTTATGCCCTTACAGGTGACCTATGTGTGAATCACGTGGGCTTAATTCTATCTATTTAAACAAAAAATACGAAAAAAAGAGATAAAATAATTAGCTTTAAAACAAGAGTAAAATGATGATTTTTAAAATTTAATAGATAAAGTGAAGAGTTTTGAAAGTTCATGGGGTAAAATAGTGGTTTTCAAAGTTTACAGAGAAAATGAGGGTGAGTATAAAGTTTATACGCCATTAGTGCTAATAACCTAAAATAATAATAAGAAGAAGGATACCACTTCTTTGAATTTCTCTAGTGATGCTAATTTCTAGATTATGTGATGCACGCTTATTTATTGAGCTTCTTAATTTTGTATGTACCTCTTTTCTGGTAAAAGTTTCGCCCTAAAAAAAAAAAAGCAAATTCTCCTAATTGCTCTAAATAGAGCCAAAAAAATGCTTATCTTGTCCATGAATTACGAAAAGCTATATGGTATGGTTTACCATTTATTGCCGCAAGACTTTGCCTGATCGTGACATTGAACATTTTCATTACTAATTAATTAAGTAAAAATTACATAATCTACCTATTTTTTAAGGAGTAAATTAATATCTGTCTTTATTATACAAATATCACTTATGTGTCCTTTTTTTAAAATTTCATATATTTAGAACCCTAAAATAGCCTCTAACTAAATATTATCATGTATTTAAATTTTTATAACAATTTTTCTTATTTTTTGAATAGTTAAATTAATAAAAAAATATACACATATATTTCTTATTTTAACATATTAGATTGATGCATTATCATTATCACTTAAAGTCTTAAAAAAATGAAATGAATGTCATTAAGTATCATTATCATTACGTATCATTAACTTAACGATATAACAATTATATAACCTATAAGATACACAAAAAGACTTAATGAATACTATATCATTAATTTAATTATATATCACAAAAAATAAAAAAATATCATTCACTTGAAGTGTTAAGAAATGAGTGTCATTGCGTATTATTATCATTATGTATCATTAACTTAATGATATATCAATTATATAACTAGTAAGACACATAAAAAAGACTTAATAATACTGTGTCATTAATTTAATTACAACACTTTAATTTCAATTTGTCGATAAAACTACATCATTAATTTAATTACAACATCCTAATTTTAATTTGTTGGTAAATCCAAAATGTCAATAAAAAAATTTCATCTTTTTAGGGAATTTTAAAATCGTTATTTTATATACCAATTTGAATTTAAGCAATAAGCACTCCAATTCTATGGATTTTTTTTAAATATAATGATATCATAATTCGTTTGAAATCTTAAATACATATATTATAGTTATTCTAAAAAAATAAATTAAAACTAATACTCTTATTATTATAGTCATTAATATCTTTATAAATATACATGGGGACATATAAAGAATATTTATTATTTGTAGACATATTTTAATTCTATACATAAAAAAAGTCACATGTTATCATCACTAGCCCGTTTCTTTTGGGGTCTACAGTCCTTTATGATCAAAATTTGGGCGTCCATTGTCGTGGACTTGCAGTTCATGATCCAAATTGCATGTGATTCTCTTTCTTTCCCTCTCTCCTTTTAAACTTATTTAGAGATTATTTTAAGTAAAAATTACATAATCTGTCTAATTTTTAAGGAGTGAATTAATATATATATTTGTTATATAAATATCACTTATATGTCCTTTTTTTAAAATTTCATATATTCAGAATCCTGAAATACCCTCTAACTAAATATTATCATGTATTTAATTTTTTTTAACAAATTTTCTTATTTTTTGAATAGTTAAATTAGGGAAAAAATATACACGTATATTTCTTATTTGAAGATGTTACATTGATGCATTATCATTATCACTTGAAGTCTTAAAAAAATAAAATAAATGTCATTGAGTATCATTATTATTGCGCATCATTAACTTAATGATATAACAATTATATAACCTATGAGATACACAAAAACACTTGATAAATACTATATCATTAATTTAATTACATATTACAAAAAAAAAAAATATCATTCACTTGAAGTCTTAAGAAATGAATGTCATTGCGTATCATTAACTTATAAGCAGTAAGACACATGAAAAGACTGAATAATATTGTATCATTAATTTAATTACAATACCCTAATTTCAATTTGTCAGTAAAACTATATCATTAATTTAATTACAATTATATAACCTATGAGATACATAAAAACACTTGATAAATACTATATCATTAATTTAATTACATATTACAAAAAAAAAATATCATTCACTTGAAGTCTTAAGAAATGAATGTCATTGCGTATCATTAACTTATAAGCAGTAAGACACATGAAAAGACTTAATAATATTGTATCATTAATTTAAGTACAACACCCTAATTTCAATTTGTCAGTAAAACTATATCATTAATTTAATTACAACACCCTAATTCTAATTTATCGGTAAATCTAACTTGTCGATAAAAAAATTCCATCTTTTTAGGGAATTTTAAAATCGTTATTTCAAATACCAATTTGAATTTAAGCAACAAACACCCTAATTCTAGAGATTTTTTTTAAATATAATGATATCATAATCCGTTTAAAATTTTAAATACATATATTATAGTTATTCTAAAAAAATAAATTAAAACTAACAATATCATTATTATGGTTATTAATGTCTTTATAAATATGCATTAAGACATATAAAGAATATTCATGAACTGCAAACATATTTTAATTCTACAAATAAAAAAGGATCACATTTCTCATTAACCCTTATTTTAAAAATTAACAGTTTATACAATTTTGTTTCAACCATCAAATATATATAAAAGATTTTTCATTCTATATATATATTTTTTTAATTTTGATATGATTTTAACCAAATCCAATATATATATTTTTTAATTTTGATATGATTTTAACCAAATCCAACATGGAATGAAGTACACTATCAATTTGAGGCCCTAGAAAAAATGACCCATTTTTTAAGCCTTTTTTTGTTAATGGTTTTTCAGTAAGATTTCTATGATGTTAAACTACCCACACCTACGTTAAGAGTTTAAGGGTATGTGGGCGCTCTCATACGTACATACATACATAAGATATTCATTTGATTTGAAGGTGGAATATTTGAATGTTAATTAGCAAATTGGCCTTAATATTACGGAGTGTGAAATTATAGTTAGATTAATAATATAATTTCGCTTGTATAATCATTTGTATAAAATAATTTCACAATAGAGGCGCCTCAATTGTTTTAGTGAGAACAGGTGTTTTGTCCACTGAGATTTTAAAATTTAACATTGGTACCATAACCTACACTCATACCTAAAATCTCTGTTAACTTTTAGCTATATCTTCTTTTAATTTTTTTTAAAAAATCAGTTATAGCCCACTTAACTATATATATATTTTAATCAGGGGCAGAACTACATGCAAACCAGGGTGAGCAGTTACCCTCTTGAACTTTTTTTCTTCTCTTAACATTGTATATAATATTTTCTAAAAATTATATTCTGTCATTCCTAAAATTATACCGAGCCTCGCTCTCCTCCCTCTTAAAGTTCTATATTTTATTTCTTTTATTTTTTTTTGGTAACATTAGTATATGATCTATCCCTCCTCACAAATTTTTTTGGCTCCGTCCCTAATTATAATTATTCTGGTTGGATTGCCAGTGTACTATATTGGTTGAGCTTATTATGGTTGTCAGTTAATTACTCTAACGAAAATGCTGTTGTAACATACAACATAAGAAAATGTTAGGCTTGGATTAAGTACAGACAGGCCTTTTTTTTCCCCTCCCTTAAGTGCTTATTAAATTGGCACGCTTGCAATATAACTGGAATTTCCCAATTCGGGTTGTAGGCTTAGATTGGCTGGCAAAAAGTAATGCTGCACCTACCGTTAGATTGAAAACTGAATTCGGGTTGTGGAGCAGTATATGTAACTGCAAGTAGTTGCTGACACATTTACGAACTCCATGAAATATGAAGCCCAAGAACAAAAACAAACATTTTTGTCACTGTTACTGAATAGCAGTGGAATTGGGCTCAAGAGTCCAGTATCGGTAGAGGCCTCAGTTTCCACCCATAATGAAAAAGGGGTCCATTGCTCTACCAAATCTGAGCCCAAATTCCTAAAGAAAAAGTAAAAAAAAATTACCATATTGATATGACATTTTGTACTATAGGAATAAAAATTATATTGTATGTATTTTAATGATATTAATTTTTGTTATTCTTAAAAGATCTTGAAAAAAAATTGTTATATTTCAACTTCAATGTCGAGATTTTGCTATGGACACTAACTGCAGTTTCAAATCGCTCCATGAATTCATGTTATATATTATGCAACACGAATTATACAACATAAATCATGATGATGACTGCTTGATGTTGATGATCTTGTTTTAACTTAAAAAATAGCAAATTGATAAATAATTGTCCTAAAACTGTAGTAAAAGCATATAACACATTAGTTTTATGTCTTTCCTTTTTCGTTCTTTAAGCATTTCCAACAAAAGTATAATAGGCCCAAACCACCCACCAATTGCCCGGCACTAAAAACGTGTGGTTATGGTTTGGAGTTTTTCAAAACCGCCCTTTTACAAATCCACATTATCTGTCCGCCAAATTGCTAACTTGTTCTCCCCCTAGTCTTCCGACCCCACTTAATGTGCTATCAAATAAGACACGTGGAAGCATGGTCCTATGCTCTATCTTGGGGCTCTTTGGCAGAAGGCTTGCGAATGTGGGGGGTGCGGGCTTCGTGCCGTCTTCCGGTTCGACCAACTAGTCAGCCTGTCAAGCGTTGGGTGCAGTACTTTCGGTGAGAGAGGCTAATGAGTCAGCAAGAGGTGTTCCCAACGGAGGGATTTTGATAAAAAAGTTTTAAAAAAAACTTTTTTGGACAAATAATCTTTTTTTTTTCTTTACAACAAAAAAAAAATCTTTTTGAGTAAAAAAAATTGCTTTAATTTTTTTTTTATTCTGTTGAGGTTTTTTTTTTTGCTATAGGTTTTTCTTTATCTTTCTAAAAAAAACTGAAGCAGTTTTCGTGTTCAAAAAGTTTATTTTTTAGTACAACAAAAAGTTATTTTTTAGTGACACCTTTTTAGTAAAAAAATTGCTCTAATTTTTTTTTTCATCTTGTTATGGTCCTTTTTCTTGTTGTTGTTTTTTTTCTTATATTTTTTAAAAAAATTAAAACAATTTTTGTGTCTAAGAACCTAATTTTTTTTAGGTGCAAAAAAGAAAGATATCATTTCTCCCTTTCAATTTTTCTTTTGGACCTTTTTTCAAATTCCCGCTTCCCTTCTCAATGTTAGGGATGTCTGGAATGAGTGTGTCAGCAAGCATTTATTGTGGCCCTAGCTAGGTAAGGCGAGACCTGGGTGACCCCGAAGATGGTGTCATCTGAGGACGAAACCCATTGCGATTCTTGCTTCGTGTCATTGAAGCTGCCGACCAAAAGGATCTCTAGTTGAGCCGATGGTAGGAGAAGAATGTAAATAGTTTGTGTAGGTTTTCCCCATCCTAGTGTTGCTGAGAACATGTGCCTTAGTGGTTGAGCTATGTAAGTTGGTGGTGTTCAACAGTCCCTTGGGTGGAGTAGAGAGGATAAATAGGTTTCAAGCTTATTCAGACGAGGTATTCTTAAAAAGGACCTAGAGAGAGAGAGAGAGAGAGAAAGCTCAGGGCTGTGCTTCAATGGCGAAAATGGTGATCTAGATTAAGGGTCTTGTTTTAGCTATGTTGGGGCGTGTGATTTAAAGCCTTTTTGAGGCGTTAAGGTTTCCTAAGGAGAGAGAGCTTGAAACCGGTTTTTTGATGAATTTGTCTAGAGTCTATAGTCATTGGTATCTTTTTATCAAGTAAATTTATCGGTCGTTGGTCGTCGTTGGCTAATGGGATTCCCTCTCGATGGCAGTTTCTTAGAGAGAAGAAAAGTGAAAACCATGGCAGTTGTTGTGGTGGGAGATTTTGGTGTTTTAATGAGAGAAGTTTATGTGAGTAGTGAAAAATGATGGAGTTTAATGGTTGAGATGTGATGGGAGATATTAGGGCTAGAGAAGTGTGTATTTATAGGCAATAAGAAGAGCTTACCAGAAACTAAAGATCTCCTAGTTTTGTTGAAGGTCTGTCCCTTTAAAGTTCTTGGTTGGAGAAGTGTTTTGGCTTGGTTCTTGGTGGGAGCCTAAAATGGCAACTCCCAAGAGAGGAAAATCTCCCTCCAAAAATTTTGAACCAGGTCTGCTATGGAGATTTATGTTGGCAACTCCATCTGACATTCAACCATCCTAAAATCCAGTTTTAGGTGGCCTGCAAGGAGAGCAACCAAAGTGCAGCATTTTACCTAGCCTTTTTTTATATAAAACTCGAGCCTTAAGGAAATGTTCCTCGTTTGACCTAGCTGGGGAGAAGAAGAAGGAGGGGGTGTTAGCTCTAATAGGAAGTGAGTTGATTGGTTTAGATTCGATGAGTGCTCTAGTGGCTAATTGGTCCAGGTTGGGTGAGTGTTCCAAGTGGCTGATTGGTCCAAGTTGGCTGATTGATCTAAGTTGGCTAAGTGATCCAAGTGAGTTGATTGGGCCAAGTGTGTTGGTGGAGCTAGACAGGCATTTTCCTATGGTTTAAGCTGAGGTATTTTAATTGGCTTTTTGGTTCTAGTTTTGATCTATTTTCCTTCGTATCTATTTTATCCTAATTCCTAGTAAACACAAAACCTCCCAAATGAGGGTCTAATTAGACCAAATAAAACAGGTCTATTTACGTTCTTTGGCCTTCTAAACCACAATCAACTTAAAGATCCTTATAATTTGACTTGGGTCTATATACCTTACCTCAGGCCATATTTTGAGATATAAACTAAGCTTGAATCTTACGATAAATGGATATCAATGCAATCTAAATCAAGTATAAACAATGTAAACCATCACATTTAAGGCCCTTAAGGAGGACCACTCAACACTTGAATCTTTTGACCACTAATCTACGGTAATTCATTTACCAATTGGTCACCCTGCTTGGTGACAAGTTGCTTGTACATGTAGAATTTTTTAAATTCAAAACATGATTCCGCATATTGTGATCACCAACTCATACTATACTAGATGTACTTGCATTTTATTATAATTGGTAGACATCCTTCAGACGTTCTTCTCAAAGTTGAGTGGAAGAGATTGGGGTTGGAGGGTTACAAATCCATAATTGTGCAAAAGATTCAAAAAACAAAAATAAGAAGGGCTCTTTACTTTGAACATACCTGACAGAGAGTAAATAGTTTAAAAACTAAACACAATTAATGAAATAGTTCATCTGAAAGCCTCATCAAAGAAACTGTCTCATATGTCATTGATTAAATATGAAAAAACATGTTGGATTGTTGGAGGGTATCTTCATATCGCCATTAAAATAAACAGTAATATGCGTTGACTTTGACAACATGTGCTCCACTCACAGATGTGGACTTTTTAGTAGTTTTTGCATATATGGTTCTTGATAATCGGTGTTCTTATTACGTTCTTGATTAACTATTTGTTGGATTTGAATTGCAAGTTCAAAACACTCTTTTTTATTGTACAAATTTTTATACTAGTATATTTCATTTATGCTTAGGATGTTCTCTTCGCTTCTTTCATATTTTTCGTAGGCTAAGCCTAAGTTCGAACAATATCGAACAGAACCCATACAAAGTTGAGTTTATTCAAACCTAGTAGCTGCTCTACAGCCCCCCCCCCCCCCCACCCCCCCCCCCCCCCAAAAAAAAAAAAAAAAAAAAAAACCTAATAGCTAACCATCCCGAATATTGTTCTTCATTTTAAAGGTGTCACTTGACCGAGTTGATAAAGTTTCTTGGCATAATACCAAAACCAATCTCATTTTTGTAGAAATTTTAACAAGTTTCATCTTTTATTTTTAAGGAACATTGCTACTGCCCCTTATCAATCGGAATGAGGTAGGCTTTAAGTTGCCTCTATGAAGCTTAGGGACGGTTGTTAGTTTTCTTATTATTGTAACCAACCCATAACCAAATTTTGACGTAACATTAAATACCATGGAAGAAAATAATAACAAAGAAAGGTGTGCCCACGTACAGGAAAATGCCTAACGGGAGAGTGACAGGAAAGGCAGGCAGGAGGGTGAGCGAGAGTGTGCGGGCACTGGGCAAGTGTTTAGTGTTATGATATCTAATAGGGTCACAATCCTTGCATTAAAGAAGGAAATTTTGAAAAAAAGGCTGCCACAAAAGCATGGCAATGGAAATCAAGGTCAGAACCCCCTCCACATCCCCCACTTGTTTCCTCGTCTTGTCACTGTCTCTGTCTCACGCCTCCCTGCTCTTTTTTTGGCCACTCACTCAACCACTTACACAACCAAAAAACCATAATATACAGTGAAAGAAAACAATACTAATTGGTACCACCCGTAAACAATTCATATAGTGCATGTTTCTAACTATAAAACCTAATTATAAAAATTGGACAAAAAATGCAAATATGATAAAATAAGTTGAAATTTATTCGCAAGCTGCGGCTTGCTTTGTTCGCGTCTCCGTAACGGCCTTGTTAATGCTTTATTTGAAAAATAAGTTGAAACTCTAAGTTTTAATTTACTCCAGTATAAAGTTCTCATATGCTATAGTAGTTTACTACAGTGTAAAACTCTTACATACTATAGTGTTTAAATTCTAACTTACTTTTTAAACAAGTGTAAAGCGTTCCAACTACATGTTTAGCCCTAGTCTCTGCCTACAAACTCATTTCACTCCATTTTACTATCGCAAGTACAACAAGCTGCCTAGTTCACTAATTCGACATATTTAGAATATTTTAAAAGGTTTTGAGCTTATGGGTCCATAAAAACAGGGCGTATAGTATGCACAAGTTTCAAATCTTTTAAAACGGGGAGGATCGTTTAAAATGAATAAAACTATCAGTTTTAAGAACTTAATATCCTCTTTAAGTTCTAACTGTTCTGAACCAATTTCTACAAAACCCTCCAAGTCTCTCGTTTTTCTTTATAAACTATAATTTTCAAAATGGCCAATTCTCTAATATGATGTTTTATTCTCATTTTAAATTTTTACATTCTAAACATCAGTTCAAAATTACCGTTTAAACTACATATATTTAAAACTACCAGTTTAAGCAAGAAAGTTTAAAATCACACCAGAACGCTTTCCAAAGTGGCACTCAATAAGGTAATCTAATTCTTATATTTTACGTTTAATAATACGTGCATATATAAGAAAATCAATAATTCTAACAATATGATTGGCCCAAAATCTTTCTCACGTGCAAAACATAAACATGTGTTAATAATAAGATATTATTTATTCATGTGATGCTTATCAACTAGTACCCTTTAAATTATTTTTACACAAATAGTTTAGAGCAATGCCAGAGAGGTATGTAGAAACATATAAAAAGACATATACATATATACCCACATATATATAATTAGTGTAAGCAAGGAGTGATGTTCACTGACTTTGACGATCGATATAGTAATTTACGACGTTTTGACTGATAGGGGACAGTGTGTTAAAACACCACTGTCCTATTATTTTAGCATATAATTTTGAAACGGTTAAAACACAGAACGGAATGGATAAAAACAAGGGTACGGATCATTAAATGCGAATTGGACTTGTACGTAATCTAGTTTTTTAAGAGTGGTAATTCTGGAGGTGACGAGTGAGCTTGGTACTTGAGCAAAAATACATACATATACTCGTAGAAAGGTACAGACGATATATCGATACGAGGGCACATCTTTGTGAGTGTGGCCTTTTTGTTATCGAAAACACTTTCAAACATTTCATTTCAAATCATAACTAGTTTCATTGTCTCTCTCTCTCTCTCTCTCTCTCTCTAAAAAGAAGGGTTTTCTTTCTCACTCTGACGAGGTTCCCCGCCAGCTGACATGAGAGTGACAGACGTACGGTGTGAGAGATGTGCGTCACATATGCCCAGCCAAGCATTGTGGGGGTGGGGAATCCCTAATGACGCTACCATTGTGTAAACATGATGCCACCAAGTATCATTCTTCGCTTATCCTTCCCTTCTCATTTACCTTTTTTTTTTTTTTTTTCATAATCTAACATGATTTCACATCAATATTATATAATTCTCAATAAATTGATTTATTTTTGTACGTCAAAAAATCACAATTATACCCTTGTGAATTGTGATTATATTTAGTGGTGGGTGTGTTGTGCAGTTTTATATTGTAAAATTTTTTAAATCTCTAATTTCTTTTCTATTATAATACGATTATGGTTTGATTTGACTTTAACAAATATAAGACTATACAACTCAAATATTTTTTCATACCACATCAAGAAAACACTATTATTTCTAAAAAAAAAAAATTTGTTACTTTATTAAAAAATGTTCTATATTTTTTTTGACATCACACCATTATTCTATTTAGTGCTTTTCAAATTATATATATATTTATATCTTATTAGTGTCTGGAAAAATAAAATCTTATCAATTTGAAAAAAAAACTTTGCCAAACTGTTAGGGTAATAATACGAACTTGATAATAAATAACAACACCCTATAGATATATTTTTTTTTTTGGAAAAACTATAGTGTAGGGTACTTAAATTTTTCATCAATCGAGTATGAAATATAGATGTTTAGATTAAAATTCAACAACTCAAAATTGTGTTATTATTAAAGTTATTATAAAATCAATCACATTGTTGATACCTATTTTTTTACAAGGTAAAAGTCTAGGCCATGTCTCATAGCATGGCCTAAGGTAAGGTACGTAGACCCAAGCCACAGGGCGGGGTCCTCTAAATGGGCCATAGTTTGGTAGGCCAAGGAATGTGAATAGGCCTATTTTATTTTTATCCAATTAAACTTTTCACTCACTTAGGGAATTTTAAGTCTAATTAGAATTAGAATAAAATAGGCATAGAGGAAATTAAAGTAAAATAAGACCCAAAAGACCCTCTTAGGAGACCAAGCCTAACACTAGAAAAAGCCCACTTTTCAACCCATTTGACGTGTCATGCCGCCTATCGTATTAAGTTACCCGTCTCGTCAGCTCACCCACCACATCAGCCTTGACAGCTTACCCATAAGAGTCTTGTTCCAAGGTCCACTACAAGAAATTTCACCTTTAACAACTAATTTTTCAGTCGCAGAAAGTTTAAATTTAGTCGCAGAATACTTTTCGTGACCAAAAATTTTTAGTCGCTCATTGGTCACTGAATGTTGGTCGTAGAAAGTCTTTTACAACTAAAATTTTATAGTCGCTAAATTTTCATGCTTTTTGTGACCAAAAAATTAGTTGCAAAAGAGCTTTTAGTTAGTCGCAAGAAAATTTTAGAGTGCACCAAAATTTACGTTGCAGGAGACCAAGTTACTTTTTACTGACTACATAAAAGTTAATTGACGACTAATAAATAGTTGTCGTTAAAACGTTATTAGACATATAGTGACTAACTTTTTAGTCATTGGAAGAACGAATTAAGTGACCACTAATTAGTCATTGAAGTTTTTCATTTTCAATTTTGTAGTGACTAACAATTAGTCATTGAATGATTTGATTGTAAATTTTGAGTGACTAAATTTTAGTCGTCATTTTATAAAAATTGAAGAGCTTTTTTTTTTCATTGACTATAATATGGTCATGGATTCAAATAGATTTCTATTTTGAATGACTAATTTAAAAGTTGCCAAATACAAATATAATTTTTATATTATTTATTTAATTTTAATTGAACAAATTTAAAATCAATATATAATGAAAAAAGATAATAACCTACATAAACAAAATAGTATAATAACACAAGCATTAATCAAACCAAATACCTAAACAGTGATATAACATAAATGCCATAAAATCCGATCAAGGTTCAAAAGTAAAGATCCCAACGAGCATATACGTACGTCTCCAAACATAAGTGTGTCAAATGAAATAAATTAACAACAAACCAAATAGATAAGAATATCTTTAATATATATATATATATATATATATATATATATAAACCTAGAAGTAATATATTAAATATCAAACGGCTGGTGTAGGTGGCGGTGGCGGCATGTGCTGTGATGATTGAAAATTTGAAAAAGGATGCTCATTTATATTCATGATAGCTATCATCTCTCTTCGTACATCCTCAAGAACTTCATTCTGTAATTGTTGTCATCTCTTCTCGCTCTCTTTGAAAATCCATTGGCATTTGGTTAGCCACATCACCAACACATTGTTGAATTTGTGCTTCAACTTGAGATGCAGATTGGGATGATTGCCTCTTACGCGAGATGGGTCCAAGACCTGATATATATCCATTTCTTTCACCTCCAAGAATCTGGGCATATTGCGGCCTCATCCACAACCTCATCGTTCTCTTCTTGTTGTTGTCTCAATTCAATCATTTGATTCTATAATTTCAAACAAATAAATTTGCAAATTGAATATAAAAATATAATAAACGTAAAAATAAAATTAAAGAAAAATAAAACTTAGATATCGTGTCTCAGCCGAGAAATAAGTTGTCTTTTTTAACAAATAGGAACCAACAAAATCAAAATAGAATATGAACTCAAAAAGAAGCATCAAATCATCCTTCTCCACTTTAAAACAAATAAAAAACGATCAGAATATTTGGGAATCTAGCAAATGATTAGCAAAAACACAACATAGACGATTTAAAGAACTAAAAAAACAATAAAATAAAGAAAAGTCAAAACAATATATTTCCAACTCAAATTTTACATGATTCAATTCTCTCCAACACAGTGTTGTAGTTGCTTATCCTTTCCATTTTAAAATGATAATCTTTGGAGGTCTGGTTGCTCTTTTTTTTTTTTTTGTTGGAAATAGAATATCAAGCACCACTATAAAAAGAGTGAAAATTTACTTCCTACAAGTATAAGAGAGACCAATATGCAACAAGTGTAGAAACGAAACAAACCTGCAATAGAGCCGAAAATCCTTCTAATCCGTGCAATTTCTTCACTCATGCGACTGGTAGTTTTCTTTTTTCAATGAATCCTATAATAACTGGAAGATTATGTAGAAACTGTAGCGCATTTATATATACACATGTGAACGTGGGTTTTGAAAACCCCGCGCGCGGAAACTTCGATTTTTCAATTTTCTTTTTAAATTATTTCCTTTGATGTGGAAAGCTTCGTTTCCTTTTTGTTTTTTTTTGTTTTTTTTTTATTTTAGAATCCCACGTTTATCTCTTTTGGAGATCACCATCATATAATTTTTAGGTTGTTATTAAGATCATCTTTAGTCAATTTTTAAATTATACTAGTTTCAAATTTAATCCTTTCAAAAAAATTCAAATCTAAGCTTATCTATTTTTAAGAGTTAGATTTGTTTTTCAAATTAGGAATTAGACTTATTTGATGTTAGTTTTGACCTATATAAATGAGAAACTTTATATCACAATATTTTTAAATGTTTAATTAAAAAATTTATCAGCAAGATAAAGTTCAAATAATAGTCAAATGTTTGTATTTTGAAAATTTTATAGTAACTAGTTTCCTACTCTGATATACATCAACCATATATTATATAAGTGATAGAAAACGATAGTTAAATATAATAATAAAAGAAAGAGAACAATATATTGCATTGCATAAATAAAGAACCAAGAGATATTTAGGGGCGCCATTGAAAGATTTTTATGTAAAAATTTTCAAGCAGTCAAAAGAAAACAACAATATATTTTGCTCTAACTTCTTTTTTTTTATTTGGTCCCACACTTTTTTTTTTTTTTTGCCGATGATCTTGTCATGTGATATGATATACATTTATAGACAAAGATGATCCTTCTTTCAACTTGTGGATGATTTTTTTTTTTTTGGCTGTTGGCCTTTGTCTTACATTGATATATTTTGCTTACTCATTTTTCTCAAGATTTGTAATGCATGAATATATATATACACACTTTTTATGCTAAAATTCTTAATTTGTGCTCAATTTTGCATTAACTCTTTTTTTCCATTCCTCTTATTTAGGTAATCATCTATTTGAATAGAGATTGTCCCGATTCGCTACTTTCTAGTAGGTATGCCATATATGCTTTCAGGACTTTTTTTTTAAAATTAAAAATATGAAGATGACAATTTTGTAAATAATGAGTGAAAAGTAATATAAGATTTTAAATACTTGGACCCTTTGGTATAATAATTTTAATTTACTGCTTTTTATTTTCCATTTTCAAATATTTTTTTCTATCTTGAAATTGCGCAAGTTTTCTCTTTGTCCATAAATTCAAGTAAGTATAATTAGTATATATATATATGTGTGTGTGTATATATATATGTTAAATGGTTTTCTTTGTAGCCAGTATTAATATATATAAATTCAAGTAAGTATAATATTACTAGCTTAGTTGGACGTGGTTTCATGTTTTAGGAAAAAAAATAATTAAAGCAAAAAAATAATTAAAGCGCCTTTTCATTAATTTTTCCATTTTAATCATTTTAATAACAAAATAGAGAAAGCTTGATTTCTATAACAAAACTTAAGAAAAGAAAGTAGTAAAAAAAACTTTACATTAAGTTCATAAAAAAACTTATATTAGATAAGCGATCAAAGCATGAAGTTTATGCAACTAAAAATTTGATTCTTTTTAAGAATAAAAAAAAGAATTTACTTTCTATTGAATGTTTTTGTGACTAAATTTTAGTCACTAGAAATATTATTTTAGAGACTAAAACTATTTCTCCACTGGAGAACAATTTTTTAAAATATTTTGCGACAACAATATAAGTCGTAAAAAGTTAATAATATTTTCCGACGGAATTTTAGTCGCAAATTTATATTTACAGCGACTAATTATTTTAGTCATAAAAATTCAGTCTTCCCTCCATTTTCAATATTTGGCGCCACATTATTTTGTGACTAAATAAATATGTAGTCACTAAATCTATCTTTTTGTAACTAAAAAATTAGTTGCTGACAAATTTGGTACTAAAAACAACGTACTTTTTTACCAAATATATTAGCGACTAAATTTTAGTGGTAGAAAACTACTATTGGTGACTACAAGCAATTAGTTGTTGAAAGTGTAATTTCTTGTAGTGATGTGATCCCCTGTTGCTGGAGACATATTTCCTCTAATCAGGGGCGGTCAAAAGAAACCTAGCCCCAAGGTCTGAGTTTTGCCTAAAATAAAAAGGCAAAGCTCCTGCCGAATGGATACCTCAATAGTAGGCCACCTGAAGTAGCACCCTTAAGTCAACTGATCATTAATGCTCTTGACACGTTTAGTCCTATACCAAAGACCAAATTCAAGTCTGGGAGGGAAACCTTTCGCTACAGGAAGTTGCCACATATAGCTACTCCCGCAGAACCAAACATGAAATTACCCCAACCAAACTAGATCTCCATTTTCCTCTATAAATATCCCTTTAGTGCTCTTAGAATAAGAAGGAGAAGGAACCCCCATACTACTTAGGCCATCTTCTCTATTATTATCTCCATGCAAAAACCTCCATAACCACCATCTTCTTCAACATCTTTTCAAGCCTAAAAGAACATACCACCACCTTAAACTACTACCAAACCACCTCAAAGCTTCCATAAACTTTATAACTAGCCTTAAACCATTTAGGAAAGACTGTCCCAAGACCCAATTCGACCATTCCACTTGCCAAAAGACTCTAAGTTCCATATATTTTGGTAGACTCCACGAATGTCCAAGTCTTTGTCAAACTCCATTTAGACTCAGAAATAGAGTTAAATCTTTCCAAAACCATCTTTTTTCACGATCCAAATAACCCCCATGCACGAAGATGATCGAAACCACTATTAGTGGACTATCATATTTTCTCTCTATAAAACCTCTCTCTACGCTTTAAACTATCCTACCTGTCGGAGTCATTCTCATATAGAATTGCTTCACCTGTTAGGAACTCTTTTTTAAGAAGTTGATGCACGAATAGGACTGTTAAACCTATTAACCAAAATATCATGCCTTGACTAAATGGACATATCCCCACCACCAAGTACATAGGAAATTCCTCCATAACTATTTGTGTTCCTCTCCCACATCATGTTTGCTCGAAGGCCTTCTTTGGCGAAGCTCTCATCTCCAATGGATTCAAAATTGCAACGGGTCTCACCCTTGGAATTGACCGTCCACGAGGCTACCTGGCTTTAGTTGTAAAGAAGCCAAGGCCACCACAAGGCAAGCCTAAACACTCTATTTCGGCCACTCATAACACCGAAACAGCCTCTGTGGACTCCATAAGCTCCTTCACTTGTTGCACTACCATCTCAGCTCCTGTCAAGTAACACCCAAGACAATAGGAGGAGGTCACCAAGTCTACAGCCTTCATGTGTGAAGGCCCACAACAAAAGAGCCCCAACACACATTATATTACACATCCTTTTTATATCAATTTTTTCTCAAAAAAATCTCAACCATTGATCTCACAAAAGTATTAATCTTAGTCGTTGATTTAGGAGAAATATACAAACCATAAAATCACACCTAAATGGAACACATTAAGGCAAAAAATTGAAGAGAATCTAGTGAAGAGCAAGAAGCCATCCCCAATCCAAATCGCCATCGATCAGCCTATCCCTAATCCAAATCATCACTGAGCAAATCCTCTACCAGGCTCGTGGGCTTCAAATGATAGATGGACTGGCCATGCAGCTCCTACTCATGCCATCACCAAAGTCAAGGAGCTTGACAACTACTACCTCTGCAAGCGCATTTAGTTTGAAGACCAAATCTGGTCATCATGATGTGACACCGGCATCTACGTAGGTACACCCAGTGGGAGAAGTCTCGAATGGAGTTCAGGGGCATGAGGTCCGTACACTGAGTTTAAGATGAGGAACAAGTTCATCAACCACGTGACGAACATGTTCGTACGCACATGCTCTTGCCTAGGGTCGGCTGCCTCTAGTATGGATACATCTACTTGAAGGAGGTGCTCAGGTGTGTAAGAGTTAGAAGGATATTTGAGAGGTGGACCAATTTGAGGTTTAGGTTTACTTAATTTTGAATTTGAGATTGCGGTACTTTTCTATTAGGGTTAATTGTCTTTATGTCTCTGTAAGTGACTTTAGTGACTCTAATATTGCAATTGAGGTACAGTTAGTTGATTAATGAATATTGAGATTTTTGGATTTCCAAGTAATAAATATTGAGAATTTAAACCAAATTGATTAATTGAGAGATTATGCTTCAGTTAAATTTTGAATTTTGAGATTATAGTGGCAAAGCCAAAATGAAGAATCGGATCGGTTTGATCTTCAATTCAAAAAAATGGGCTAGCCGATGGCTAGGTTTGACGGTGGATATGGTGGAACTGGAGAAGAGAAGAGAAGAGGAAGAAGAATAGATGGTGGATATGGTAGAACTCGTGAAAAGAGGTGGAAGAAAAAGGGTTTTGTTTCCCTTTTCTCAGATCTATTATTCAAAACAAATGTTATAATTGGGTACAAAATTATATGTGATAGGTCCTATTTTAATTTAAAGCTCTCTCTCTCTCTTTTCTACCATATATTTAATTCTAAAAGCTACATCTTACTGTTAAGTCGTTCTTTATTGGTGGAAATTAAAACCACTCTCCATAATAGACCTCCCTTTTTTTCTTTTTTCTTTTTTTTTTTCTTTCATATCCTACCGTGAAGTTCCCAGAAAAAAGTATTCGCTATAGGTTTAAGTTATTTTTTCATATACACTATCAACTAAAGATATTCCCTTGCTTTATCATTGTTGGTTTACTGGGGGTAGTGCTGAGAATTTGGAGTTGCCTTTTCATCCTTCCAAGACACAAGGAGCCTAGCTTCATCTCCCCATATATATATTCTTGCCCCTATCTGGTCAACCGTCAATTAAGAGCGGCATCAAAGCTGGCTTTGAGCTTGCAAGCCAGCTTACTTGTGCACCACCTTTGGATGCCACAGATAACTCAAAAGAGTTGGGAATTTAGGGCCATTTAGGTGCCCCTACGTACCCTCTAACTAGCTTGACTTTATTAATTAAGTTTGATCATGTTTTTCTGTTGTGGACAACTACGAGGTCCTCACATATGATCATCTCACCGCAAAACTATTCTTCATGACCTAAATCTCATGTTTCTTCCTCACTTGCAACGCGGTTTGCATTAAATGAACAAGTTTGAACAAATTAATGGGGCCTCGTTTCAAATGGAAGTCCTCTGCGTAAGAGTGAATGTGAATCTTTTATGCCTATCTACAACATTCTTTCACGCAATTTATAGTACTCCATCTATCTCTTTAATTAAAGAGTTTGCAACTTAATTCGTGCAACTTTTGTTAAACTTAAGAGACATAATTGTAAATTTTAAAAATGGGATATTTACCTTAATTAAAGAGTTTGAAGAGACGTAATTGCAGGTTTTAAAAATAGAATATTTACCTTTTTATATCATTTGCTTTAGATTTATTCAAAACTATATTTTTAGTATTTTGATCTTAGCAAATATATGCCTTCATATTAGATTTAATAAATAAATATATACCTTATCTTAATCAATAATTGATTTTGACTTTTCTCAGTGAAAAAGAACAAAAACTAAAACTTTCAAACATTAGAAAGGAAAAAAAAAAACACACATAAAGACACTCTTTTAAGGTCAAAACTTTTAATTTTTTTTTAGTTTCTTCAATTTTTTTATTTTTCTGTTTAGGGATATTTTTAACATTTTTAAGTCAAAATTGTGAATTAATTGCAAAAAGATAATTTAATATAAAAATATATATTCAATAAGATAAAAAACTAAATGTATAGTCTTCAAATAGACCCGAAACACATGTATAACAAGGTCAATAACCTTTTGAAAATATAGATCAGGATATATGTGTGGAGGGCCTTTTATGGTTCTTCATTCATTTTTTATGAACCAGTCCTGTGTGTTTAAATTAATGCATGTAGAATTCAAAGATTTCATATATATATACACACATACACATTATATATACACACATATACATATATGTGTGTGTGAGTGAATGCGGCTATACACCTTTTCTTCTTTTCTTTTACACATTACATATGCAAGACCGGTCTTGTTGAAGGACCATAGAATTAAAATAATAATATATATAAATATATATATATTGAATAGTGAAATTACTCGGAATTACCTTAACATTAATCTACTTACAGCACTAGACGAAATTTAAAAACAAACAGATCATACCAGTGTTTCAATTAAACTTTTGTTTAGAACATAAAAAGGCAATTAACAAAAATCACTATCTTGAGATTACTATATGGCAGGAGAGAGTCCAAAACTCATATTTTAATGAGCTAATATTTCGTTTTAGATAATGATGCAAAGAGTTTTTTTGCATCCGTATATATGTTGTTAGTGATCAGTCCCTAGCCAGGACAGTCCTTCGCATTTAACTAATTAAACTCTCTCTCAAAAAGATGAATAAATAGCCCATCTCTTCAACTTCTAATTGTTATAATTATCTCTGCGTAAAGTTGTGCCTTACTTTCGAAGATTAAAAAAAAAAAAAAAAGAAACGAGAATGAGCAAATTTTTTTTTGAAAAAAATAATAATTACAACTATTAAAATACCTATACCAATAATAAAAACAGCCATAATATATTCTTTTTTAGCATTATTAATTTGTAAAAAGCAGAATAATAATTAAAATAAAGTGTGGGTTTTCTTTTGCTAGTTACATATATATTATAACCTTCCACAACATATATAATTAAGTACCGAGGAAATACATAAATATATATATATATATATGAGTACATGAAGAGAGAGAGAGAGAGCTCACCGTAATGGCGTATGGAGGTGCCCTCAGGAGATGAAAGACCATTAGAAAAAGAAAGGAAAAGAAAATAGAAAGAGAGGTGTGTGTGGCGGGGGTTTAAATGTTTGGCGGTCGAGAACGTCACATTATGTCGGAGATGAAGGGCTCTGTGTGGAGGTAGTTCCCGCAGATGCCGACAATATTCTCAAACAATAAAATATAAAATTAAATAAAAATTTGCCGATTGTGCATTTCCCTATATATGTTGTTTTATTCCCCTGTCGACTCAACTCCTTCAAGTCCTAAGGCCTAAGTTTACTTTCTTTCTTTCTTTCTTTCATGTCTTTCTCTATCTACCTTCTCCCCACTTGCAGTATTTTTTTTTTTTTTTGGTGTTTTGCTGCGTGATGCATGCTTACGTTTTATGAAGCATCCACTGCTACTACTACAGTACCCATGAATTAATATTCCTATTTTCATTCCAATTTTTATTCCTATTCTCGCACCTAATTTCTCTTTTTTGTTCATCCTTAATTATTAATTTTGTTAGGAATTAAATTGGGTAATTTACTAAAAACATATCTATTAGACTATTAGTTCCCTTGTCAAAGCTGTAATTTATTCTCTTCTTCTTATTAATGTAGTTTTTTAATTAGTAAAAGTTTGACCAAATCTAATCTGGTGATTAGTCGTACTATATATAGGTCACGTACGGAGTTAATTAGAGTGGAATAGTACTAGTATACTTCATACTTACCTTTTGTTGATTGTTATTATATCAAACCGCGTCGGTGGTGTGGGTAGGGTTTGAATTTGAAAGAAAGTGGGTCAAATATTTTATTGTGTAAAAAAATCACATTTATACTTGTAATATTAAAATTTTGTTTTATTTTTTAAAAAATATTTTTTATTTTTACTTATGGTTGTGGACCGATGGTTTATTGACGTAGTAAGTTGCTAAATAGTTTGTATCCATGCTAACAACCTAATGAACAAATTAATAATATTATACGTTCTTAATCATTTTAATACTAAACGTAAGACATTGTTGATTTGTTAAAATTTGAAACTAATTTACTCTTCATTAAAAAAAGAAAAAAAGAAAGTAGAACTGTCTTATTTAGTCAGGTCAAGATAAATAAAAGTGCTATGTTTTCTTTTAGAATTCTATAATAAAATATATAAAAAATATCTATTAATTGTAAGGCTCTATTTTCAACTGCCTAATTTGCAAATTAGCTGACGAGATTTTGACCAAATTAATATCCCAAAACAAATACCATCGGTAAAAATACTTACGGCACTTTTTTATTTTTACTTTTTACAGCTCCAACTATGAGTGGGACCTGAACCTGTCGGGTTGTTCCTATGTGGAGATGTACCGTCATGGTTACCTTATCCCATCATCCAAATCACCACACTTTGCCACCTGGTATGGTACTACGATCATTGCCTTTATTATCTACTTACTGACAGGCGTCATAATTAAAACTACAACTACACTTATTTTTTTACAGTATCTTTGGTGTAATGATACTGTATATTAAAATTATTTTTATTATAATATATAATATTTTTATATTATAGTAATTTTTTATTATAATATATAAAAATTTTATATTGTTTATAATAAAATTAGTGGTGTATACCATGTTACACTAAGCACCCTTTTAATTATATCATTCAGTAAATATTGAAGTCAAAAAAGAACCCACAATTTAAAAAAAAAAAAATTATAGAAAGACTATCGGCAGCCTGCCCTTTTTTCTTTCTTCCCTTTTTTTTTTTTATCACAAGCAAACGGCCACGCTGAGTATAATATTTCCTCTTCCTTGTTTCTGTTTTTCTGAGCAGTGGTTTCAGTCTCTCTTTTACTTTGACCAAAAATGACAAACGTGTTGCAAAGGGTTTTCAATGAATACAAAGGTAAAATAATAATAATAATAAAATTAAAATTAAAATTAAAAGAAGCAGAAAGTGGAATATGATAAAATTCCCATGTCAGACTGATGTGAGGGGAAAAAGATGATTTACAGGCACAATAATTCAGCAGTAAAAAACCTGTAACTACACATAATGTATATTTTTTTTTCTTTGGAAAAAAATAATAACAATAATAATAATAACAAAGAGAAGAGAAGAGAAAATCTGTAAAAAATCATTGAAGAGCTAACCGGGAAGGATAGGGTTATAGAAGAGGGAATAGATAATAGACAGAGAGATTATCACAAAATGGAAAGCATACGAAAGCCTATAGAGTAAGGCTAAGAGTAAGACACCTCTTTTTATGCAGTCGGGTAATTGATGGCCACACTCTTCTCCGCACTCTTATCTTCTCCTCTTTCCCAACACTTCTCTTCAAAACCTAAAAAGGTTTTAAAAAAACCCCAAAAAGTTTGTAATTAAACTGATTAGATAAAAACATCTGCACAATATATACAGAGATAGAGAGAGTTAAAAAAATTAAAAAGAAAAAAGGGAAAAAGAAAAATTAGCGGTGGAAGTGTTTTGGGTGCCATTGGGTGATGAGAGAGAAAGGCTTACAGTAAATCAAAAAGAGAGAGAAAGGCTTACAGTAAATCAAAAAGAGAGAGAAGAGAACAAGCCTGCCTGCCTGGAGTTTGTTATACTGATATGGAATTCGACGAGCACGACGACCCAGATGAGGAAATGGAGATCCCGACCGGCCCTCCAGGCTACGACTCCACCTCCACCGCCGCCAGACCCATTACCAATTCCGAGGTTGTCGGAGTCGTTGGTGGCGGCGGCGGCGCCTTGAGCAACTCGCGGAATCTGGGCAGGGGATCCGTGAGGTACAGGGAGTGCTTGAAGAACCACGCCGTGAACATCGGAGGCGACGCCGTCGACGGCTGCTGCGAGTTCATGGCGGCGGGTGAGGAGGGCTCCATCGACGCCCTCAGGTGCGCAGCCTGCAACTGCCACCGCAACTTCCACCGCAAGGAGATCACCGACTCCTCCTCTTCACCCACCGAAGCAGCAGACCGCCACCACAGCCAGAACTACCTCTACCACCGCCACCACCACCATCACCAGAACTTCCCCGCCGGCTACTACCGCTCCCCGCCGCCGCCGTCGGGGTACCTCCACTTACGGCCGTTGGCTCTTCCCGGGGTTTCCGGAGGCGGTCGCGATGAAGGGGAGGACCACATGTCGATTCCCAGCAGCAGCGGAGGCGGAGGAGGAGGAGGGTCGAGTAGCAAAAAGCGGTTTCGGACCAAGTTCACGCAGGAGCAGAAGGAGAAGATGCTGGCGTTTGCGGAGAGCGTGGGGTGGCGGATCCAGAAACACGACGAGGCGGCGCTGGAGCAGTTCTGCACCGACACCGGGGTTCGAAGGCAGGTCCTTAAGGTCTGGATGCACAACAACAAGCACACTCTTGGTAAGAAACCCTAACTGCCCCCCACAACACAAAATTAATAATCATGGATGATATAAAATATACTACTACTTCTAGTGGGGATTTTTGAATTAGCTTTAGCCATCGAAATTTGATGTTGCACCAACAACAATTATGAACATTGAATGGAAATTCGGCCCGAGAGTACTACCAAGTAACATTGATGATGAGCCACAATTGGAGCTTGGAAAATGTAGTACTACGGGACCAGTGAGCGCTGAAAAAACAATATTTACTGTGAATTGATGATCAGTACTACTGCTTTACTAATGATCTAACTAGGGTTTTTTCTTTTTCCTTTTTGCGCTAATTAGCAGTTTTTATTAATTTACTTTTGTGGATCTCTTCTTCTTCTTCTTCTTCTTAATTCTGGTAGCGCTAAGCTAGCTAGCTAGACTTTCTGGGTTTTTACAACTTGTCAGTCGATATACTATATCATCATTGTTAAGCTGATGAGTGAGCATTATTTTTATTCCAACTGCTAGTTCTGTCTTGCTTTTTGAGTTTGAGCTTTTAATTATATATAAACATGTATATTATTGAAAACCCTATTAATTTAGGGTTCAATGGTTCGTCTCTTCACATTTTACCCAGCGAAATTGAATAATCGAGCTAATGAGCTTGCTTGTTGCGCTTTCCTTTTTTGGGTTTAATAATTCAACTATCTCCATTATTTTATGAGAGTCAGTAGTTTGCAGCTTTTTGATCATCAATGCAAGGACAGAGAGGAAATTGAATATGATGACGGAAATTAGACCAAAAAAAAAAAACAAATTTTTAAGTGAAAATTTTCTTAATTAAACTCGTTAGAAATATGAAAGTTATACCAATCGAGAAAAATAAAATACCCAGTTGTTGAATCGATCAAAAGAGTAACGCCTGGCATGCAAAGCTGCATTTATTTTTCTTTTTTCTTGTATTCACATGTGTCATCCTCATTTCTCTTCTTCTATATCACCGCCTTAGCTTTCACAATATGTATGTGTGTATATATATACACATCATATTTCTCTCTCATATTAATTATTCAGTTCAACCTCCATTTCTATTCTCAGAAACCTCGATATAATATGAATTATAATACATATATATATAATCTGAAAATTAGATCGATCAACAAAATATATGCGTGCATAAGTTTAGTTGCATACCATTAATTAATCAGAATTGCTACTCTTTTTTTTCTTTTTCCTCATTACTACATTTGCCTTATCTGCTTTTATTTCGGTATTAAATTTTTACTTTTTCCTAAAAATTTTCAGATTGTTCTTTGCCATGAAATAATTTAATGCTTTTCCAAAAACAAAAAAAAATTAATGCTTTCTACTAACTCTCTGAAAACTGCAGTCTTCTGTCTTAATCACAGCCACTGTATTTCTGTCCTTTCTTTTGTGCTTTTTTGTTCTTGCTTTAGATCTCATATTGCTATTCAACTTCTTCTTTCTTGCTTGCTCCTCCAACGGAGAATTCATGACAAATGCATGTGAATGAGGGACTAATAGGAAATCTAATTAAGGCTGGTTTCGATTCTTTTTTTTTTTTTTTTTTTTTTGGGTTCACTGTGCCAACTAAACTAATTAGTTGACACAAGTTTCTTCCTTTTTTTGTTTTTTGTTTTTTGTTTTTTTGAAACGCACAAGTTTTCATTTTCAAGGTATTGTTTGCTAATTAACGTTTCCTTTTTTTTTTTCCTTTAAGTTTTTATCCTTAGTTCCTAAACTATTAACATTTTGATGATTTTATTCCCAAACCTTTTTTTTTTTTTGAAAATCAACTCTCTTTTATTAATTTGGTCTTCAGTCTTAAAATATTGAATTTTTTTTAACAAAGCTAGTCATGTCTCAATCACATAAATAACTTGAATTTTCAAGGCCAAAGTTTTCTCCTTATCGTACTGCTTTTGAAATGCCTTTCAAAGGTGGAAGAATTTTTTTAAAAAAATTATGTGACTTTTTATAAATGTGAATGTGGTTATTTTCATTAATTTTTAAGCAGTAGAAGTCCAGGAAAACATCATCTTAACAACTTTAGGCCTCTTGAGTGGGAAGGGTCTAAAATGAAAAAAAAACAGTTCTTGTTTTCTTATAATTTTTTCATTTGCTATTTTATTTTTATTTTTGTCTGGTTTCTTATACATTTATGGCTTTATTATTTTTAGCATTTTATGTTTGGGTTTGTTATTAAGTATTATCTTTTTTATTTTTCTTTTTCTTTTTTTTTTTTAATTAAGAAGGGGTAAACTTCTAGAAAAAACAAATTAACCGAAAATTCAAGAGCTAGGTGGCAAAAATACTTTCTAAAAATAATAAATTAAACCATACATCTACATTTGACTAAACGAAATTTTATTATTACTTTATTTTTAAAAAACGAAAATTATAGTGATATTATTTGTCGGAGTTGTGGTTTTTTTTTTTGGTACTTTGTTACCATATGGTAAGTATTAGTGTTTGTATTTCTTGATTAGAAGTATACATACCTTTAAAAAATTGAAGAAAAAAAAACAACAAGAAGGTTATAGAAATTTCATTCATCAAGGAATTTAAATTGCATAACGCATGGTCTGATTATTTTCTAGGAACAATGTTGTTGGCGAACATACTCTAAGATAGAGCCATGGTAAACTTTGCTGTACTCACAGGGTCATAAAATCTATAAATACTACACACACACACGAGACATATCAAGCTGCATTAAACTTCTGGTATCATTAGACCAAACGGTTAGACAAAAAAATGTGATTGCTAAACTATAAAAAAAATGTGATTACACACAGAGTTTAGCAATAATATACATAATATAATTATTGCTAAATTTTAATATCACTAAGATCATTATAATATCATAAAAATAGAATTGCTTAAAAAGGCGGTGCTAGATTAATTATATGCGACTACATATGCTCGAGGATAAATCCATGAGTCATCATGTTCGACAAGCCATAAGATTTCTCCTCCGTTAATTTTCTCTTTCCCATTAATTTTTGTCTTTACTAAGTGCAAACATTTTCTAAATATCCCTCGAAGCCCCTCAATATACACACATATACATGTATATATATATATTCCTCCCGAGAATATTTTTCCTCAACAAACTGAATAAGGGACGAAGGCTTTACAATTTTAGAATTCAAACGTTGGGGCCGAATATCATAAACACAAAGCATTGTTTGGGGCTTTGTCAAAGATTGGATTTATGTGTAAATTGTGAGAGTATCTCGGGGAATGTCTTTCATATGAAATCTGTTATATATTAGGCGCGCTGGCACAGAGCCAACGTTGTAACGACAAAATTAAGGTTATTTAAAAAAAAGTGTGGCCCCTATCTACTTACAAATTAAGTTGAGTTCTATTTGTCTTAGCTACTATTAATGACTATAAATTAACTTAGGCAATATGTACATATATGTGGTGTCTAATATATATTTGGAGATTCAAAACTATATTCAATTTTTAGTGTTTCAAATAACGTGTAATTAAACATATTGTGTCACAACATTTAATAAACTTATATGAAAAAAGCTTTTAAATTTTACAAATGATATAATACAATATTGTTGGGTAGACAATTATTGTTATATCTTATAGGGTCAATGAGGTCCAATTATGTTTGTTGAATTAAAATATAAATCTGACTTATAAATATTTTACATATGTCCTAAAATGATATCATTAAAATAAGTACTATGTAATTATATAGTACAAAGTATGATATTATTTAAATAATTACTATATCATTAAAGAAATTTTAAAATATTCTAAATATTGCATTGAATTTTAATTTCATAAAAATAATTGGTCCTATATTGTAATTTTTCTAATTTATTTATAATTGAACCATCAAAAGCGCTAGTTTGATAATTAACAAGGATATCATACATTAATTTTATTTTCTGAACAACTTTTTTTAAGTAGAATTGTAATTTGACCATCTTTGTAAACCTACTTTGTCTAGTTTGTTTTCTCCGATGAAAATTAAAAAAAAAAAAAAAAAAGAACAAAACCTTACTTGATTTCTTTCAATAGTATATTAACAGAAACGTTTTATTTTGTGACTTGGCACACATATAATTTGCATAAGTACTTGTCCATGATTTTACACGGTTCTCTGTCTTGTTCAATTTTTCCTTCTCTCTCATATATTGGATGATATCTGAAAGAGTACTTTAAACCATCAATTTGAATTTGAGAACTGTAGCATATGAGAATTTTATATTGTATCTTTTTACTGTAATATGTAAAAGTTTTAGACTATTCACAGTTCAAACTATTGATTTGAATTACTCTTCTAAATACCCTAAAAGTGTTTAAACTGTCATCTATGTTGTGTGTGTATGTGGTCGCTTGACTGTTTCTAATGGTGTACTTTTGATATGATATTTTTAATTTAATTTTCTTTCCTCTTTCACACTCTACTGATCCATGAATCGAGATAACCCAATCTTACAGTTTTAAAATAAAACAATAAAATATTTCTTTGGCATTAGGAATTATATATGCTTATTTCCACTGTGAAGAATATCCCCCACGGAACATGTAATATCACTTGATCATGTAAAATAAACTTTCCATTTTATATATCTGCATCATATACATGCAACTATATTGTATATATATATTATAAAATGGGCAAGTTGTTAACACTTACTTTTCTTTCGGTGCTTATCGATCGAATTATAAAAAAGATAAATACATATCTTAATTACAAAGAATGATATGGCATTTTATATACGTTAATTATTCAATCCCTCACATTGTCTTATTTTATCATAATCTTTAACTTCACCACAAATCTAAATCTTTATTTGAGGCGCTCTCTCTCTAGTTTCAAACAAAAAACAACAGATATCTTTGAGTGCTTCAGCTTAAACGATGGCATTTAAGTACTCACCAAAGTATTGCGTGTCGTCATGTACTAAAGCTCTGTTGAATATTAATTCTTCCAACGAAAACAAAATTGACCATTATTGAATATTCTAACACAACTTGAACACGTGAGAAACAATCCTGCCGCAATTAAAATGAAATCAATGTAAACATGACACGTGAAAAACCATAAATGTTCATCCATAAATAGAGCTTAGTTTAAAAACATGTTTAATGTACTGCTGAAAAAAAAGGGATGCAAAGAATTAACATAAATTGTTCGATTGGTAGAATATATAAGTTTTGGAAAAAGAAATGGTGGGGCTATGTTTTTGACGGAAGACATGCAAGGTTGCAGCTTTTCTCAGTGGGCATGGAGAATATGTGGTCTGAAAAGGAGTTAAACAGCCAACCAGCGCAGAAATTACCAACTAATATAAAAAACCAGTAAATATAACCATAAAAATTGTTTAATTTGCGTAGAATTTAAGAAAAAGAATATTGTTGAAAATATCATTGCATCCACACGTACATATAGTACTATACATCTACAATAAATATATATATATATATAAATAATTGCTAAAACAAATACAAAAAATATATTATAAACGTACAAAAGAGACACTGATTTTACCCTTGACACTCTTACCAAAGAAAAACATTTAACTTTTGCTGCGTTAAGACGTCAATGTCTAGGCCATTGCAATAAGTATGCAAGGCCTTGGATCTCTTGGGTAGATTCCAATGATAAAGCCAAGTACTTTATATTCTTACACTTCACCAAATATACGTATATATATACGCACACCCCCAAAGTTCAAGAGAAATAATATATATGGCAGTATTGTTGGATAAAGTAAAAGAATAATAGAGAGAGAAATTAACTTTGAAAAAAAAAAAGAAAAAGGAAGTGCCCCATGTCTCAGTAATCATGGTTCTTTAGAGAACTTTGAAACCATATATATGTCAACTCGATCGATTCTTTTTCCGTCTTTGCTGACATGTTAACGTGCCTCCATAATCCGTGACTGTCGGCATTTAAGAGAGAGAAAGGGAAAATGGGTCCTTCCACCGTTGCCCTTGTAATCACATCCCGAGGTGTGTGTGTATTGTGTATATATGTGAATGTGTGTGTGTGTGCGTGAGTTAATTTTGTGACAATTGAAGGTTATTATGGTCAATGCATCTGTGTGTTAAATATGAAAAAAAAAATGTATATGCATGAAAAAGTGTCATTTGTATGGATTATATCGAACAAAACGTAAAGTGTATAGCTTATAGTGCATTTTTCTAACCTACGTTCTTCTTTTTAACAGTTAGAAACCATCGCACCATGCCTGCTTTCCCAATCATATAATATCAAAAACCTAATTATCTTTTATTAAGGCAAACTTGTGTTGGTTAAATGCACGAGAAATTAGATAATAATAATAATTATTATTATATATTTATTTATTTTACTTGTGATCTTTTTTTTTAGGTTCGTAGTAACTTCATGGTCAGAGTAAATTTATACCACACAAATTAACTATGCTTCGTTTAGGTTGCTGTTCTTCCAGTTCCAATATGTGGAATTCTATTTTCCCCCCTTCATTTGCATGGAAGGATTAGTATTAAGTACTAACCAAGATGAAAACCTAGCTATAGCCATACATTCGAAATAGAAATAATTAACTTGGCCATTTCCAGCTGCCATGTTACTACAAATTAAATTTAAAATTAATAACCCGATGAAATTCTATAATTTTCTTTTTCAGTTATGAAGTGTTATAATTAATTATTACACGATAATCTCTTCTCTTTTATGATCACAAAACATAGACGGTTTTTGGAATGCAGCAGAGTTGTTTAATATAAAATCATTTCTCAAAAATACAAGGTGTACTAATTAGGTCACTTTATTTATTCAAATATGAAGTTAAGGGAATGCCCGGGACATAAATCTAGGATTTATGCCTTTTCCAAAAACTAAAAGATTTATATCCTTATGTTATTCATTCTATCTCAACATAAGAAGGCCACCAAACCCAAAAAAGTGGGTTCCAAGGAGGGAAATTTCCCAAATTTTCTCTACTACCTAAATTTACATGCCAAGTTGCTCAATGCTAAAAAAGGGCTGGTTGGACTTGGATTTAAAGCTATATGGCCCATGTTAGATGGATGGTTTTATGACAATGTTATTTGTCATTTTTGTGTTTCTGTGTGTTTCCATGGATCATTGCCGGTAGTTGGGATGCACACTCGCAGGCTGGCCCTAAAAAGTTCTCTAATCGGGCTGTTCCTGGGCCCTACTCGTACTTCTTGATCAGAATCTTTTTTTATTATTATTTTCCACAACGATTGTGCCAATCCCATGTTTGAGCGCTCATGTGTAGACCCGGGACTAAAAAAGAATCATGGTTATTATGAAAAGCTTAAACTCCTAGTGTATATGACAATTGACAACTAGAATTTTGAAGGTCTTTTCTTTTCTATAAAAATATAATTTTGCTCGGAACATTATAGGTTCAAAAAACCAGGAAAGCTTGTGCTAGAGTTTTCCCAGGAGACAAACCTTATCAATACTAATACTCGTTTACACGAGTAAAACAGACAAAAATAAACCATGCACCGTCGCATGCACACACACACACACCCCATGAAAGTTCTGCCTTAGAAAGGATTGCCCAAAAGGGCAGGCCCCACTTTTTTGAGTTTCTAGTTGTTTATCAACTCATTGCACAAAAGAACTTCTCTAGTATGCAATATGAAAGCGTTTGTATGATTGATTGGACTTGAATTTGTCCGGTAGTTTTGCACACACTCCATGTTGAATCTTTTGCAGACAAGACTAAATGCTATCTCTTCTTGGCTGACTTGACCCACAAGACCGCTTTTATTTAGCCAAATTCATTTGAAAAATCTTTTTCATTCGCGTTATGATCTCGTTATTTATAAAATTATGGGTCTCAATTTAATACGTAGTGTATTTTTTAGACTGAGTCGTATTGTTTTATTATTAGCATGTTATAAGCCACGAGGTTAAATAAGATTATTCAAATCATTTATACTATTGTGTATAGGTAGAGATCTACAAAACCGGACCAGATCAGACTACTATGAATTAGACCGTCAGGTGTGGTGGCTCAAAAACCGAACCAAACAGTGTATGAACCCTGATATGTGGAGGCTATTATGTTATGAGTTTTGACCCACATTTATTTTAAGTAATAATTATAGGAAAACGCATGCATAACAAATTTTTCAATAAAAACTGCGCTCAGAAGTTCAACATGTTGAGCTCTTCAGTTGACTTCAACTATTTTCCTTACCTTTTAAAAAAAATTAGAGAATAAATATGGGAATTTTATTGTCAATATGTAACATTTTCTTTAAAAGATTGATAGATATCACTATTCACTAATATGAGGTAATGCTCTTTAATTCATTACTAAAGTTACTAGATTTTACTACGGTTATAAAGCCTCTTAAAATCAACCATCATCGTATGTCTTTAAGATTTCACAATATGGGCATGAACCATGACTCTGACCAGGAAAGAAGCCAAAAAATTTGTCGAGATGGGTATGAGTTTTAAATCAAAATTTTAAATTTATTTTTTTGTATTTAAAATAATGGATTGAATCTAAAGAAAATTGAAATATGTAATAAGAGGTAATTAAAAGTAAAAACTAAAAGTACAAATGAAATTTTCAGAGTATTTTGTATAAGATTGAGTATTATAAAAAATAGGCGGATAAAATAAGAAAAAGTAGTATAGGAAAAAAAAAATATATAATGACCAGTTGGTTTAGTTTAGGGGCTTTTGGAAACCAGAAAAAATGAGAGAGGCTAAATAAGAAAATGCAAGGTTAATTTGAGAAATACCATTTCTACGGCATTGCTTTTGTAGAGAAAATTTATATTACAAATATATTATGGATCCACTTGGTCCAAGTTCGACCCCATGGCTCAACTTCTTCCGTCTTTGACTCTAACTTAAAGCCATGTTTGTTATATGGGATTAGGATTAGGATAAGGGTAAATTACGCTTAACGCATGTTTGGTGGTAGATTTTGATTGGATAAATAATTCATTGAACATATTATTGATTTTTCATCTTGTAACTTCTCGTTGTATCCTTCTTCATGTGATTTCAGTCTTCAATTTCAATCTCATATAGATCAAAATTTATTCTCTAGATATCATAAAATTTCCAAATTTTCCTCAAAATTGTTTCATTAAAAAATTCCAAAAAATAATTAATAAGCACCCTCTGACATTATGTGGTCAACCACCTATAACAGGGTCCGATCAACTGGCTTTGTCGGATAGGCCAACCCCTTGGCCGTGCCCGATCAACCATACCACACAAGGGTCAGTCAATCGCCTTATTGTAGAACCTGATCCAAGAGCAATTTTTCTTAATTATTTTTCAAGTTTATTTTTAATAACAATTCAAAAAAAACTACAAAAATTTTATAAACACAAAAAATTTCTTAACCAACAATCATCTCTATATTCTAGATCTGTCTTCTATATTTTAATAGAAATTTCAACCAAAACCTATATCATTTTCAGGTTACAAAGTTTTTAGAAAAATAAAATAGCAAAACCTAAACGGTGATAATAAACCGTCATCTAAGTGTATGAAAAACAAACCTAGAGATACATTTTATTCTCTTAGGAACCTTAATTAGAAAAAAAAAATTAATTAATTAAAAATAATAATTAAAACAAAATTTTAATTAACAATAATTAATTAATAAACATTCACTATATAATCTCATGACAACATATAAATATATACAAACCCTACAGTGCTAACTCTCTAAAATATGCAATTCAAGCATTGGAGAGATTAAGATCACATATTTTATATACATAGCATGATAACAAACTCCATAACACCATGGCTCTGATATCAATTGTTGAAAAACAAGTACGTAACAGAATTTTAAGACTTTTTAAATTAAAATCATTTCCGTAAACAAGTTTATGATAAATTAAAAATAGATCTTTAGCCCCTTATAAAATCGACACTGCACTTCTAACAAAAAAAAAAGTTTGATAGAACTGTTATTGAGAATCGTGTTTGAAGGAGCCTTAATCAACCGGTCTTCTTTACAATTCTCTTTTCCACGACCGGAATGTGAGTAAACACATATCGTTCGATTCTCCTCTTGATAACTTCTCCCCACAATCACAAGAGAATAATAAGAATCACCGTTCTAGATGTTGAACCATAATTCTTTAGAGTAATAGAGTTTCTCTCTCTAAATCAAGTGACCTTTCTTAATGATAAAAAACCCTAAGACCATATTTCCTATTTATAGAGGTTGGATGGGAACTCATTTTTATCCGATTAGGCTTCAAAATTCGAGTTTAAATCAAATCTTGCAGCTAAAAATACATTTGATGGTGATCACTAATCTGGTAGAGGCAGCCGATTTCCCTATACTAGGCCTGGTCGATTGAACTGTTGTGGCAAGCCCTTGCCATGTGTTTTTCCAGGTTCTAAGATCATATGATCCACCTGTTTGAACTAATTGGATAATAACTACTTTATTTGACCCAAGTATCTATTAGAGTCTTAGTTTTAATTCAAAAAACCCAATACAAAAGTTATCTTATTAAAACAATAATATCCACATAATTTCATATCCAAATAAGATATATTTAAATAATTCAACATGTTTATTTTGAATTAATTCACAAAATTTATTCATCCAATAAACTATCATAATTAATAAAAACCAATTAATTGAATATTAAGCCAATCTAAGAATTAACATAAGTTACCAATTTGTCAGAAAAACACGTCGTATCATTGGGGGAAAATATGTGTGCTAGCAAAGAGGACCCGATGACCATAAGTAGATCAAACTTCTATAATTATAAAATAACATATCCCGATATGTATATTTTATAATTATCAACTTCTATAATTATAAAATAACGTATCCCCCAATGATACGACGTGTTTTTCTGACAAATTGGTAACTTATGTTAATTCTTAGATTGGCTTAATATTCAATTAATTGGTTTTTATTAATTATGATAGTTTATTGGATGAATTAATTTTGTGAATTAATTCAAAATAAACATGTTGATAATTATAAAATATGTGTACTAGCAAAGAGGACCTAATGACCATAAGTAGATCAAACTTCTATAATTATAAAATAACATATCACGATATGTATATTTTATAATTATCAACTCTAAAGCTATTCCACTAAAAGCTTAGAGCTGTACTCTCAAGCTATATATAAATTACAAAACTCTAATAAGTTAATTTTTCATAACATATCATAATGTGTAATATCCTTATAGAATATTCATAATCAGCTTGAGGTTAAATTCCATTTTATCTTCTCAATTATATGTATCTTATGTTCTATTATTTTACCATTGGACGCTATTCGCAACCCATACAAATAGTAAAACATTTGGTTACACATTTGCATCCAAATAGTTGAACAGTTTAGTTTATAATTACAAGATAATGCCTATAATAAAATATCATTAACTCTATAAAAGAGCTATGGATTCCATATCTATGAATAACGATTCTACATCATTCAAGAATCATATCTCCAATATATTGGTATGTATACCTTTAATTAATTTAAGATATCCTTTGGTACATCAAAAAACACAAGTTAAGAATACGAACTTAGATTCATTTGGAGATTAAGATGTAAAACACACTAGAATAGCTTGGTAAACGACAATGAACTTGAAAACAAGAACAACAATCTAGAAAACGACTAAAATTTAAGCATTGTAGACCAATGAAGGATGTTATCTGCCTCGGTGATGCCATTATTATGGCAGCACATCAAGACAACCATCCAATTATCATTTGTCTTTTTTTTTTTTTTTTTGGTTTCGTGACTGACTCTTCCATTATGCTGGCCACACGTCACTAGTTGGAATAAACAGCATTATTAATCTGGACCAATAATGAATATAGAAAAGAAAGCAATATTGATCTAGTGCAATAATGAAAAGGCAATTTGACCTACTATTTATGACCATGTTTTTTTGGATTAGCATAAAAAATTGATTTTGATCTTATCTAACAAATTAAAATCGTGTCCTTTCAATTGTACTCCTACAAAATAAAGACTCAAATAACTATAGAAAAGACAACCTTATAACAATAGAAAATCATGGTAATTAAAAAAAATACCAACTGTAATGTATGGCTCTGGACGTTCAATTCAATCAAAATCATAGTGAAACAAATATTTTATATATATATATATATATATATATATACACACACCCTGATCAATAGGGTGTTTTTTAATACCTTGTCGAACATATCTCGCTAGAACCTCATGGATAGGGTGGATTTTATACCCTGTCGCAAATGTCTCATTAAAAAATGCAAAACGAGAATGAACTCGAAAAAGTTGTTATATCACAGAATTCGTGATAAACGACAACAAAGTAAAACTCTTCGGCATAAAACAACCATAAAGTAGAAAACAAACATTAATCAAAGTAAAACGACTAAATGTAAAATAATTCAACATAGCAAAGATAAACAAACGACCCAACGTATTTTCAAAAACTTTTTCAACTTGCAATCATCAATTTGTTGAATTTAAATTTACGTAGTATTATGAAAAAATTAATAAGATATTTTAGCACAAGTGCAGCCAGAATTTACCTTCAACGCTGAGATTCTAAACTTCTGGTGCATATATGACTACAACAAAAAAGCAAGCCTCTTATATACGTAGTTTGAATTAAAATGAAAAAATAGATTAAGCACAATGAAAATGGTGAAGAGAATCAGTAAGAAACGTATATAAATAAATTTCAGCAAAAATGAAAAACCAGCAAAATACGTTTTCAATTAAAAAAAATAATACATGAAGCATATTCAGACTCCAGATAATGAATTCAAGCATTCAATTAGAAGTAATACATACGAGTACAATATAGGAATAAAAATAAATTTGCTAACCATGGTTACCGAGCAACAAAAACTTCCCTAACCAAGTAACAAATGATGTAGACGCATGAAATCACAAATGTCATTTACAACTTATATATATATATATATATATATATATGTTGCTTCCTATCATCTCAAATACCATAATAGTACAAATCAATGTGAGATCTGTAGGAGATCTAGTACCAAAGAATAATACAATGAATTCACAAAACCAGAACAGAGTAGATGTATATTGTGTTTATAGCACCAATACATTTCCAAAAACAAACTTTAAACCAACATGATGCACTTTCTTCCATGACATATCAAAAGTTTGGCCCAATGCCCATCACGCACTAACGGGAGGCAATGCCCCTTTAAGATTTTTCACAGCACTGTCATAGTGTACGAAGCCCATAAACCAAAATTCATGATTGTCAACAGAAATAACCTGTATGTATTTTTCAGCTGCATTGAGTTTGCTTGTTGATGGATTCACAGCCTTAAGCTGATGAAATGGAATAACCACCTAGAGAAGGAAACAAGCCAATCAACAGAAATTTTCTGAAAAAACCGAAAAACAGAGATGCTCCACTAAATAAAGTTTAAAATAACAAAAGAGTTGGAACTTAAGCATACCCTAAAACATGCTAAATAATGGCCAAACTTGATAAATGCAACATGCTAAACGAAAACATACTAGAAGTTTTACTATGTTCTCTGCTAAAAGATTTACAGCATACAAGAAGTTTAAGGGCAAATTTGATATGCAACTGGCATGCAAGTTTGCAACATGTTAAAAACTAAAAATATGAGAAGATTTACTATGTGTGAGAGGTGAAATAGGACTGTGTTGGTTTATGTTGCAAGGCACGGGCCAAAATATAAGAGTAAGACACACAAAACACGTGTTTATATATGTGTTTCTCAAATACTAACCAACAGACAGAATGTCTATAGCACACATGCATAAATGCACGTGGTCATGTGTGCTCTCTCTGTCTATGCGTGCACGTGCATGCATGTGTGTGGGTGAGGGTGTGGGGCATGTGTACACCATAATAGTACACAATTACGAAAACTCATCTAATGATATAACTAAAGAATGGATTGGATAGGAGGGAGGGAGAGTCTTAAAGAAAGAAAAGATTAGGTTTCCTCAAAGTTGTTTGGCATAATACAAAGGAAGGATGATAGTTTTCCTTAACCTTGTTTGGTATTAGAAAAGGAAAGGAAGGAAGAGTGTATGTTTTTACTTCAAATTAAAATGCTACCCCTTCTATAAATGAATCTATCATATTTATTTAATTATAAATTATAGTTAATTAAATAAATTAATTTTAATAATGTTATCCATGTTTATTTTTAACATAATTACAGATATGTTAATGCTTATATGTAACATATACAACAACATAATATTTGATTACGTTCGGTAAAATATGTGGAAAATTAATCCTAAAGGTATGCAGGAGTGCATTGGGTGACATATATGCGAAGGAGTGCAAAAAGCATATTAAAAGAAGAAGTTGTGAAAGGAAAACATTGGAATTTTGTTGCAAAATAAGAAGCAACATCACTAAAGGGTAACATAGGAATTTTGCTGGCCTTCATCTGTCCCCAGTTCAACCCGTCCAAGATTGAGATGATTGGTTTTTGTGAGCCGGGAGGGACAACCAATCTCTAGTATCTTCCCTCCCTCACTCCTTTCCATCCAACCAAACAACCTTATTAGTGCTTTTCCATAGCCCAATACCTCCCACACAATCCTTCCATCCTCCAATCCACCCAACCAAACACACCCCAATGGTCAAGAATAGTGCCAGCAAAATACAAATTACAATCATAGAAAAGGTAGCAGATGTTTCTAACAGAAAAGGTAATACGAATTACAATGTGAACACAAAGTAAGGTAACAACTGTTTCAAACGATGACGTCAAAAAAAATTAGAATCTACCTTATAATAACTCCACTCGGTCCGGTCACCAGCTTTGTAGGAAAGTGGGCTGTCACTACAAAATGCAAGCTTTGCAGTTGACAAATACAAAACTCCCATTACTGGACCAGCAGATGTGGATAGGTAGCATGCATATGTCTTTTGAAGTTGCTCCTCAGGGACGGTCTCAAAATTTTGTCGAAATATTTTCTCATAACCGCCTTCTGCAAGGACCTTTGTTCCCTGAGCTATTCTTCCAACGGCAGCATCAGCAAAACTGGGACCTGTTTTCACTGAATTAAGAAGAGTTTTAGTACACAGCTTGTTCATTAAAAATAAAATACAGAATTCTACAAGCAACTAAACACGAAATAATTATCACCACAATAGTCACTGGTTGGTAGTTAGTATGGGTGGAGCAATTCAGAAGCAAAATACTAACATCAAATGCAAACTGAAAGAACACAACACATTCTAAATAACATCAGCTACTAGAACCAGGTCCAAATTTAGTTGAATTTCCAAGACGGTTGTAAAATCATCAAGTTATGGCCACATATTCTTTTGCTTGTAGCACGTACACGCTGAAAGATTTTGAGGGCATAAAAAAAAATCAAACGAAACTTTTGGCTTTGTTGCTCTCGACCTGAGTGAGAGCCAGATAAAAGACAAAATCTCCCAAGAAGTAAAACCAAACTATCATACATCATCAAGTATTTCAAATATCTTGCTATATAATTCAAAAATTTCACATTCTCCCAGCATTATCCAAAATCATTTCACATACAAATTGCAACAAATTGTTTAGAAGAGACCAATAAAAGATCAGAATACTAAAGTTTACAAATCCTTCTTAACGGTTAGCAATACTTGTCTTTTGTGGGACCATTTAGCACATACACAACAACAACAACAACTAGAAGGCGATGCCCTTGAAAAGATCAAAATTGGAGCCAAAAAAGAAAGGGGCAAATTTATTACATATTGTGATACATCACACACACCCTTAAAGCAACTCCAATGCAATGTCAAATTACTGTGTCTGTCAAATTTTAACATTTGAGTAGGAAAATCACTCTACAATTTCATGCTATTCTTGGTGCTAGATTTGACATATATCATACTTGGTCACAAATTTGGGACCAAGAATAGGCCATAGCATATGCAAATATTGGTTGATGCATTGACTTTCTCAGTTTATTATTATAACATTGACATTTTCATATTATTTTAAAAGTAAAATTTTACTTTTACAACTTCAAAAACCTTTATGATTATGATAAGAAGTAAATATAACATTTGAAATAGTATTATGCATTGGGGCAGGTATCAAATTAACAAATCAAATATGCCATCTACATACTTTCTAGTGCCAAATACAACATTGAAGTTAGCATTTGCAGTAGAGATGGTCAAATACAACTTACTAGTTATATACATCTTATAATTGATTGTGATCGGTAACAAAAAAGTCTCCAAATAGGAGTTCAGAGGACTTAAAATGCTTGCCACACGCAAAAACAAGAAAGGTTACAAACACTGCGTGAAATCACACAAGGACTCAGACTCACAGTGTTGCCACATGTTCCCAGCAAGATCCTCAGCCTTCTTGGTGGCTTCCGCCGCCTTCTTTCCCCACTTCCCAAGAACAACTTTCACCGAATCCATCTTATCTGCTCAAAAAAATTAATTTAGCGACAAACCTAGAGAACCAAAAACCGAATGCGATTAGTGTCACAGAATGATAAATCATTGAAGGCGAAGAGATTAGGGCGACTCACTCTTGGCGGAGGAAGGCGTCGGCGGAGCGGGAGGGGCGACGTAGGGGTTGGACTCCGGCGGCATCGAAGTGGCGGCGTCGCCAGCAATCGGAGCCCGGGCTTCGGCGTGAGCCGGAGCCGGAGGAGGAGGAGGAGGCGGAGCGGAGGGCTGTTGAGGCGGAGCGGAGGGCTTTTGCGGTGGAGATTGGGGTTGCGTAGAGATGGAGACGGAGGTCCAAGTCTCGGGGTGAGGGGGAGGAACGACGTCGTCTGGTTGGAGCTTAGGGTAAGGAGCGGAGTCGGAGGAATGTGGGGATTTGTCGGTTGCTGGGGATGGATCGGAGGGATGTTGCTGATTGCTCATCTTCTTCTTCTACAAGGAGCGATGGGAAGGAAATTAGGGATTTGGAAGAGATGGAAAATGGAGGAATTTGAGAGAGAGAGAGAAAGAGAGAGAGAGAGAGAGATTGGGGGGAAAACTGAAGGGGGAAAGCATATTCGAAGTTGGAAAAGGTAGTCAAATATGTCATTGGCGTTACCGTTTTCCACCTGTCTTTTGTAGCCGTCAAATGTTTCCCGTTTTTTCTTTTTGATTTTGTTTTTGTTCTTTATTTTCTTTAATTTTGTGGGGATGGGTCATCATTGGACGCTTCTCCTCAAGGGGCATAATTTTTGTTCCCCTTATATATATTAGTTATTTTGTTTTCAACTTTAAACTTTAATAGGGATGTTTAGAATAATGGTTTAAACTATTAGTTAAAATTATAAACAATATAAACTCTTAAATGTTATAATAAAAGACTACAATGTAAAGTTTTCATACGCTATGATTTTTAAACCTTGTTAATTGATACATTAATGATTCGAGCTTTACAAGCGTTACCTAGTGCTACCTCTTCAATAGAAGCACATTATAAAAAATTAAAAAGACAAATATAAATGTACAAATTTTTATCCTTAAACAAAGGTTGATAAACGAGATGCCAAAAAAAAAAGTGAACTAGAATGGAAAAAATAAAATTATAAGGGAAGAGCGAAAAAATAAATAAAAGAAGGACCAAAAAATAAGAAGGAGATTTTGACCTAAATAGTAAGTATAGACGAATTTGAAAAAATTTTATGCGTTTTGAAAGTGAAATTGTAAAGCAAAAAAATGATGGGTTAATTTCACTTGACATCTTTTGTGTTTTGCTAAAATTAAAAAACACCTCCTTGACTAAAGCTAATTGCATTAACACCCCTGATTTCAGCCATTGATTCAAGAATACCAAATTGGAGCCATTATTAGTTTTGGCAATCAAAGCCCTTAACTTAAATAAGCATAAAAAGTCTAAAAAAAAGAAAGATCGAACCTCACCTGAGTAGTGCCATCGTCCCCCATCGAGCCCCCTTGTCTTCCCCTCATCAGCACTTGCCACAACCAGCTCATCCCCTATCACTTGTCATCCCTTCCTTTATCGGCACTCGTCCTAGCCGCCGCCTCCCTCCCCCCAACCAACCCACCCTGTCGAACCTGCACATCTAGGGAGAGAGGAAATAGAGACACATGAGAGAAAGGGGAAGGAGGGAGGGTGGCGGATTTTCTAATATTTCTAAGTTTTATTTTCAAAATTTGAAGTTATGTTTAAAGTTTTATGAGTGTTTTGGCATTCATATTCCAACACTTAAACTACTACAATAAAAAAGCTCTTATATATTATAGTTTTTTGGTTTAATTCACAGTTTAAATTATGTTCTTAGAAGCTCTCTGAATATGTTTTATTTTAAAAAAGTATTATATTTGTTTTTTATCTATATTTTCAAAGTTTCCTTTTTTTTTTTTGTTATTTTGTTATAATTTTATTTTACGAAAAAGTAGAGTTTTAAAAATATAATTAACTAAGATCTATTTAGTTTAAAAATACTCAAAAGTATTAATGTGCCTTATATATATATATATATATATATATATATATATATATAATACATTTTAATTTCTTGAAATTTTGAAAAAAAAAGAATAAAAAATTCATTTTATGATAGTGAAAATTAATTTTTTGTAAACTTTAGATGTTGTTAGTGTAATTAGTTTTGGTTAAATGAATATTTCTATTGTTTTGACAAAATACAAGGAGTAAATAAAATAGAAAAAAGGACAAAAGATAAAAATAAATTAAAAACAAGGATAAAAAATAAAACAAAAGGAGGATTTCATCGTGAGATGAACTTCCTGGTCAAAACCCATGATCAATGACATGGAGATGTAATTGAGTGGGCCTCGTTAAATTTTTTAAATTTAAATTTTTACCCAAAAAAATTTTAAAAAATTTTAGAGATGTCCTTATCATGCCCCCGTTGAACAATTGAAAAATGTTATTTTGTTTTCATTTAATGAGAAAAATTATAATTGTATCACCACTCAATAATGAAAATGATTAATTACAAATATTTTCCTTAGCTGAAACCCTTGCAACAGTGTTCCCTTAAACTTCAAAACGCTACATGCACTCCTCCAATCTATGTATTGTTAACGAAAAACCTCTTTTAGTTAGAAAGGAATTGGTACATAATTTTAATTTTGTACATAATATAAGAATATTTTAATAACTTTATCATGTTGATTTGAATTTAGAAATATAACTAAAAATTTTTAATCATTAAAAAACTTGCAAAATTTTTTAAAAACTAATTTTTTTTTTCTCTTCTACGTGACTGCTCTGGGGTAAGCTAGCAAGTAATGATTCATTAGATTGTTCAACAATCCTTATTATATGTGTGATATTATGTCATTTGTGTTAAAAATTATAGTAACAGGAACAATTTTTTGTTAACATTATGTAGACTGAGAGAACACATGTTATGTTTTGAAATTTAAAAAGCATAGTGTTATAAGGGATATAGTTAAGAAAGAATTTTAGAAATTATCTTGATCAAAATATATGATTATGAATATTCAATGACATATTGTATCTATATATATATTTTTTTTGTAATACCTTCATTAGAAATTTTTCTAACTTTGTCATTGTCATGATCAATAAAGATTATTAAGCCTTATAAATATGTATAATTAAAAGGCTTTTATTTTTTTTTTAAATATTACTAACATCATCTATATTTTTTTTTCTCTATATTTTCTCTCGAGTTGTTGTCATGGGAACCATCTCTGGCTTCAATTATGACTCATTTGTAACTCACCATATATGCCATATTGCATATTGCAGCGCGATTGTGTATCTATGGCACGAATCTCATGCAACCCATGTGATAGCAAACTCACCAGTTTTAAGACCTTGTGTCTCACTTCATCTAGTTAAAAATGAGCACTTTTATTTAACCTTATATAATTAAAATCTCACTACTCACAAACAATGAGTCTCGTCTAAAAAATACACTATATATTATATTAGGATCTACTATTTTTATGATCAATGATGCCTTAATCCCATGGGGATTTAAAAGAACTTTTTTGTCACAAAATGGTAAACTCACAACAATTGTGATATTACGACCTTTGCACGTGTCAAAGTCACGCGCAAAGCCAAAATTAACTAATAGTAACAACTAGACAACTCGAAACTTACTTATACTAAAACACTTGAAAGTAATTTTGGTTCGCAACTAAAAAAGGCATGCCTTACTTGATAGCCTCATGATGTGGGACTCCCCTTTTATAAGTTTTTAGTATTCAATACCATTGATGTCTTTAATATTTTTTATAGTAAAAGAACAATGCTAGGTGCATTAGTGGTGTTAAACACCATATACCAATAAAAGATGGGTCTCAAAGAATAGACCCATAAGTTAAAGCCAATTTATATTAGTTATCATGTTTACTACCGATTATGTCCCCAAACACTTTTAGAACAAAAGTAATGTTTTATAATTTCAAAAGAAGCATAATAATCATAATCTAAATGGCCTATACCCTTTTAAATACTATGAAGGACAAATATTAGACCTTTTTTCATATTTTTAATTATATTTCTCATATTCAAGCGCCTTGCATAAAAATAAATGAGTTGACTATATAAAATTATATATATATTAGTTTAAGTATGAGAGTTTTAGAACTCTACACTTTATAGTAGAATCATGTGTGACATTTTCTGCTAAACAATGCTTGCAATCGTAGTTTTTTTCTTTATTCTTTTTCACGCAATTAATAAAATGAAACTCTTAACAAGTGAGTATAATTTGATAGGTACAAGTTGATGCTTCCTAAGTACAAGGCAAATTTATACATTTTTTTAGGCCATTCTCTGTGGAGTCTATAGAAATGTCACAAAACTAAGCCTTTATTTGATTTTTGCCTTGAGAACAATGTTCTTGTAAAGAACGTCTTTCCACCATCATTTAGAATACCAAATGCACCCCAAACAATATTATACTAAAATACCAACAATTCTTAATGATTGATGGTATCCTACCATGATACTTGGGGTTAGTCTTTTGTGACACTAAAGATCTAACAGTTGATGATAGTCAACTAATGAATGTCGGCATCTTGCTATGATAATTGAGGGCATTTGTTCGTGGTAACAAAAATTTCAACGATTGGTAGATACCAATCATTTTACCATTTGTTTTCTCACCACAATATTTTAGAAATTACAAAAAAAAAAGTGCCACATATTTTTTCAATAAAACATTTAGAAATACCATAAAATCTATTTAAAAAAAGAAAACAAACACAAAAAATCACCAGTTAAGGTGGAGATTGTCAAACAACATGATAATCTGGTGGCTACTCTGTTGGCAACCTTATCACCATAGATCTTCTTTGTAGCCACGTTGGGAGATCTCGTCGAATATCTCATTTGCTCAACTTTTGAGGTAGATGTTAGTGTTAAGATAGATGCCTATAAAGCACATGATGGTTTTTGTAATGGACATATTTATAAATAAATAAAGCAAATTTGTTCATTATTCATAATTTTTGCGTACATATATTGTTAAATACTTTATAAATATTATTAAAATTTCATAATTATCTATGTGACTTTAAATATTATATATAAGCATTATATACAAGAGGATAATATTTAAAAATTATAGTTAAAATGGTCAATAATATATAATTAATTATTACAATTAATTATTCAATTAAAGTATGGAATCTTTAATTAAGCATTACTAATGCAAATTATTTCTATTAAGAATAGAACAGTTTTATCAGAACTATTATGTAGTGAGTCATTAAATGAATGCACTGTTCGACATGAGATTATGTACAACCGAGACATGATAAGATACGAACAGCTAATAATTTTTATTAAATATAGCAAGCTCTAATCTTATCGACCGATGATCATATATAAGATGATCTTAATCTTAAGTTATTAGTAAACTCCTATTTATGGATTTATGTCTTTTGATTTACTCTGTACATATTTGAGAATCAAATTGTATTCCTTATATCTTGAGGCATGATGAAGTAAGTAGCCGAAAATGTTAATATTACAAGATAAAATCCATTCCTTTTCTTAATGAGAAGTAGATAAATAATTTTCTTGAGTAGTGATTCGGGGCTTAAATAATATTATCACTTAATTTATGATTAAGTTTGTGAATTTATTATTCATTTGAGGGTCAATAGCACTCAAGGATAAAAAAGTAATTAGAGAGGTTAATGGATATTACCTGTAACACCCTGGTATTTTCAATACATTAAAAATGCATTAAGTTAAGGATTATATTAAGACAAAAAGTACAATTTAAAGAAAAATACTATATAATAATATGAAAAACTATATAGTAATAGAATAATGTAGTGTAAGAGTTGGATTGTTTAAGGTCATGCAGTATAAAGATTAGACTATTTAAGTTAAAGCAGTGTAAAAAAAATACTGCTAACTGAAAACGCAGATATGAAAAATGTTATGTTTGGCCTCCAAAAATAAACCAGAGGCAAGTAAAATATTTTTATACAGTCTAAGGATAGAAGGTACACTGATTTAACCATGACAGTATAAGAAAAATACTGTGTGATAAAAAATTACACTATATAAATTTTTGGGTCCCACAAAGGGGCACCCAACCGAATTTGATTGATAAAGAAGTAATTAGAGAGGTTAATGGATATTACCTATAACACCTCGGTATTTTCAATACATTAAAAATGCATTAAGTTAAGGATTATATTAAGACAAAAAGTATAATTTAAGGAAAAATATTGTATAATAATATAGAAAATTATACAGTAATAGAATAATGCAGTGTAAGAATTGGATTGTTTAAGGTCATGCAATATAGAAATTAGACTATTTAAGTTAAAGCAGTGTAGAAAGAATACTGCTAAGTGAAAATGCAGATATGAGAAATGTTATGTTTGGCCTCCAAAAATAAACCAGAGGCAAGTAAAATATCTTTATACAGTCTAAGGATAGGAGGTACACTGATTTGACCATGGCAGTATAAGAAAAATACTGTGTGACAAAAAATTACACTATATAAATTTTTGGGTCCCACAAAGGGGACACCCAACCGAATTTGATTGAGCCACCAAGCTTAGAAATGTGGCCCAATAGAATGTCGCCACCTAGGGTATCCTTATGGATGACCATGAGTCACCTAAAGGGATAAACATGCATTAAATGCAAATTTTGCAAAAAAATTCCTCTTCTCTTTCCTCCAAGCCACGGCCACTATGGGATAACCATCCCAAGAAATTTCTCAAACCCAATTCTTTGCAAAAATAACCCCAAGCAAGTTTTAAAAGCAAGCTCAAGGATTTTTCACAAGATTTAAGGTAAAATCCTAAACTTTTAGCAAGTTTTCAAGGGATTTTTCATGGGTTGAAGGGGGAATTAATTCATGATGTTTTTGCATGAAAATGAAGCCTAGGAAGGAGTTCAAGGAGCCTTGGAATGCTAGAAAACAAGAGAGTGCTATATGGGTAAGTTTTGAATTTCAAAGTTTTGAAATTTTATAAATTTTGTTTTGATTTTTATTCTTTTAAACCCATGTGGGTTCTTGAGCATGTATTCGATGAAATTTCATATATATGTGATGTATGGCATGTTTAAATTGTGAAATTTTGGTTTAGAGCAAAACGATAATTTTTGCAAAAAGTTTTAGTTTTGTAAATTTGATGTTAGTATTAATAAAAATGATGTTTGAGCATGAGAATGATTTGAATAAGGCATGGAACGGTTTCTGCAGGGGTGGATTTGCAATTTTGGAATGGATTTTTATAAAAACTCCTTAGGGACTAAATTGAAAGAAAAAGTTCTTTCTCGGCATAAATGAAAAATGCCCAAAAACACCCCTATACAGTGAGATTTTTACAAAAGTTACAACATGAAAGTTGTAGATCTCGACGAAAATGTTAGGACAACATGGACAGTTTCTTAAAATTCTGCTCGGTTTAAGAGTGATGAATTTTACAAGAATTTGTTGAAATTTGAAAAAAAAAATTAAAGGGCAAAAATGTCATTTTTCCAAAGGATTTTGAATATGATACTTTGAGCAAAAATGTTCCTCATGAAAAATGGGGACTAATGGTGTAAAAAGATTATTTTTGGTTCCGGGGACCAAAATGCAAATATTTTTATATTTCAGGCCAAAACTGTGAAATTGTGTGAAAAATGGGTTTTCACTAGAGAACGTTGGTTTTCTACACTGCTGTAGGCAGTAAGTACCATAGATGCTAAGTTTTTAAGAAATGAAAGTTTAGTTACGAAAATAATAGAAGAAAAGAGTTAAGGGCAAAATGATCATTTGCGAAAATGGCCAAAACGGACCCAAAACGCCTGATGTTGGGAAATGTTTCTCAGTGAAAATTTTTCCTTAATATGTAGGTAATGAAACGTTCAATGGGTTTTATAGAGTTACGAAGCTGACGAAAAACCCAAAGAGGGTAAAAACGTCATTTTTACGAAATGGCTAGAACAGAGTCGAACACTCTGATTTAGCAAAACGTCTCTAGACAGAAAATGTTCCGTAATACGTTAAATAATGTAACTGTCACGTGTGACGAGAGATTTAATAAGAGATGTTCAAGTAAACGAAAGGTAACCCGGTGGGTTTCAAAATTAAATGAAGGAAAAGGGTAAACCAATATGTACAAGTCAAGTTAAAAGGATAGAATGGTTCATGTTTACATTTTATTATCAATCGAGTGGATTGATAAAAAGAAAGTTAATTAATGAGTCGGCTGTCGTATGATCAGGACACAGAAGCCGACTAATGGAAGGAAAAGGAACGAGAAAGGAACATAAAGGAGAACGTTAGAGTAAAGCACAGGTAAGTTCAAATCACACCTATAACATGAAGTAAACGATTTTTAAATGTTTATTTATATGATTTGCAAATGAGTTTGCAATTATTATGCAAGTTTCTTTTAAAGTATGTTTGCATTTATTATGCAAAAAGTTTTAAAGTTCAAGAGAAGATTTACAATGAATTTGCAATTGTTATGTTTAAAGTCTATTTGCATATTGATATGCATAACGTTTTTAAAAGTTCAAGTTATGATTTTCAAAGTATTTAAAGTATGTTTTGCATTATCATGCATTTGTTATAAGTTTAAGTTATAAGTTTCATCATGCATTTGTTATGCAATAAGTTGCATTTGTTGTGCAATAAGTTTTAGAATAAAAGTTATAATTTGTAAAATGTGATTGTGTTATATGATGCAATAAGTTGCATTTGTGATGCAATAAGTTTCAGAGTACAAATTATGATGAGCAAAATATGTTTGCATTTTATGTTGCATTTGTTATGCAATAGATTTTACAGTACAAACTATGAATTGCAAGTGTATTTGCATATGATGTGATTGCATTTGTAATGCTCACCAAAGTTAATAAGAAGGTAACGTAAAGATAAAAGGAAAGTGTCGTACCAGCCTACTCGTTGTGAGGCAATGAAAGTAAAGTTAAAGTTGGACCTCTTAGATGTGAGGTACTTGACCTTGAAGTTCGATGGTCTTAAGTCTTCCACAAGGGAAGCATTACATTTATGATCTCATGATTAAAGATGTTGGTACGAACACTAATGGTTAAAGTAAGATAAGAAAAGTTAAGAAACGAAGGTAGAAAGTTAAAGTAAGAAAAGAATGTTCATAAAATGCTCAAAATTGAAGTTAATAATTGAGCATAAATGGAGACATGTATTTTGATTTTGCTTACTTTTCTTGTTAGGAAACATTTTTATGTTATGAAAAACATTCCTCAGAATGTTTTATGTTAAATGTTTATAAAAACATTTTCATGGTTACAAGAAAAGGTTTATAAATGACGTTTTAAGAAAAATGAACAAGAAATGTTTTACAAAAAATGTTTTAGAAATGTTTTATGAAAAATGTTTATGAAAACCATTTTTAGAAATGTTTATGAAAAACGTTCATGAAAAATGTTAAAAGAGAAAGATTTTTATGAGGAAAGTTTCTAAAGCATGTTTTAAATGAATTGTGAGAATATGTTTGAACTTACTGAGCGAAAGCTCATAAAAAGCTTCTTCATGCTGTAGGTAGTATGTGGGCGACCGGTAGGACCCGTTAAAAGAGCTGGGTGCTACGGAGGACGGACGCGAGGATTTGAGTATTGATACCACTACAGTTTTCTTTCGCTACACAAAGGAAAGATTTTTCACTATTTAATGTAATGTTTTCAAAGTTTTAAGAAAATTAGAGTTTCAAGAAATGTTTTCAAAAGTTTTAAAATACATTGTACGAAATGTTTTATAAAATTATAAAGTGAAGTATTAAGCGATGTTTTAGTAAATGTTTCTTATTAAGTTTTAAGAAAGGGTTTGAAATGATTTTAAGGGCTAATGTTGAGCGATGTCTCAACTAAATTTACGACAGAAGTCGCAATAGTTTGTAAGTATGTTTTAAAGAATGTTTAAAAAAAATTATTTCTGTATTTTTCTTACTAAGTAAGTAAGATTAATATTAAAAAACGATGTTTAAGAAAGTAAAATAACTATCCAAAAAGGCGGGTCGTCATATTACCTAGCTTTAATTTGAATTATTTATAGAGGATCGACTTATATGAAATGGCTACATCAAATGGATGACTCCAAGAAATAAGTAATTAAATATCTATAATTTTAAGAATGCAATTCTGAGTATTTAGTAGAGTTACATTAGAATTAATAAAAGAGTAATATATTAATTAAAGAGTTTATTTAATATATTGGTTTTATTAGAGCTTAAAATCACGGGTCCATTAATCCCTCGCCATCCTTGTATACACTACTTGGATAAGAGAAATTATTGGTTTAAATAATTAATTTAGAATTATGGGTTCTAAATTAAATATCACTCAAAATAAATTAATTATGAATTATTTTATATTTATTAAATAAATATATTGTTTAATAAATAAAAATACAATAATTAGTTTTGGAAGAAACAAAGCGGATGGGTCCCACTGTGTAGGTGGCGCATACAGTGGAAGGGTCCCACTGTGTGTGACGCCTATGTTATCAATTATGAATTAATTTATATGTATCACTCAAAATAAATTAATTATGAATTAATTTATATTTATTAAATAAAAATATTGTTCAATAAACAAAATAAAATAATTAATTTTTGAAGACACATAGTGAGTGGTCCCATTGTGTGGGTGGCACACATAGCGGGAGGGTCCTAGTGTGTGTGGTGCCTATGATATCAAGGGAAAGTCCCTTGTGTGCATCAAAGCTTATTTACAAAGATACTTTGTATATGGCGCCTAACACAATATTGGGAAAAGGAAACTTGTATCTTTTTTATTTAAATTAAATATTTAATATTAAAATTAAAATAAGAAGACTTTTCAAATTTAATTACCTCTCTTATTTTCTATATTTAAAATTTATTCATTAGAGACACACTTACAAGTCTTAGAAAGACTGAGAGTACTCTGCAAAATTCTTCCCTCTTGTAGGCGTGTAAGAGAGTTAGAGAGAGTGAAGCAAAGTTCTTCCTCCTGTAACCTATTCTTCTCATATGTTGAGATTTACAAATGACTTAAATTAGTTGAGTGACCTTTTAAGAAATCATATTCCTTCAACATCCACCTGTTCGTCCATCTCGTTGTGGAGGACTAGGCGAGGAAAACGGTGATTTTGTCTTAAAGCGATTGTCCTTTGCAAGTCAATTGTTTCCTTTCATCTCTGATCAAATTCCAAAAAGCAAAAGTTCTTATATATATTTATTTATGTAAAAATAATAATATAATCTACAGCATTTTACAATAGTTTTGAGAAAATTTTTATTCTACACTATCCATGCTATTACCATGTTTCTATTATTTTTGTGAAAATTGTTTTCCAAAACCAACAGTTGGAGCCTTCCTTGTGCAAAAGAGATCTCATCAAAGATTGTTGCGATGAGGAAAGAGGTCGTGACAGAGGACAAGGCGACAACAATGACACAAGTTGACAGGTGAGCTAGGAATTTAGAATAAAGAAAGACAAATAAATATTATTTAAACAAACTCTATAGTATTTTTGCCAATAAATATTTAGTGCAACTATATTATTTTACGAAGGTGGCAGATTTTGCAAGAAGTCTTATTTGGGTGTCAAAAATCAATCCAAGTCATAAACTGTTCTTCACAAAAATGCCACATACCACACATTCATGCCTTGGATTGATCTTTACCATTTAAAAAAGTTAATGTAGAGAATATAATGCAGCCGTGTTTAAAATACCAAATATATTCTCAATAGTATCATGCTAAGATACTAGGACTATTTATTTGTGACCGCCAATATCCCATCGTGATACTAGGAGCAATCAATCGTGATACTAAAAATTTCAACAACTGTTTGTTGGCAATCATTGATGTCCTGTGATGACACTTTTTAGTCACTTGCTATCTTAGTATGATATGTTACGGTTGCCAAATGAAGAATTTTAGTATCTTATTGTAATACCAAAATTCTAGCAATTAAGGATTGTGACAATGTAGTGAACTGAGCAAAGAGAGAAAAGAAGAGAGAGAGAGAAAGGTCGAGAAGAAAACCTAGGCTATTTCTTTTCCTCCTTAAAGAGGAAATTGATCCACTTAGAGATGTAAGTGTTAGACATGTATGCCCTAAGAAGTAGAAATGTAATAAGTTTTTTGGAGACATTTTATCAATAAAGAATTTATTTATTACTAATATACCAAATCTTGTCATCTTTACGTTCATATTTGTTGAATGTATGTTAAGCAAACAAAAGTCTGAGACTGTCGGTTTAAACCTTTAAGAATCGGGCATATGATGGATAGATTATGTGAAAAACACGATTCTTAAGGTGATGGTCTAAATCATAAGATCCGCAATCGAGGGAAAAAGTTGAGCGCTTTATTCATGCAAAAATTGTTATGTTGTATATATCCCTTTTGGGAAATGGTTTGTCTTGACCATCGGAAGTGGACTCCATGAATAGAAACATTTACACGTTGTCATAGGTGACGATGTGTTGAAATGGACATAAAGTGAATTGATTTGGATTAATAATTCTGTCTCGGCAAATTGATTCACTTTAGACAATCATTTGTATTGTATCTTAATCTTAAGATGAATAGTGAGCCCGTTGTCTTGACTTGTGTCTTTTGATGTACCAAATGATGACACCCATATCTTAATAGTAGTATGCATGCCGGTACGTTGGAGGCATGACTCTTGATAGCATAGACCTGTTATTCATAGATATGGAATCCATAGCTTCTCTTTAGGAGTAGTGATATCCTCTTATATGCGTTATCCTGTAGTTGAAAAACTAAAGCGTTCAACCATTTGGATTCATAGGTGTAACCGAATGGTATACTGTCTTTAGATGGTAAGTTTTTCGATAGTGGGATAATGGAACGTAAGATAAAAATAATCGAGAAGGTAAAACAGAACTTGTCCTTAAGCTGGTTATGGATAATCCTATGAGGATACGATACACTATGATATATCATGGAGACTTAGCTATACGGGCTTAATAATTCTATGTAATTCGAGAGTGTAGCTCCAAGCTTTTAGTGGAGTAGTGTTGGAGTTGATAATTATGAAATGTATATTTGGGATATTGGATTTCATAATTATCAGGAGCTTGCACTATATAGGTCCATTTGGTCCCCTTTGCTAGCTCACAAAATCCTGTAACGATATGGCGTGCTTTTTCAATAATTGGTGACTTATGTCAGATTTATTAGATTGGTTGAAATTCGAAAGAATTAAATAATTTATGTCTGTTTATCGGTTGAATTAATTTTGTAACAAAATTAATTCAAGATAAACTTGTTGAATTATTAGGATCGGATAATTCTTGTCTGTTTATCGGTTGATTTAATTTTTGAATAAATTAGATCAAGATAAACTTGTAGAATTATTAGGAATTCATTTATTTTCCTAAAGATTATCTAGATAAAGTTGTTTTAATTAGATAACTTCTCTATTGGGTTATGTGAATTAAAACTGAGACTTTATCTTATAGAATCTCGGGTGGAAAATAAAATATTCACTTAGATTTTTTTTTCGGTAGTTCGGCCTGCCGATTAGGTAGATCGGCTTGCCGATATGCGAAAAAAAGATTACGCGTTTTCGTGCAGATTTCATCAGATATTGATCCAAATTTGATTCTGATTCGAATTTGTGAGACCTTATCTAATAAGGACTGACCCTAGACCCAACCTCTATAAATAGAGAGTAAGTCTCATAAGTTATTTAGATCAATTGAAAGATTAAGAATGATACTTTGCTGGTGAAAATCTAAAATTCCCTGAGAGCTCTTGTTCACAAATCACAAATATTAGCTTTGGTTTCTCTCAATTGGTTGGAAGGAGAGTCACCTGGAGGAAGAGCTGTACATGTGAGCCCACACTCACTCCGATCATGGACAGAGAATAGCAAAGAAGACTAGTTGGTTGAGGCTCGTCTGGAACGTTACTTCTCTTCACAGATTGCGGGAGTTCTTCGGCATTCAAAGGTTAGTAAGATCTGGTTAATTTATGCATATAGCATGTCAAACTTGTGTTTTGAAAACTACTATGATATAAAATTTTTAAAATTCTGCTACGTACTATTTTTCCAACAGTAAGGGCATCCATCTTAATAACCTCGTGGGAAAAGCATGGCAAAGGACCTATATTTTTGGTTTTAGGCAAAGACAGCCCATCATTTTTTTTTAACGATAGACAGGCCATCATTTAATTTGAGGTGAATGAAAGAGACACCAATAGCGCATTTGGCAACCTTAGTTTCAATTAAAACTTTTAGTTGTTATAGTGTAAAGCTCTTACATGTTACAATATCAAGTAAAAGTGAGCTCAGTGTAAAGTTCTCATATGCTATAATGTTTTTTTTTTACCAAAATTAGCTCAAACCATATTTCTTAAACACCTTACAAAATTAGTATTCAAATATATTACTTTTCTATAAAAGAAAAATTTTAATCTGTCTATCGCCTATATAGTAAACGGGAGTTTCTTTTGACATTTTTTAAAATCTCCGTCCATCTATTTTGTCCAAATGTACTTTTTTTGAGTAATTTGTATTAGTGGTCCCTTAACTCTTTAGTAGGTGACACTTTGTTTCTTCTTTTTTTTTTTTTTAATTTTGCTAAAACGACCCCTGAATTCTTAAAACCTTTGCAATTAAAAGACATTCCATCAAACTTAACCCAAAACTTAACGAAAACATGCATGTGTTAGTCACATGACCTGATTTTGAAGGACATAATAATAAAATAACGCTATATTTTTATAAAAATTAATTAAAAAAATTGGAAAAAAAATACTCAAACGATGAGTGTGGGTCCGCTTTGAGTGTGGATCGTCTTCTCCAGTGGGTGAGTGCAGAGCACCGCAATACCTAAGTCTTTGAGCAAATTTTTAGCTTCTTGAGCCTCCATAGAGGCTACTTCTTCAATAAGACCTTCTAAGGTTGTGTGACCGTCAATTGCTACAATCTCAATGCGAAGAGTAAAACACAAAAAGAGAATTTCAATTAATAATATATTGATTGAGACCTCCAAAAAAGAATAGGTTGTGTTTCTAAGTAAAAGCATGATTTGTTGTGGTACTAAAACACTAAGCGAAAAAGAGAGAGCAATGGAATGATTCTAGTAAAAGAGGGAGAGGAAGTCTTACCAAAGGAATCGAGATAGTGGGAGTTGAGGTTGAAATCGCCCTTTGTCCTTTGACCCAAGTAATTGAGATCACCCCCAATTGATGACGTGAATGAGAACACCGACGACGAACTCGGCTTCTGGTTCTGGTTGTGGCTGGTAGCGAAGGAGTTAGAGCTTGTGACACATGTTATTCTCTTAACGGGCATTAAGGAAATTAAATTAATTTTTGGTGCGCCAACCAAAAATTTGCTTCATTTAAAATCCATTTCACAATATTTATTTTTATCTATTTTTAAATTTTCTAAAATTCTCCTATACTTATTAGTATGTTTATTGAAAAGCCTTGGAACTTCTAATAAATTTTGAAAATGTCATTTTGGCATTATGTGGGTTAAAGTCTCCAAAGAAGACATGAGGATATCTTTCCCAACTACTCTTGACCCTCCTTTTCTTTATTTCCTCCGTGACATGCTTCAACATGTCTCCTCTATAATTACTTTTATCACTTCTCTTCAAAGACTTCATCTTTTCTTCTTTTTTTTCTTCCACGGTTTCCACACTCTTCTTCTCATTTCCTTGCTGAAGCAAAATACTTAGAGAACTTCTTCAAGGCAGCCATGAAAATCAGCCACCATCACCTCTATTTGAGCAAGAATTTCAGCCATACCGAAGTTAAGGAACCTGTTTTGAAGCCATTTCAAGCTTCCAACAAGCCATAATCCGAGGTTAGAATCTTATGAACAAATTTAGTCTTTCATTTATAATTGTTTTTTATATACTTAAGGATTATTCAAATTTGCGTTCTCAAACCTGAGTATATGTTTTGTTGCTATTTTAGAACATATGTATAAAGTCTAAGTGTATATGCCGTAGACAAAAAATTTATATTGTTAAATTTTGTAATACCTCTATGGGCTGTGACTCTTTCTTGAAATTCTAGGATTAAATAAAAATAAATTTTGTAAATTAGTTTGTATATTTAAAAAGTAGACATCCTAAGCTTTCTAACGAGCTATCATAAGCCTAAATCGGAGTTATATTTTATTTTCTATGAATTTCTCAATTTTTGGATTGTAAACTAGTAAACCACCTGTTAACTCATGTGATGATTGTAGATAGTGAACCTATCTTTTTTGCAAAAGTATACTGCCAGTTTGCCATAGTATACTAGCTGCTAACCTAAACCAAGAACCCATCTTTGCTCACCACCTAATTCCTTAATGTCTTACAACCTTTTCAATATTATCCTAAGTGATTGACGAATCTTATTAGAGACTAAAACATATAGATTACTTGTATACATTTTATATCGTGTTAAGACAAAAATTATTTACTGTGGTATTCAAAAGAGATTTACATAAAAGCTTTAATGACACACTAGTAAGATGGATTTACACATGATTTATTTATGAATGTGTTGTATGTTGTGCTTTAGATTTAAATTGTCCTTATGCATGCCTTAGGATCAAGGGAGTGTGGAGCTAAAGTTAATTGATTTCGGGATTAAAAGATTGGTGATAAGCTTGAAAGGTAGGATTCTATTACTCATCTTTTGTAAGGTTTTGGTAAATTAAAATTTTGGTTGTTTTATAATGCAAGATATGTATATAGTATTTTGAAAGTATATAATTATATCCATATTATGATGATGTAGAACTCGTCTTGTATTGACAACGAGAAACATAATGATTTGACACATGTTGTAAATTAAGAAGCATGGTTAGGAAAACTGACTCTATAAATAACGATTTAATATAAAGGAATGCTGAGACGTGAAAAGGGCGACGGTTACGTCCTTGGGCACAAATACCCTAAAAGGTAAAATAAAGGGAAGGTGATGACGCTTCCTTGGGTTGAAAGTCCCAGAACACACTGTATAGGAATCGACTTGGTGAGGACTTAGGGCTTGATTTTCCCTTACCGGAACACCCTTAGAATATTTAAAGGGTGATCAAACGCGCTCATTTGGGTTTCGATGAGTTGAGTGATACTCTATTGAACGTGGATACCTAGGAATAATGATGAACTATAATATTTGTATATATGTATATGTATGAAACTCGGTAATGATTAACTATGATATCCACGAAATATGATTATAATAAATCTCATAATCTGGATAATGATGAGTATTAACTAACCATGCAAATTTTAATATGGTAATGATAAAAACCTACAGATAAGTAATGGTTTTTCCTACTGAGCATATTGTTGCTCATTCCCTTATATTTTCATCTTTTCAAGACTCACTAAGTGTGAGGTGGCTACGGGAAAAATAATTGAGGAAGCTATGTAGCTATATTACGTTGGGACTGCTTCAATTAATAAGAATGTTCTTCATGATAATGTAAGCATCAATTGTTACTTTCTGTGACTGTATTAAAATGCGTTGAGGGTTGAAATGATGATGATGACAATTTATATTATTAAATTTAATGTGCTACATTAAACGATGGTTTAATTGTCGTTTATATATTTATTTTTGATTTAAGAGTTTTCATTTAAGCCACGGACAACTTTATTTTTAAGGTTTTACTTTTATTTCTGATTTTTATTTTAATTCATTAAAAACTGTTAACCCCCATATAGGGGCGTTACAGAGTTGGAGTTGGACCTGGCAACCAAAACCATTTTCCTCTTACTTCTGGACATGGGTGGTTTTTGTTTTGGTAGTGGTATTATTGGTGTTAGAAAACATGGGTTGTTTTTTTAGAATAAAAGCATAAGGAAAGGCCATTGAATGTTGATGATGAAGTGGAGTCCTTGCACCTACACTTCCACAACAACTTACCTATACCGGCCTCTCTCTTTAATAATATCTCGCTTTTAAATGTAAATTATACCTCTCTGTACAGATGACAATGATGATGCTGATGGGGATGGGAAAGGTGGAGATTTGATGATGATGATGATGGGGATGGGGACATGAACAAAATTTTTTTCGATATTTTAAAAATTTTTACCGAAATTTCAATAATTTGAAGATCTCGAAGTATCTTTTAGGTGTAAACATTTTTTTTTATATTTATCAAAAATTTTAAAAAATTTTGAGAGATGTTTTAATTTAATTTAAGAGGATGTTTTGAGACTTTAGAAATTCTAAAATTTCAGAGGAAATTTTAAAAATATTAAGAAGTTTTTCTCTGAACGCTAAAAGTTAAGGAAATTTTAGTTAATACTATAATAAATCAGTAATAATATTGATTTATCAGGGGTTGTAGGGTATCGTTTTTTACATAATCTTAGTTTATATCAAAATTTTAATATAAAAACAAATATTCATACTTTTTGAAATATTTTTCAAAATTTTCGTCGATATCAATATTTTCTTTAAAAATTTTTAAAATTTAAAATACCGATATTGATATTTTTATCCTTGATTTGAACATAGCACCGCCTTCTAAGGCAAACAATTAGGAGAATTCATAGTTTTTAATTTATGAAAATACAGTGGAAAGTGATCAACAAACCTATATGTGGTATGTTCGTAACTATGTTCAACATTATTAAAATAATATATCATGGTACCAATATTGTTTGAATTAAGATGGAATTTTGACCACATTTGAGCCTCATAGAACTTTCTTTTGGTATTAAAAAATGTGATATGTATGATGTTTTTTGTGTGAAACTTATTTATTTATGTATCTTTTTAATATTCATGCTATCAGAAAGTATTAAAATTAGGTTTTAATGTAAATTTCAGTTCTTTTTGTAATTTTTTCAATATTTTCATCGATATCAATATTTTTCTCTGATATTTTTGTAGAATTGGAGTACCGATATTTCCATCGATACCGATATTTTCTCCCATGGATAGGGAAGGTGGGTCGTTGAAGAGGGAGGGATGGGGGTGGGTTTTGCCGAAGAGAGATCAGAGGGTTAGGATATTTTAAGTTATTTATTTTCTTTTTTTTAATTGTTATTTTTTAGAATAGGGACATTTTAGTAACTGCATCTTCAAAATCAAGTCACATGACTAACGCATGCATGTTTTCTGTTAGGTTTTAGGTTAATTTTAACAAAAGGTCCTCTAATTGCTAAGGTTTTACAAGTCAGGGGTTGTTTTGTCGAAATTTAAAAAAAGGACCAAAGTATCACTTATTTACTAAAGAGTTGAGGGACCATTAATGCAAATTACATTTTTTTTTGCAATTTTTGATACGTCTTCAACTAAGTCGGAGTCCTATTGCTTTATTATTATTATTATTAGTTGGATTTGACATTTTTAACCATCTTTTAAGTTTTCCCTTTCCTTTTTTCTAAAATTCTAATTTCAAATAACTATTCTTGAATTTCATTTTTTGTAATTATAATATGACGTTTTCAATTTTTTAACATTTTATTTATCTATATAGGATATTTGACATTGTTATTTCTTAAACTTATGGAATATTTATAATCTGCCCCTGAGCTTTTAATTTTGGTAAGTTAGCCTCAACTTATAAATATGTAGCAAATCACCTTTTATTGATAGCGATTTTAGTTTTTTGACCAAATTGACATGTGATTTACACTGAACTATTGATTATTGACATAAATAGTCATTTTTTATATTTATACCTAAATTTATTGTGGTTAAATCTTTAATTAAGTTTTTATCAAAATAGAAAATGTTGAATCAACTATGATTTGAATATGAATTTGTGTAACTATTTATATGAAAAATTCTTTTATACTTTTAATTAATGACCCATGTGAAAATCATATATCAATTTCAGTTAAAAACATAAAATTGCTATAAATAAAGGGTGATTTGCTACAAATTTATAAGTTTAGGGACAACTTGCCAAAATACAAATTGTAATTGTGCAATAAGTTCAAAATGCAACAATGCCACATATCCTTATCTATAATCTATAATAACATAACTATTATCATTTTTTGTTTTGCATTTCTTACCCTTAAAATTTTGTTTTTTACTAAAAAAAATCTAAAAGTATTATTCTTTCAGTTGTGACCTTTGTAAATACTTTAATAGATTTTTAAAGAATTAGTTTGAACCAATTGGTTTAATTAGATTAGCATTTTTAACTTTGTATTCATATACTATTTTGTCATGCATCTTTTGTATTTGTGAACTTTTTCTATTAACTTTTGCTAATGTATCTTTCCTACCATCTCGCCCCCTCTGTAACTGCTACACTATAGTTATTTTATTTTCTCAAATGTCCCTCTATTTAAACTTCTCATATATATGCCCTAATCAGTTTTATATTGCCTTTGCCCTCGTTAAAATATTGTTTTTTTAAATTAAATTTGCCATCTTTACTTATAGTGTGTATAATATTAGACTGAAATATTTCTCTCCATTAAAAGCTAACCACCATTTTATTCATTGTGATATAGGGGTCGTTTGGCACAGATTCTATTTGTGCTTTTAGTCAAGAGAAGAATATAAATAAAAGTTATAACTTTTCAGTAAGTATTTAGAACTATATTTATAAAAGAGCTTCAATGAGTTAAAATGATTTTAATTATTTTTAAAAGTTACAAAATGGTGTATTTAAGCTTATAATATATTATTAACATAAATTTCAAAGTTCATTTTAAAAGTGTTTTAATTATTAAAGAGCTTCAATGAGTTAAAATGATTTTAATTATTTTTAAAAGTTACAAAATGGTGTATTTAAGCTTATAATCTATTATTAACATAAATTTCAAAGTTCATTTTAAAAGTGTTTTTTTAAAAGGCTATATTTTGGCCGCGTTTGGTATAACTTCTGCTTGTACTTTTAGTCAGTAGAAGAAGAGAAGCTGTAATTTTCACAAGTATTCGGAACCATATTTTAAAAAAGTTTTAATAGGTCAAAATGATTTCAATTATTTTTAAAAGTTATACAAATGTTCTATTTAAGTTTATAATATATTATTGATACTTTGGTACAAGTTTCAAGTCTATTTTAGAAGTATTTTTTTAAGTAGTTATAGTTTGTGGCTTTGATAGGAAGCACTTTTAGAGAGCAAAAGATCTTTTGACAGTATATTAAAATACTTCTAGAAACAGATTTTGAACTCAAGAAGCCGAAAGCAACTTATAAAAAACCCTTTCAAACAGGCCCAAAATGTTTGTTATTTTAACAAACAAAATATTCATGCTTTTTTTTTCACACCACAAAATTATAGTTTTTTCAGTAAGTGTAACAAATTACTTTCAAATAAGATCTAAAAAATAAAACTAAAGCTTAAATGTTTAAGAATAAAAGAACATGCGTAACACGAGTTGAAATTCTCACGTGCTTGGCACGTGATTTCAACTAGTATGATTCATACATAAAAGTGTCCCGGCTTCACTTCCCGGCTTCACTTGCGCACGCTTATTTACGCCCAATTTGGTGGAGTCATGGCTGCTCACAAATTAGAAGCCCAAGACAAGCACAAGAAGTTGTCAGGTGGCTTCCATGGCTCTGACCCCATTGGCCCATGCATTGCATCTGCCGAATTCCAAAGGGACCAAAAATTGCAGGCCAGCCCTCATAGATCAGTAGTCAGTCGACCTGTCATAAGGCGAATAAAAAAAAAAGCCAGGGTGAATCCAAAACATCCCTGGATCAGATCTAACCACTTATTGTTTTTTTTTTTTAATTTCATTTTTTGGTAAAAACCTGCCACTACTTTATGTCCAAAGAAAGATTCAAACATGAAATGAGTCATTTCGTGAGCCTTTTCCCACCCCCCCCTCCATTTCAGGAATTCGACAGCATCACCCGGTCACCCCCATTGTCTCATTAGCCTTGTAGCTTCCGTCCTTTTTTCACTTCTACGGTGCTACCATAGCTTAAAAGCCTACACTCCCCGCAAGCATCACTTAAAAAGCAATCCTTCTCTTTTCTTGTCACTAGCCTTTTTTTTTTTGGAGGTCCCCTTTTCCCTTCATTATCTCAAGTATTTCAATTAAAAAAACTTTAATTACTAGAAATAGGCCAATGTTAGTTTATAAATGTGAATGAAAGTTTGTCTTTTGAGCTAGTTTTTGAAGTTAAGAAGGCCCAAAACCACTAAACATTGGTCTGATAGTTAATTTATCGATTAAGTTCTTACTTCAATATGAGAACGTTGTTATCCGATTTAGAGATGGGAGAGATTGTTAAATATTTGAGGTAATGCCACGCGGGTTGTGGTAATCTCAATACCACCCAAGAATCATTAGATTGATTGCTAAACATTCTTAACTATTATAGTCTATAATAGATGGTGCAGTAAAGAGATCAAATTAGTTATTTGCAATTTTTGTTATATAATAAGTTAACATAAACTGCTTGCTCATTTGTGTAAATGGCTGTAAAATGGTGAATTCAAAAAAGAGAATAATACATTATGCAAGAAATTAGTTCATATATAAGACTAGTCAATCATAAAAGAATTCAAATTCTTCATTCCATGTAATCAGGAGATCCATTCAAAATGCCTGTAGAAAAGCTCTGAGGAGATTCTGCAGAAATACATATCACTATATCAGATTCCAATGGCTCATCTGATCCACCTGACCTATGCCACTTCTTTAAAAGCTTCCCTCGATATTTGATACCAAAAAACAGAATAACAATTTCTCAATAGAGTGGTCCATACATTAGACCCTCTTAAGAAGGGAAACTAAACTGTCCACCTATATTTTTTCTATATTGATTTTTGTATGAAAGTCTCGTTCATTTTTTTTTTTTTTTTTTTTTTGCTTTTGAGAAAATGTGGTTAGAATTATAAGTGTACTTTTCTTATCAAAAGGAAATAAAAAAAGAAAACATAAAACGTTGAAACTTCTTTTTCATTGGTTCAAAATGAGGCTAATTAATATTCTTCATGATCAGGTAACTATTTTTTACTCTGAAGTGTGAACCTGTCAGCTCCGCATGCAGTAATCCAACCTCAACAAGTTCTCTTTTTTTTTTCCATTTATTTTTCAAATTAGAACTAGAAAAGCAGTTAAACTAAAGAGGAAACCAACAAAACAAAAAACACAAAGGGAAAGATCCTCAACACATTTTCACTTAGGCATTTGAGCCCCACATAAGTAATATCACTATCAAACACGCTAGTCCTAAAAAATGAAAAAAAAAAATCCAAAATTCTTTTTTTTTTTGGGAAATGAATAAAACATGGAACTTACCTTGCATGGCCCAGCACTTGGAAACTTGTACAAGCTGAATCAGCATCTGAATTAAAATAAGAAAAGAATATAAAGATTGAAATAATAATATATCTCTAATTCAATTTATAGTAGTTTCTGATGTAGTCAGTTGGTTAAGATAAGCCTATCTTGTCACCAAAAGCTTGGTTTCAATATCTAATGGTGGACTTTTCATTCACATGTTAAGTGGAGAAATCACGATTGCCTTTTAACTAAACTACAACATCTTCCCAGATGGGCTTGTCTGGTGGCTGCATTGTCCTCTTTCAAACATCCTCTCTCTCTCTCTGTAAATTATGGTTGTCCTGATCCAATACTAGTTGGCGCAATTCATGGAAATCTGGTCAATGCTTTTTTTTAAAGTAAGAATAAATCCAGAGCAAGACCAGCAATTCTAGCATGGGCATGACCATTTTTCAGAGAGAAATTGAAATATATGGCACTCAGTTTTATTATAGAAACAGAATTAAAGATGTTTAGGAAGTGTGTTTAGAACTAAAATTTCTGAAGTAAAAACTGTATTACATGAAAGCTTTATACTATAGTTTATTTTTTCTGATCGCTATAACATGAGAGAGCTTTACAATGTAATAATTAAAAGTTTTGGTTAGAACTCATTTTGTCGAACATCTTTTCTAACTATAAGCCTAATTTTTAAATATGAATAACTAGACTTCAAAGTATTACACACCCAATTTACACTCCACTTTTCTTTTTTCTTTTTTCTTTTTTTTTTTTCCAACAAGTCTTCTCTCATTAGTCTGAAGTACAAAAGAACAGCACTAAAAACAAAGGGCTAAAACGTAGAATATATTCCATCTGAATGTTTCTTCTGCTACATGTTGTATAAATGTACATTGGTCATTGTATATATTAAAGAGTGCAAACTGTTTACCACCTACATACAACAAATTTGCTTACTAAAGACAAACAAATCAAGTTCAAGTGAAAACCATCTAATGTCCCCATTAATTATCTGATATTCATATGACTAGATCATTAGAAGATGACTGATATTCTCCTGTTCGGAGGAAAACTCCCAACTCCCAACTCCAACTCCAAGGCTAGCTTTCATTATCAGTAAAATTCAGCCTAAAATTGGGTCAGAAAAAGAAGTCTGATTTGGCTGCTAAAACACATGGGCTTCTTCCTCAAAAACTTACCATGAGAAAATGAACAAAACAAGATCAATCTCTGCAGGGCAGTTGTGGCTTTTGGAGGAGACTCATAAATGCCATATCACAAACAAGTTCATGTTTGTTTTTTTCCCTTTGTCAAATTATAAAAATAAGCAAGCAATAAACCCTTTTTTTTTTTTTTTTGAGGTTATGCAGATAATTATAAATATTGCAGTGGCTAAGAGGCTAAAAGAGACTTCTCAAGTTGTTATATGTGGCCTCAGAATCTATCTTCATATTACTGTAGCATATGATTATTTGAAACCTCAAGGACATGGTTTTATTGTTATTTTTTTTACCCTTTGGATCTCAGGTCACATAAATTGGTCTTCAAACACGCCAATGGAAATGTCCCCTTCCATCATCCCTGATGCTGACGGCCCAGTCCATGCAAAAAATCCAGCATTATATATCTTTTACCCTTTCTTCTCAGGAGCTTTTTTATGCCTAGACATGTACATTGACATTATTTATAGGTTTTGTTATTTTAACTGTTTCAACCACTTGATGTGTAACTATTTACATTAAAAACTTGTAGCATGAAATGTAAAATTATTTTCAGTTATAAATCATACCGTTAAAAATTAATTAAACAACTAAAATAACAAGATTTATTGGTAAAACGAAAATATTTATACTATCATAAGTTTTGTTCTTACCAAAAAAAAAAGAGAGGTTTCGATAGCACAGTTTGGAAAAAATGTATTACCTAGACAATTCTATTTTTAAACCATTGTTTATTCAACATAATTTTTTTTTTATTTCGATATGGTTTTCATTATGTGCGATTTTAAAACAACTTACATTGTTGGGGCACCTACTTGACAAAGATCTCTTTTTCATTAGTTACACCTTGAATATGACATTCGCTTCCGAAGGTTAACGTGTCCCTAATAACTTGTTAACTTTTTCTCCATGTACAGTCAACAATTAATAAATTTGAAGGAATCTGAATGCTTGATGAACTTGTGTTCGTTGGAAAGCAATATATTCTTTATCAAATATTCTTTTATCTTTATTATATTTTGCCATTTTTATTTGATTTTATATTTTGAGTATTTTCAATTTCACTTAGAGCGTATACCAAACATATTTTTGCAGTGTCTTTTACGGGTTGGTTGAATATTTAATACATGGTTGCCAATGAGCTGTTAAGTTACATACCACGATAAGGAAAGTTGGAGAAAATAATAGTTCCAATAACTAAGATAAAATTCACTTTTCACATGCTCTATAGTCAATTACCCACTTCTTTAATTAGTTGACAACGAGAGAGAGGGGAAAAAAACATTTTTTGTTCCTATTTTAAGTCACATGAATAGTTATTTTACCTCAACATATTTTGACAAAGTTGGTTTTAATTTTTCAATTAGAAACAATATAAAATTCTCAGATGCTACAGTAAAAAAAAAAATTGCTATAATATAAAGCTCTTACGTATTACAGTATTTACAGTTCTAACTAATGAATTTAACTACCATATTAAATACCTTAGTAGTAACATTTTCGCACACATTATAATGATTAAGTGGTTGCTTAATAGACTTACAACTCTTTTGCTTCTCACTAAAAAAGGAAAAAGAAAATTTATTTAGTTAAAACTCCAAGACCTTTTTTTTTTGTTTTTTTTTTAACGATAAGAAGAGTAAAGAGAAGAGTCCTACTGTCACTATGTAACACATAATGACCAATCTTACTAGCATCACCGGAAAAGAAATAAGAAAACAAATGGAGAATAGAGAAAGGAGTTGATTAACCCAAAAGGGTAGGTAGATCCACACTAGCTAGGCATTTGAATACATTTAACCAAGAAAGAAAACCATCACTTGGGTCAACTAAAGTATATTCATTTTTTCCACAATTTTGCTTTTAAGAAATCATCTCCGTTCTTTTGGAGATTAGGCTCATAGCCTATTCATTGCTATGCTTTTTTTTGTTTTTGTTTTTTTTCCTTTTTGGTTACTTATTTGTTCTTGAGAGAAGTGATTTATTTACACAAAGAAAAACCAAAGCAAGTTAACTTCTTCCACCAAAAAAAGATAGATAACGAGTGGAACTTATCTGACTCAAAAATCAATGTATTATCTTATCGAGGGGAACAATGATACATGTATAATTGAAATTTACTTGTCAAGTGAAAAGGACGAGAAACTAAAAAAAAAAAAAAAAAGTTGATAGCATAAGTCCAAGCAAGAAGGACAACTGATGCTACCCTCAACAAAGTTGATGGCCAAAATTAAAAATAAAAAATTTGTGAAAAAAAAAAAGCAAGAGAATGATTTAGCTTTCATCAACAGATATCAACTCTTCCTTTTTTTTTAATTTTAAATATTCTTTTTCACGTGAAATTCTTATTTATCCTCGTGAAATTATAAATTTATTTAAAAAATATACTATATATCAAATTAATATTTATAATTTATAATTTTATAAGTAGGGAAGATTTTTCTGAGAGATCAGTGGGTAAATGCTGGACCACGACGAGCCGGACGGCGTGTGAAAGGACGGGATCGGACTGTAATGTGGGCTCAGTTGGTTTAACCTTTTCCTCAGGTTTTGCCCATAAGAAGTTCCCTCCTGAAGCGCCCTTTAACTAACAACTGTTTACAGTTTACTCCTTTTTGATTGGATCGTGCTTTTTACCACCATTTGAAAAAGCGTGGAGAACAAAGCTCCTTATCTACTTTGACTGTATTCTTTTAAATGCGGACCCTCGTGATCGTGCCCCACTGCTTTCTCTAATTATAGAAGCAACGACCGGAGGTTTTTAAAATTTTACATTTCGACCTCTGGGGATTTTCATGGGTATTAATCTATATAGACATAATACACACACGTTTTGAGTGTTTGAAAAAATGATTTAAACTCTAATAAAATGTTTAAGGGCCTCAGATTAAATTAAACAATTGGTTAAAATTACTATAACATATAAGAACTTTATATACTATAGCAATTAAAAGTTTTGATTGAAACTCCTTTTTGATAAGCAAGAGATAAAATTTCAACTCTAAACAGTGTAAAGTTCTCACATGCTATAGTATAAACTAAAAATATGTTATAACATTAAAACTCTTGTATGCTAAAATATACGGTCCAAACATTATTATTTGAACTCTTCTCAAAAACACCCTAATTGCCTCATTTTAACTGTTTTGTATCCATCGCACTTTACAACGGAGGAAAAAGAGAAAATTACGTCAATTACACATTTCAAACATGTAAAAAGTACGTACATTTAAAGTCTAATTTCGACTGTGATTTAGACGTATTCCAAATGTGTAAAGTAAATGTGGTAAACAACTACTTTCTGCGTTATCTAGTTAGAGATCAATGTAGTTACAATTTTTTTTTTTTTAAATAGAGATTCAGATTATGATTGTACAGAATTGTTAATGTGTACAAATACCATGTATCTAGATTATGGAGTTTAAGAATTGCTATAAATTAAACATATATGCTCTTATAAAGTGGTAAACTAGATTCGTACTTCAACGAGTTGTATATTTTCTTCATTTGAAAAGACCATCAAGAGCAAACCCTTTATATATATATATATATATATATAGCTTAAGCTTAAAATTTCTATTGGTATAGATTTATTAGAAACATCATTTCTTTTTTTTAAACGGAAGAGGATTGTTGGATTTCATTCCTACCCCTTTAGACTCAAATCTGAAACCTTAGTCCCAGTTGGTCTTGGCTCTTGCCACTGAGCCTGGCCCTTACCTCAAAAACATTATTTTTTTTATATCTTAGTGTTGCATGATGATTGGATTCATCATTTGATGAAAATAAGAAATAACCATGTGTTAAGGAGGAAAAAAAAAGGCTCTTTGAACTACATTGTGACAAAATGGAGTGTAAGGGTTTAAAAGATAGATCTCATAAAATTAATTTTTTTTTTATTGCTTCACGAATTTAAGCTATTGGAAAAGGATGGAAACCTGTACATATCTCTGTTTTTTACTTCCAAAACTATATAAGAAAGCTTATTCATGCTTTCATGCATTTTATTTTAGGAAGTTTTGCCTTCTATTGTCTGTGTATATACTCGTTTAAGAAAGCCCTCCAGATTATGACATAATAATAGTAATAATAATAATAAGAAGAAGAAGAAGAAGAAGAAGAAGAAGAAGAAGAAGAAGAAGAGCTGTAATGGACTAGATATCAATAGAGTCATTCTTTTTTTATTTGCAGCAGAGAAAAAAATGAAATAAAACAAACTAAACCCTAAGCTTTTTTGCCCAAAGAAAAACAAAACAACTGTATTTGCAACTAACAACTAGAATGATTTTCCTTTTTACACATGCGCTTTGGGTCGCATATATAACTCAGCAGCAAAGAATCACTCATGGAGGAAGGCTAGGGCTTTTTGATGAATAAATAGAAAGTAAGCACCAATGGCTTGGTGCAACAGTGAGTATGCCTCTTCTTCTTCTCCTCTCAAAATGTCCTCTGATTCGAATCTTAGTAGTCCTAATATAAAAAGGTCCTGTCTAGCTCATGGATCATGCAATAATAGACTCATAGTGGTTTGTCTGAAGCTGGCAAAATTGGGCGACACTTTCTACTTCGTTGGTGGATAATATTGAAGCATTAACTTTTTTTTTTTTCAGGGACATGAATTTAACAAATTTTAAAAGAACATAACCGTATAACTATTTTTTTTTCCTTTTTATTACCCTTGATCTTTTTCTTTTACCTTTGTTTAATATGATTTTCAACCTTTATCTTTTCTTTCAAATGAACCACACCTTATAATCAAGTTTCATTCACTTTCTAAAGTTTGAAGTCTACAAAATTATGAATTTATACAGCAATCCATTAAATTATTATATTGAGATTTTTAAATCTGAATTATTGGTTTATGTGAGTGTCAAAACTTTAGATATTTTATTGTAAGCATTTAAAATGTTTTAAGAAATATCAGTATGCATAAAGTAAAAATTTGAGATATAATAGAAAATATTTTCAAAAATACATGAAAAATGTAATATAAAACCTTTGGGGCAAATTATAATTTTATAAAGAGAAGCGCAAGAAAAATTGTTTGGGGTGAAACAAGAGTTAAAGGAGCCCTCGGCTAGAGTGGGTAGCTATACCCTCGTGCCACTTCAAGTGGCTCCGTCTTGTTGATAGGTTTTGAGATTTCTTCTATAAACGATAAGAATGAAGTGCATGATAATACTAAAAGTCTTTTCTTTTATTAAAAAAAAAAAAGAGTATTTTGAGACTTATTAGTAGGGAAGCGAAGGAAAAAAAATACATCATTAATAATTTGTTCTATAATTACCATTTGTAAATACCTCATTGTCTATCTTTTCCTCTAATGAATACAATAACAAAACATGAGGAACATAGAAATAAAGCACAAATTTGGGAAAAATTTACATTTACAAATAGAGATAAATGACATCCCAAACACCATTTTACAAAAGTTGCCCCTCTCTATTAATTATAAAGTCTATTAGATGTGCAAACAAAGTCCTACATTGGCAACAAATGAGAGCTCTGATAGGTTTATAAAGGAGTGAGCTACTTTACTCAATAGGTTAATCTTATAAGTTTGAACCCCATTCTCTTCTGGTGAAGTCTATGGTTCTAACAATTGGTATCAGAGCTAAAACCTTGATGTTGCCAAGTGTACGAACAAGATGAATCCTTGATGTGTCAAATGAAGGTGTGGGCCCCTGGTTGCGATGGAGAAGAATCCCATGAACCCTTGAGGTCTACCTTCCTTCCATGGAAATGCAGGGTGAGAGACGTGGTGTAGACCTTGAGGCTTTTGTGTAGACCATGAAACCATGAGATATGTGACAGAGAGCACAAGATGTTGGGATCTCCATGTAACGCAATGGAAAATCCAATACACGGAATGGACTATCATTTAAAGGAGGGGCCGTGGTACTTTGTTTGAAAGAGGGATTGTTAGAGGTGCAAACAAAGTCTTACATTGGCAACAAATAGGAGCTATGATGGGCTTATAAGGAAATGGGCTACTCTACTTAATAGGTTAGCCTTTTGAGTTGAAACCTCTTATGGTGAAGCCTATGGTTTAAAGTCTTCATTAATTATTAATCAGCTATAGTGCATCAGTGATGTACTTTAGTATATTAGTGATAAACTCAAGTACATTATAAATAAACTTTAGTATATTAGTGATAAACTCAAGTTTATTAGTGATAAACCGTAATATTTCAATGATAAAAAATCTAGTATATCATTAATAAGACCTTAGTACATTACAATAAACTTGTAAATAACAAGTCGTAATAAGAAACTCCAAACCCTAACTTTCTCTCTTTTCTCTATGCACAACATCTCCACACGTTGGCTCGCACACCGTTAGGTTGGCTACCTAGAGCATTGGCAAAGAAAGAACGAAGAGAGAGAGCCGTTGCCCGTCATCCTCGAAGGTCAAATAGATGACCAGATTATTGTGAGTAAATCTTTGGCATACTCGTGGGTGTATTCCGCTTGAAACAAGCCGTCGCGATGCCATGGCTTGAGTTCTCTGATATCACCTTGTTCCTCAACTTTGACAATGGGGAAAACTAAAAAACACAAATTTATCACAAAACCAGCGATCATTTGTTTAATTTTAAAAAAATTGGGGCATAAATTCTATTGTAGGGTGAAATAAGGGCTGCCCAATATAATTTTCTTCTTTTTATTTTTGATTTTTTTTTAAAGATTTATATATATACATAACAAACAAAACAAGTTAAGAATAAGCGGCTTGTTCAGAAACCCATAACTTTTCCAATTAAATATTTAAAATAAAAAAGGTAGAGAGAGTGAGAGAATTTACTTAAAGAAATAAAAAAGGACAAGCTCGTAAAGGGGAAAAAAAAAGAAAAAAGAAAAAACCCCGCAAATAATGGAGAAGAAGTGTGGAGAGCCATTGGATATTGCAGATGAAAGAGAGAGAAGAGAGGGGAATGGAGAATCCCAATGCTGGGAGACGGACAGCGGAGCCTACTGTTTCACTCTCTCCTGTGAGTCGTGACCGATTAAACTAATAATCCCCTCCGTTTCCCCCCCCCCCCCTCCCCTTTTCTTTCCTCTTCCCCCCTCTTTCTACTCAAACTTCTCTCTTTCTCTGTCCTCCAAATTCCTTCCTAATAACTCTGATCTGAAAGGGCACAATCACGCAAAGAGGGAAGTTTTCTTGAAGATTCCAAATCTCTCATATCTACACTTTATCTAAACATTTACTAACTCACACGCTCATTTTCGGGATCAAATGTCCGAAGACGACGATCGATCTCCGCCGTCGGATCTCAGCACCAAGCCCTCCCGTGCAGCAGAAATTACGGCCTCCGGCTCCACCGCCGGCGGCGGCGGCAGCGGCTCAACCTCCGTGGCCGTGGAGCTCTACCCGGCGCCGTACCCGGACCAGGTCCTGGAGAACGTGCTGGAAAACGTGCTCTGCTTCCTTACGAGTCGCCGGGACCGGAGCGCCGCCTCATTGGTCTGCAAGTCGTGGTATCGTGCGGAGGCGCTGACCCGATCCGAGCTCTTCATAGGGAACTGCTACGCCGTCTCTCCCCGCCGGGCGACGGCTCGGTTCACCAGGGTCCGCTCCGTCGCGATCAAGGGGAAGCCGAGGTTCGCGGACTTCAACCTCATGCCGCCTGACTGGGGGGCCCACTTCGCTCCTTGGACGGCCGCTATGGCTAAAGCCTACCCTTGGCTTGAGAAGGTCTACCTCAAGCGCATGTCCGTCACCGACGAGGACCTCGCGCTCCTCGCCGAGTCTTTCCCCAATTTCAAAGAGCTCATCCTCGTTTGCTGCGATGGCTTCAGCACCACTGGACTCGCCGTCGTCGCCAACAGGTGCCGGTAAGTAGCTCCATCGTCTCTCCTATTTTTCTTTCATCTTAGATCTCTGGATTTTCTAGGGTTCCCTTGATCGGTTAATCTTTGTGGGAAGAGTGCTTTTTTTTAGATCTGTTCCTTTTTTTGGATATTGTATTGCGATCTGTGTCTTTTGCGTTTTTGGCAATGAATTGTGTGATTTGCAAATGGAGATCAAGAAATGAGGAATCAATATGTTGAGAGATGTTCTGGTCAATCTTTGCAGACATCTTAGAGTTCTTGATCTGATTGAATCTGAAGTTGTGGACGATGATGTGGATTGGATATCTTGTTTTCCGGGGAGCCACACCTGTTTGGAATCTCTGATTTTTGATTGTGTGGATTGCGACGTAAACTTTGAGGCATTAGAGAGGCTTGTGGCTAGGTCTCCTTCCTTGAAGAAGCTTAGGTTGAACGAGAATGTTTCGATTGGGCAGCTTTATCGTCTGATGATTCGAGCCCCGCAGCTGACACATTTAGGGACGGGCTCGTTCAGCACATCGGATGGTATGGTTCAGGGTGAGCAGGAACTGGACTATGCTTCGGCATTTGCTGCATGCAAATCATTGACATGTCTCTCCGGGTTCAGAGAGACCTTGCCTGAGCTCTTGCCCGCAATTTATCCGGCTTGTGCTAATCTCACATCTCTGAACTTCAGCTATGCTAATATCAATGCTGAGCAACTCAAACCGGTCATATGCCACTGCCACCAGCTCCAAACTTTTTGGGTATGTGCTAATCCGCTGTAGTGTTCTTGTTGTTATTATGAAAAAGGGGCTCTCAGATGCTTACTACTTGTGAATTTCCTCTTCTTGCAGGTTCTTGATTCGATATGTGATGAAGGCCTGCAGGCGGTAGCTGCAACCTGCAAAGAGCTTCGTGAGCTTCGTGTTTTCCCTATAGATGCCCGTGAGGATATAGAGGGGCCTGTTTCTGAGGTTGGGCTGCAAGCCATTTCTGAGGGTTGTAGGAAATTGCAATCCATTCTGTACTTCTGCCAACGAATGACAAATGCAGCAGTAGTAGCCATGTCGAAGAACTGCCCCGATCTGGTTGTGTTTCGTCTCTGTATAATGGGTCGACTCCGGCCGGATCATTCGACAGGTCAGCCTATGGATGAAGGATTTGGAGCCATTGTTATGAACTGTAAGAAGCTGACACGTCTTGCTGTATCTGGTTTGCTGACTGATAGAGCTTTCAGTTATATTGGAAAATACGGGAAACTAGTTCGCACCCTCTCTGTTGCTTTTGCTGGAGATAGCGACAATGGGTTGAAATATTTGCTGGAGGGCTGCCCTAAGCTGCAAAAGCTTGAGATCAGGGACAGCCCATTCGGAGATGCAGCATTGCGCTCTGGCTTGCACCATTATTACAACATGAGGTTTCTCTGGATGTCTTCATGCAAATTAACCCGTCAAGGTTGTAGGGAGGTTGCGAGAGCCTTGCCCCGCTTGGTGGTGGAAGTTATGACTAATGAAGTAGATGAGGAGGACATATGTGATGATAATGTTGAAATTTTATACATGTACCGGTCGCTTGAAGGACCGAGGGATGATGCTCCAAAGTTTGTTGAGATCCTTTAAATGTTTGTGTAGAAGAAGTTGGTTCTAGCCTTCTTACGGTGACTAGCCAAGAAACTAAGAAGCTTTTCCTGCGGGGAAGGTGAATGCTGCGGGTGACTTTTATATAGCCTGCAAGCGGTTCCTGCAATGGCTGTTTGAAAATACGAGCAAAAACTTCTGTTCTTGAGCTGGGATTTTTGTGGTGACATTCATGAGCAAGTAGCAATGGCATCTAAACCTCCTGTTCTTGAGCTGGGATTTTTGCAGCGACATTCATGAGCAAGTAGCAATGGCTTCTAAACGAGCACCGTAGAGAATCAGCTTTTGTTTCTTTGTTTTGGTTCTTCCCGAGGACTTGGAGGAAGGGGACTAACGTTGAGGATGAATGTCTCTGCTTGGTATTGGATCATCCATTGTTGTATTGTACGCTTCTAAATTTCACGTTTCTTTTTTTTGCTTTCATATTCATTTGATCATAAGCAACGGCTGCCAGAGGAGAAGGGAGGGGTAGCAACCTGCCTCAAAGATTGATTATGCATCTTATTTTTAGAGAAGATCATGTTGTTCATCTTTCGAAGAACTTGAGATGGTCTTGAAGTGGAGGTTCAGGAAGGTCTTAGTCACAGATTTCTCTTCTGCGCGAACCAGTAGAGAAGTGAAAGCAAGCATCCACTCTTGAAAGAACTTGTCTGTCTATTTTGGTTCAAATGGTAGTTAGTTTAAGCTGTAGACGGTGAGAACTAAATGCGCAGACTGATACATCTTTCTTTCTCTCTCTCTAAGTCTTTGTTCTTTTCAGATGTGTTGTTTTAGCACCTGACTGCTGAATTTATTATTGTTATTGTTAGAAAATGTGAGATGGGTAATAAATGCCAAAATATGCATGGACCATACACCCATATACTTAGTGGGACTGTCTCTTTGCCCCCATTTTTTTCCACCCTTTTTTCTTTCTGAATGTGGAATGATCAAGTTGACAATGAGAGGCAAGCCATTAATGATGCTTGTAAAGTGCTGAATAAGTACATCTTACAGGAATTCCATCTTGGGTGTTTCCAATTCCCACCCACACACACAATCACGCTTGAGAAATCCTTGTTTCATGAGTTGATGAATGGTTCTGATCATCTCTATCAATGTCATACACCATGCTTGCTTGTACTAGATTCCAGTTCCAGGATAGCATTTGGTATGGGTAGAACTGAGCTTTTACTTGCTCTTGAACTCCATTATTGATCTTGTTCTGACTCGTATATAGTTGGGGGTGGGACCTGTAATTTGATGATTTGTCATACCCCCTGCGATTGCGTTATAAAGCAGCCAAGTCCACTGGTCTCTCTCTACCTCAATCTCTCTCTCTCTGTCTCTTTCTCTCTCATTATTAGAAGAGAAATCTATCTGCCCTTCTTTGTTGGTATTCTATCTGGCAGGATGGTAAAAGCAAACCTATCATCAAAGTGGGATCTGACTGTGCAATTGAATTAGTGATTTGAGGCAAAGGTGGCTTATGTTCTTCCTCCTTTAGGGCATTTGAAGTTGAAACAACTGAGCATCCCAATGGCAATTGGAATTTTGGGTGTTTCTCTTTCTCTCCCTTCTCCCAATCTCACTCCCTTTCTCCTCCCTTTCTCTCTCATGAATCAGGAGAGAGGGTCAATTGAGTGGCTTTGTTTTGCTCAGCAATGAGAACCAGCAGTTAAGGATAAGAAAGACTTATTTTTCAACCGAAACAATGAAAACAACATCGAGTGTTTTTCAATTTTTTTTTTTCCTCCTTCAATCCTTGCTTACCTTAGCTTATCCATATTGCTCATGGTGGGAACAGTCATTTGCATCACCAATGCCTCAGAATGTTAGCCCTTGCTTTTCGTTTTTGATTATCATATGTGCATATCTTTCTCAGTTTGCCTTTCTATTTTTTCTTTTTAGAGCTACCATTCTTTTTTCTCCACAGAAAATAAAAAGTAAAAGAAAAGAAAGATCTTTTTTTTTCATTGAAAGAAAAAAAGAAAGATAAAGCAGTAAAGAAACAGATAAAGATAATGACCTTACGTAAGGAGAAGCTGAGGTACCTCTCAATCTCAGTCGTCCAATACGTTAAACGACCCAGCTGAAGTGACGGCCCTATCCTACCAACTGCACTCATAAGTCCATTAATTAGCCCATTTTTCTTTTAATTAGTAAATAAATTAAGATTTCCCACAAAATTGAATATGCATGTAAATAAACTCACTCTAATCAATAATCATGTCCAGTGAGAGACATCTCAATAGTTAGGCCATTCCTCCCACATATACTTCTTACTTTACTGTCTTATTTGACTCTTGACTAATAAACAGCTTCTAGTTCATTCTTTTCTTAGAAAAAGAATAAAAAAAAATTCAAAAATAAAAATAAAAAATAAAAGAGACTGCATTCGTTTTTTTTTTTTTTTTTTTTAAAGAGACATCAGACATGAACCCCGTTCATTTATTTAGTTAAACACATGCATTATACTATTGGCTTGAGCCACCCCACATCTGTTTAATAATAATGATAAACCTAATTAATTGATGTAATGTCTTTTTTTTTTTTTTGGCAATGACAAAAGTTGGGCTACTTTGGGGGTTGATTGGATGGGTGAAGACCGATCTCATTCTCAGGGGTCTGATCGGGGCCCACCATCCTACTATTGAGTGTGTGGGCCACGTGTTCGGGCATGGGAGGTAGCATACATTAATGCTTTGTTACACATAAATATTAAATTATCAGAAGCTTTGAAAAGTATGATCATGCATTTATTATAAGGCTTATTATCTTCTCTGCCTTTTTTTTTTTTTTAAAGAACAAAAAAAAAAATCATGGGCAGGCAAAGATTAGAAAGCCAACATACTACAAAGTTACAAACAACGAAACCCAACCAATTTTCAGAGGTTGGCTTATGCTGCAGAAGCCATTGGTAGTGGGGGTGGTGGTGGTGGAAAAAAATAAAAAATAAAACCAAAATAATAATAATAAAAATAATTAAAAAAAAAGAAAGAAAAGAAAAGAAATTCGGTGAAACCAAAAGAGTGTTTGGTTTTCTGTATCCCTTTTGTCTGTTAAGCACATTCATGGCTGAACTAAGCACGAGGTCAACCACTAAAGTATGCTCTTTCATGCTCTACCACCACTTCAATTAACTTACCTCTATTTTAAAAGCAATACTAATAATAATAATAATAAAGAAAAAGAAAAATAGGTACAATAGTGACGATGATTGACATATTATGCTAAAGTATATTATGTAATCCTTGTGTGATAATGTGTGAATTTCATGTTTGATATGGAAGTGTATGATTGGTTGAAGGGATGAAGCACATTGGTTAAAAAGAAGGAAAAAAAAGTCCTTTGCTATTAGCTATAAACCAATAATTTAAAGAGAATCTTGGTCGTGAATCAAATGCTAAGTTCTTGTTAGACTTGGACAAATGAACTTGAATTGGTGATCATTTCATCTGCAAAAAACGTGAAACTAAAAGATGCATGCTTTATTCGTTTGGTAAGTGTGGGGGGGATAACAATTGGATCAATATTCGTACAAAACACAGCCAAGTTGAACTTGACACAAACCTAGTTTTTGACTCCACTTGGATAAAAGTACATGATCAATTATTATTAAAATATGTAAGGAAAAAAAAAAAAAAAGCATGTGAGGAGAGAACATCTTAAGAAATTTTTTCTATGTGATCTTCCCTTTGAGTCAAATGCATGCCTTGATTTGTCAAGATTTAAAGCAATTTGTTTGGCAAAGGAGGCTCCTAACTAATCTATAATTTTTTTTTATACTCTCAATCAATTGAATGATGACAGAAATTTGTTGCTATTTTGTTTAAATGTCCAAGTGATGACCAAGAAGATGAATGTCAAGGATAATTCATAGTTATAAACAGGTAATAACTAACAATATATCTAAATAATAACTAATAACTAACCATAAATCATCTTTCCACTAGGTTTCTTTCAAAATATTCATAAATAACTTCTTTTTTAATAAATAAAACTGCCACTAGAACTCTGTAATTTGGTGGTTGTTGAGCTAATAATGCGTTTGGTCACATAAACACAGTGGTTATGCCCCTTACGTCCACTAAAAATACCATCTAGGTTAAAAAGATTACAAAAAGAAAAAAGAAAGAAAGTTAAAAATCTTAAAGAATATTCCACAAGTCAAGTCCATCCAAAAGGCCACGGCATAGAGAAGGGAGGGAGAAAAAGATTATTAATAAAGGGGATTAAAGAAGAGATATATGTCTCTCACAATTGCCCTTTCAGGAGGGAGTGTCTTCGTGCCCTTCACATGCTCTAGATATGTGGGGGTCTTTCCCTCCCCTTCCCTCTCTTCATTTTTTCTGTTTGTTGAGGGACACCATTATTCTCTTTTGAAGATAAGATGGAACCCCACTTTGAAGGTTTTTGTTTTTGTACATTTCAATTTTCAAAAAGCATTGAAAGATTTTAGCCCCCCTTAAAGGCTCAAGAATTGTACCATTCCCCAATGATGATTTAAGCTATTTGGGCACTAACTCCTGCCTCCTCCTGGATTCAATCCCAGTATTCCAATCCCTTATCATCAAAACCATTCACTTCTCACAAATCTTTATATAGGGGGAATTCTTTTTTTCATACCCTTTTGGTAGTTACAGAGTCAGTCTAATTTTGGCAGCCCAAAAAGGAACCTTAGGATGCTCATTACATACTGCCCTTTTAAGTGTTCACTGCTCACAAACACAAATCTTTAGTTTTCTTTGATACCCTTTTGGCAATTACAGAATTGGATCAAGTTTACTGCTCTTTTAAGTATATCACCAAAAGTTCACTGCATGATAAAAAATTGTCCGCATAGAGCATATTAAAAAGGAGGAAAATATCTTTGGCAATCAGAAGTTAGAGCAAAATCCCAAAAGCTCCTGATCAAGTCTTAAGAACGTGGCCACTTTGCACCGCAAATAGAGAATAAGTTGGGGGTCAACCTTCTTCATTAGTGAGTGGTACCTCAAGAGGTTTATAAAACAGTGTAATTTTCTAGGGGGGTGGTCAATGGCCTTGAAAAGGGGTCCATTAAGGAGAAGTTGTAGTATATATGTCTTTACAAAATGCATACAACTCATGAGTTTGATCAAATAGCTTTGCCCACTTAGGGGAAAAATCTCAAGGGAGGTCCATACAACTTTTTAGATGCACGATTTGAAAGAGAGGGAAGGGAATCTTTTAATCATTTCTCTTTTAGAACTCTTATAGAAATTTCCCCACCTCCGGAGTTAACTTCAGTCCTTCCTTGGGATGTATATATATGTGTGTGTATATAAATGTCTGTGTATTGTTGATGCGTTACAACATAAGAGCACAGTATCTTTGAATTTCTTAGGTCCTTGAGAAAGAAATTCTCTTATTGCCCTTCACATTCCCATACTAAGAAAGAAAAACCCCACAACTTTCAAAGGAAAGTGGTGCTGTCACCTTGCATCAAAGTGGCCTTTCAATAAAGTAGCGTCAGCTTTCAGTTTCAGCTGGTCAAAATAACCTTGAAGGGATTCTTTTAGAAAATAAAATTTTAAGAGAAAAGGAAAGGGAGACATTAAACAAACAAATAAATAAAATATTATATTGGTGGAGCCCGTCTTAGTCAGGATCGGCATGACCTTCCTGAATCTAATCAATGTTATTCTCAAGAAGAAGAAGCAGCCATAAAAGAAACCTCCAAAGTTTAGAACAGGGCTTATTCTATTCTGAAGAGCAAAGGAACTTCACTTTTATCATGAAGATTGTCCCTCTCCTTTGTTTATGTTTTGTTGCGTATGTTCTTATTGTTCTTCTTTCTTTTCCAAAGTCACTTTTTGTGAATTAAATTAACATGTTCAATCGATTATTAGTCTTATAAGAGTTGCAGCTTTCAGTTGCCCTTTTCCACCAATTTGTACATATAAAGCATAATTCTCTCTCTTTTTTTTTTTTTTTTGGTTTGGACAGAATCTTTAACAACTTTAATGTTAAAAAAAGAGATATTATCATTGGAAAAGGATAGGCGGGCAACTCCATGATTCCATGACTATTACACATCAATTTTTCCCTATCTTGAGATTGGAATACAACACGAGAAAATAAAATCAATAGAAATCCGCTAAGTAAAGGAACTACTTTACTGCAGAACATCCTTTGTCAAACCAAACGTCATATTCAAGAGCTTCATTCAAGCCCATAGAAAGGGTGGTTGTGCTCAATAATACCCACCAGAGAGAGATTAAAACCTTCTGGTCAAAGCTTGATGAAATGAAAGCCCTGTAAAGGGTTTATCACAAACTCATGCAAAAACTAAGGGACAAGAAGAAAGTTTCTAATATCGACAAATGAGAACTCATTATGTTCTTAGAAAGCGAAATGGCACTAGATTGAGTAGATTGAAGGACAAGGCTTGTTGAGTCGAGCTGGGATGCATATCTACAAATCTATCTATCTTGTTGATGCAAAATCTGATTAGAAGTTATTAGGGGAGAACATAGTGGCATGACTTGACTGGTAAAGATAGAAGATAATTACATCAATAATAAATAAAAAAGAAAAAGGACAGAGGAGCAAAAAAAATCTTCTATTGATATTCGCAAGCAGATGATGTCCCACCACTTTTCTACGGGAAAAAGCCTCATATGTACCAGATTTTTCTTGAGGAAAAGAAAGGGAGTTTCACAAAGGCAAGATTTATTGTTACAAGACTAAATAATTATCATTCAGAAGTTGTTTTACGTAACAAAGTTCTTGGCAATGCTTTTAAAACATTAACCCAGTAACTAATGTTTTTTCCTTCTTCATCTGTACCTATTCCATCACATCTATCGTACCCCGAGACCAGTACATATGAACCCTGCAACGTAGTGACAATCGAAGATTCACAACTTAAGCAACTTAAAAGCAAAAATCTGAGATGAGACAAATTAGAATTAGTAAAATACTCTTAAACATACTTTTTTCATGTTTGATATCATTAGTATGTCTGGGAACAGGATTGAGAATCCACCAATATATTTTTCATTCCAGCATGAAAGCAGGAATACGATTTTCATCTTTCATTTTCAGATAACTAAAGTTTCTAAACCCCGCACAGAACTTTCAAAGGTGACGCCAGTTATAAGAAAGCTTGACCTTCCATTCACTGTTTTGTCAAGTTTTATCCCAAAAGTTCTCATATTTTCATTATAGTAATATGATTCAACAAAGTGACAAGTACAACTCTTATTCCAAACATCTAGAGGACCTTAAATGATTATCATTATATGTTTGACTATAATGACGTATGTAAGACTCCTAGAAATCTTATTTTAATGCCCAATCCAATTGATTTACACACTTTGGCTGTAAAAGTATGCTCCTCTAAGGCCACAGGAAATACAGTCTTATCATGTCTCAAAGACCACTAATACTCTACAACCCAATTTCCTTTGCCATTACAGTATCCCTGCACTAGGATACTACACATGAGAAAAAATAAATTGGTTTGTACCATAAGTGGCGAACTTCACAGTGAAGATGCTGAAAATAATAGTCATGGAGCCAATCGCTCAATTCGCCATACTCGTCCATTTCTCTCCTCCGGAGAGTATCGCAACCTGAAACAAAAACATATATTACTGGCTGAATTTTTCACAAATTTTTTTTTGAAGTATCTTGTTTCACTAAAGAAAAGTTTGGGAAGGGGGTGATTGTCGTTAGCATATACACCCCTGGGGCTAATGGCCTTAACGGCAGGCCCTATCTCTTTGACAAGGACCGCCTCACTTCAGCCGACTGAATGTGATAATGGTCAGAATACGTGGGGGCATGGTCATAGGCACGCTAAATTGAGTTGGGTTGGTAGAAGCAAGCCTTCACATTTAAGACCCTCTAACAGAGCCATCCATAACTCAGAACCTTTGACCATGGACCCAGCACGACAATCCTTTACCTCTAGGCAACCATACTTGGTGTGTATGAAAGTATCTAATATAATAGAAACACCGGATTTACAAAACAATTGTAAAACCATTTAGAACAGATCCTTTTTACTACGAGATGTTTATTTTACACTCAACCAAATGGTTTCCTGTCTCCTCATAAAACAAGCATAGGAATAATCTTGAGGACAGAAAAGTTTCATCACGTCATATGTACATACTCAATGCAATAGAATAAAATTTTGGAAAACAATTGAAAACAAAAGAATTGCGACATCCCAGCAATTTAACAACAAATTACATTGTAGCAACATGATTTATGAAAAAAAATCTATTAAACATCCCTAACTACGCATCAAATTTACATAGTAGGCAAACAAATAATGAACCTGCAGAAAATTTCTCAACATGCAAGCATTGATGATTCTTACACTAACTTGATTGGAAATGTAGAGCCAAATAGATCAGCACAAAATTTAAAAAGCAACCGCCTTTTCTAAATGAGAGAGGAACCACCTGTCATGCAAGCGAGACGTTTGTCCTTGCCAAAACTCAAACAGATCTGGCTTAAGCCTGTATCCTCCCCAGTTTTTAGGTTTAGGAATCAAACTTCTGCACATAGAAATATAAAGCGTATTATTTTGAACGCATCACTAGAAAGGATTCATTATACTCTTTATTATAACAAAGGGGAGATGGGGAATAGGCAGTATAGTCTCCATGCAAAAATGACCTAATATGAGCTCAGATTTAATTGACAATTTTGCTGACAGAAAAGTGAAACGAAATGCAAGCAAACGCCCATGACATGTTAATGTAGTCATGGGCCAAAAGACTATAGGACTAATCATCTCAAGAGTTGAAATTAGTTGCCCATCACCATCAGAGTATTAGACATACTCACATAGATTAACTTACCCGTCAGAGTATTTCTCCTCCAACTTCTTGTATAGGTCGTACAGAGCATTCCTTCCAGGAACCACAGTACTCTGAAGGAAGCCAGGATATATATTACTGTCCAAAATTTTAAGTGCCCAAAGAAGAAGAAGAAGAAGAAACCAGAAAATAAAGGATAACACCTGTAACAGATGAAAGTACTACAGAAACAATTATTGATCTACCTTTGCTTATACAAGCATATTTTGCATTCTTTTTCGCATGTAGCTTTTCACAGAATATAACAGGATTTTTTTCATTACATATATTGATGCAAAACCTAAAGCAAACAATCTTGACACTCAAACCTGCTTGCTAACGATTGCTCCAAGCTGACTGCCTCGTGGGCGGCTGTGGAAGTATTGTTCAGATTCCACATCAGAAACTTTTTGAACACATCCTTCCACCCTTACCTGAAATCAAAAGCTAAGGTTAGAGTTTTTAAGGTCACCAGTAAATAACTGTGCTTTGACGGAAATGAATTTGTTCAAGCTCATTGTCCATTCTAATTTTTCAAGAAAATCATGAATGAAATGTCGATAAAAACAAAAGAAAGATGTGTAAACTGCATACTAGCCATTCAACACATTACAGAGACCTGATGCATTCATATACAAGGAGCTTCCATGCAAACTAAATCACGATCCCAGAAGAATTTGTTCTACCACAATATCTATTCCCAGAATAATATTGCTCTATGTATGTGTCCTTTTTTTTATATATGTTAGAGACGATAAAACTTTAGTAAGAAACAAAGCAAAACGTACAAAACTAGAGGAGTATCCTTGAAATGACTGACGCCATTGTAGATATAAATCTTATATTACCAAAAAAATAAATACAAAAATGAACCCCAGCCTCATTCCTATATACAAGTTTCCAGATCGAGCACACGCCAGACAACCACAGTGGTTTTCCATATCCAAGTTACACAGGAATGTTCTGTGGTCATATAATAACTCCACTTTCAAAATCTATTTGTTGGTAAACAGTTGTCCGATGTGTCCGACCATTTTAAATATGGTTTACCTGCCGATTTAAACCATCCCAGTAGAAAAGAAGTGATGCACGAGGATTTTCTGATAATTCTTGAGCCTTTCGACTCTCGTAATTGGTGTACCTGCATATAGTAACAGCTAATTTAAAACCATTTACAGAAAGCGTAATGATAGCTCCACTACCAAAAAGCATGTACTACCGCAAAAGCCAACATAATACTGACCAGACAAAACCATTCTCATCAAACCCTTTCAGCAATACCATTCGCGATGAGCTGCATAGAACAGTAATATAATATAGAGCTGATTCCAAGAGTATAAAAGGAAACAATAAATTCTAAAAAGCAAGAAATGAACAGATGAAATCAGTGAGGAATCTTTGGACTGTTTATCCATGTACATGCAATCTGAACAAGTTAAGAACTGTAGTGTTTTAAACATACATTATTAGCAGTAAAAGTGGCAAGGCAGAAAAATAAAATATTACGGTTTTCCATCCTTGCCGGCAGTTGATAAGGCCATTGCATTTGGTTCTCTTAATCCAGCAGCCACCGCTTCCTCAAACCATTTGCGGAACTACAAGATAGTTAGTGGCTCCGTTAATAAACCGTGACTAGTTTCTCCAACTAAATATGGCAATATCACAGACTAAAAGAACATCGTACTCAAGGTAGCAAAAGGAAACGAAATAACAGCAATTGCTTTACTTGAATTCTACCTGACTAATCGGGTCAGACTCCACCTGTTCCTCAAGAAACTCAGGAGAAATGTAGTTCTCTCTCAGAGCTGCTACATCAATGCTTTGAGGCTTTCCAATACGGACACACATAGAAGTGCCAGGGTATGATGGAAGACGAAGTTTGTATTTGTCGACTATGAAAGGGGGTACAAATCTGCCACCTAGAAAGTGGTGTGGACCAGAAAAATTTTTTGCGCACAACTTTGGAGCAGTCAGAGAAACCTAAAAAATAACTGGAATTTCATCAACAAAATCGCTCATGTCTATAGCATATGTCTATACTGATGCATCTGCCTATGGGTGCAAATTTGCCTATCCTATTTTTTTCAACTCTTTTTTCAAAGAAAGAGCAATCTTCCAAGATGTCATCTGGGAAAACACAATTAAAGTTTCTGTTGCATGCCTACCAACATGTCAGGTCTAATGCCTTCACCACCAACATCTCCTTCTTCAACATGCCACCCAGATGGAATATCCACAGAGACAATTACGGGGGATTTTTGGCGTGTTTGGTCATAATTGCGCAAAGAAATAAGCATTTGGAGAAGACCATCAAAAGGCGGCCTTGGGGAACCTAAGGAATACAACAATGTCATTAGATTAAAAAAAAAACTTGGTTAGGCGTGTTCAAATTGAAATGTCACCAAGACCATCATCAGCATAAACAATTTCCCACTAAGAGGCCTAGAGATAAGAAGATTTTTCCAAAGGAAATAGTGCAGTTACCATGGTATGAAAATCCAAATATTGCATCAATGATAATGTCAAATTCTTCTGACAAGTCTAAAGGCAAATCTTCAACCGAGATGAAAGGAACTGAGAGTGACTCCAGCTACCAAATCACAATTCACAAATCAGATAAGAATCTCTAGCAAACGATGTATGGAATACCTTGAGTCTTCCCAACACATGGGTGACAAAGGCAATCCTTTCAACAATATTCAAATTCCTATTCCTTACCTGTGTAACAAGTCCGGAATACAGAGGCTTGGGAGTACGCTTTGGATAACAAATAACCAGTTTATATCCAAAGTGATACAGGTGACGAGCAGCGACGAGACCATCACCGCCATTGTTCCCAGGGCCACAAATAGCAAGAACACGACTATAGTTGCTTGGTTTGTATACCTAGCAAAACAAAAATGCAATGCTTGATAAGTCCAGAGCATCATATATCCAAAACTGAGCCTTAATCTTCAGAGGCAATTGAAAGTTCTAGTTGGGAGTTGCAAAGTGTTAAGAAAGATGTCAGAATTAGTTAGTTTGTTGAGCTAGAAGCCTAGTTTGACTTGTGTAGTTCCTCTATTGTTTAGTATAAAGAATTAGTTTAGCGATTGTCAATTCTGTTACAGCCAAATACCTGTATTTATAACCTTTGACGTGATGATTTCATCGATTGATGCAATTACTAAAATCAGAGAATTCTCTAAACATGGTAGATTTATAACTTCACAAAACATTTGCCAACATAATGCAAAGAATAAAATTTAACACTAACTCCTAAGCACTATTTGGAACAAATTCTCTCAGTTCACAAAGCCGCCAAAAAGCGTGAACAAGAGCAAGATAAGAGCACTTTGAACTAAACATGGTTAATGGGCAATCAATAATAAGACAAAACAACACAATTCTGTAGAAATTTCTTGATGGGCATTTCTCAGTTTAAGGTTTGAATTTTATTCAATCAAAAAAAGAAAGAACAGAGAATGGATTATTACCTCAGCTATAGAAGCCGCCACGCTCAGACCGGCCAATTCCTACAATGGCCAAACAAAAAACAAATAATAAACGAAATCATTTGAACCCAAAGAAAAACAATTTTTTAATAGAAAAAAATAGGACTGACCATTAACTGATCGACGCTAAAGCCAAGAGGACCCATGAGTGTCTCATCGATTTCGGCGGCTTCTCGCTGCGTAAGGTACGATATCGACTCCGGATTTTGCATGCTTGGAACCGACCCAGCTCTCGTCTCACTTCCGGGCTTCGAACAAAACGCGAAGATCGAGGAGTTGGCACCTGGGTTGAGTAAAAAAGCCTAAGAAAATGTTGGTTAAAGAGGGAAAATTCGAAGAAATAGAAAGCACAGGACAAAGAAAGAAAGAGAAAAGGGCTTACAGAAGAGAGGTTGGAGATAGGAAAATGGTTGCGAGAGGGTTTGGAAATGATAGAAGAGAAAGCTCTAGAAGAAGACGAAGAAGAAGAAGCGGCAGCGAGAACGAGGGATTGAGTGAAGAGGAGGCATGTCATTGTTGTTGTTCTGCCTTTGCGTACTAACCACCACATTTTTGCGCCTTTTTTGTTTTACTTGTTAGCGTTTGAGAGGGCTTTTCTAAAGAAAGGAATTGCTTCAATTTTTCATATGCTCTTTTTTTTCTCTCTTTTTTTTTATTCTCCCTTTTCTTTAGGAAATGTTCAACTTTATGCTTTCGCTGTTGATAAGGTCAATGTGTTGCGAGTTATTACGAATGTTTGGGTTTGTTTGGGTTTGTTTGGCGCCTGGTTTGGAATAGTGTGATTTTTACGTTGCGGTTTAAATTGATAGTTTTAAATCATTTGGTTTAAATGTTGGTTTTAAACTGGTATTTAAAATATAAAAATTTAAAACGAGTGTTAAACATTATATCAACTTTAAAATAAGAACTAGTATTTAGAAAACTATGTTTATAAAGAAAAATGAGAATAAGAATGATTTTTATTATAGAAAATGGTTCAAAACAATTAGAACTTAAGTAAGTCAAGTTATCAAGACTTATAATTAAGCCCGTTTTAAACAATCATCACCATTCTGAACGATTTGAAACTTGTGCCTACCAAACGTCTATTCTTATAGGTCCATAGGTTAAAAAACACTTAAAACGTTCTCTAACACACACACCAAAAGGCACACAAGTGTTGTTTATTTTTGGGTTTTGTTGGTCTCTCAAACAATAATGTGGCTAGTCTAAATTTCTTATTACATCAACCAAAATAGAGCTTACATATATATTCTTATATCTGGGGTGTTTAGAAACCAAATTTTAACACCAAAGTTTTAATTGTGATAGTATAAAGCTCTCTTGTGTTATAATATGATATGAACCCATTTTATACTAGTCTCATTCTAATACCACAAACCCATAGGTAGAACTCACCTCCTAAAAACCGCCTTTTAGGGGGAGGGAGCCCATAGGTTTATAAGTCACCAACCAATCCCATACTTGATATGTGATTATAACATACTACACGCTTCTGACACTGACGTCCATGGCGGCCCACTCTGGCTTTCCCAAGTCGTCCCTTCTGCATCATGGACCAAGCGTAGGATTTGGCTATGATACCAATTTATAAGAACCCATTCCAAACTAGGCCCATATCAACACCATAAACCCATGAGTAGAATTCATGCCTAAAAACCGACTCCTAGGATGAGGGAGCCCATAGGATTTTAAGCCACCAACCAATTTAATGTTGTAGTATTTTACGTTCTCACTTCTAGTTCCTAAACACTATCAATTTTGTGATATCAACTGACATGGTAAACAAAATTGTTATTTTATTTTTATTAGGATGATTATATAATTATGCCTTATAATTTTAACTATTTCTCAATATGTGCCTTTATTTGTATTGTTTTTAAGAACTACAAAGATATCATTTAAATTTAAAAATAATTTCAATTTCATTCCTATAATAGAAAAAATTGGGCAAAACAATGTAACAACTATAACCTATTGTGAAAAATATATAAAATTTTAAAACAAAACATCAAATTTTAAAAAAAAGACCAAGTTTTATAACTTTCTGAATGTAAAATATTTTTAAAATTTTTTTCTCAGAAAAATATATATTTACAAACAAACTCAATGTAACTAAGTGTATTTTTATTTCTGAAAAAACAGATATGAGAAAAAACTTCTTTATTTTTTTTTATTTTTTTATTTTACTAACTTGATGAAATACAGAGTATAAATAGAATTAAAGTCTCCAATTAGTTTCCTAAAAATCTACCTATGCCATCTCCTATTCAATCTCTATGATCTGTATACACCTATATAATATTCTATAGAAGGGAATAACATCAATTGACTATCTTTACAAAATTGTTGACAATCTCAACACTCCCCCTCAAGTTGGCGCATAGATGTCACACATGCCCAACTTGTCTAAGAACTTTGAGAACACCTGATTGGATACCCCTTTGGTAAGGATATCAGCTAACTGATCTTCTGATCGAATCTTTGGTAATTCCACAACTTTTTCATCCAATTTCTCCTTAATGAAGAACCTATCTATCTCGACATGCTTTGTACGGTCATGTTGAACTGGATTGTGGGCTATATCACATGCTGCTTTGTTGTCACAGTATAGCTGAATTGGTTGTTGTATGTAATAGCCTATGTCCTGTAAAAGAAATTTCAACCATAGGGCTTCACAAATTCCTAAGGCCATTCCTCTGTACTCAACTTCTGCACTAGATCTTGCAACAACATTTTGTTTCTTGCTCCTCCATGTAACTAAGTTTTCACCTACAAAGGTAAAGTATCCCGAAGTTGACCGCCTATCGTCAACTGCTCCGGCCCAGTGAGCATCTGTATATACCTCAACATTTTGTTTGTTTGTATTTTTAGAGAATAGAATTCCCTTTCCTGGAGCGGATTTTAGATACTTTAAAATGCGCATGACTGCATTCATATGTTGCTCACCAGGATTATGCATGAATTGACTAACAATACTTAGGGCATAGGCAAGATCTGGTCTTATTTGAGCTAAGTATATTAGTCTTCCAACGAGTCTCTGGTATCTCCCCTTGTCCACCGATACCTGGCTTGTCTCAATACATAACTTCAAACCCTCTTCCACTAGAGTGTCGGCTGGTTGGCAGGCTGACATACCAGTTTCATGAAGTAGATCTAAGGCATACTTTCTCTGAGATAGGAAGATTCCTTTACCTGATCGATATACTTCAATTCCCAGAAAGTATTTTAAGGGGGCCTAAGTCTTTCATTTCAAATTCCTTGGACAAGTACTCCTTTAAAGCTTTCATTTCTTTTGAGTCGTTGCCGGTGATGATCATGTCATCTACATATACAATGAGTGCAGTAATTTTCCCATGCTGCTTCTTTAAAAATAATGTGTGATCTGAATTGCTTTGTTTGTAACCAAATGTTGTCATGGATTTGGTGAATCGTCCAAACCATGCTTTAGGGGACTGTTTTAATCCATATAGTGATTTCTTCAACTTGCACACTTTCTGTTTTTGTCTTTCTGTTACCATGCACCCTGGTGGGAGATCCATGTAGACTTCTTCAGAGAGTTCACCATGTAGGAATGCATTCTTCACATCAAACTGTTGTAACGGCCGATCAAAATTTGCAGCTAAGGATAACAAGACCCGGACTGTGCTGATTTTGGCTGCAGGTGCAAATGTCTCAGTGTAGTCAATTCCATAAGTTTAAGTGTATCCCTTTGCCACCAATCTCATCTTAAAACGTTCGATCGTACCATCAGCTTTGTATTTCACAGTAAAGATCCATCGACACCCAACTGGTTTTTTTCCTGTGGGACGGCTAACGAGCTCCCAAGTTTGGTTCTTCTGCAAGGAGGCCATTTCTTCATTCATCGCAGCTTTCCATCTTGGATCAGTTAAGGCTTCCTGCACACTGTTAGGTATAGATACAGTAGATAATTGATTCACAAATGACTGATTTGTTTGTGACAAGCGATGTGTAGACATATAATGGCTCATGGGATATCTTACTATACTAGACAATCGAGGTTCATATGTAGGTTTTGGAATACCTCTGGTGAGACGTTGTGGTAACTGTCTCCTGGATGACTCAGACACTATATAAGGAATATCTTCAAACAACGATTGATTTGGTGTATCAATTTGAAGAGACTCAGGCTCGATTTCAGACGTTTTTTGGCTTTTTGGGTGCTCATTTTCACTTTGATCGAGGGTTTGACCACTAGGCTCCAACTCATCCACTTCTACACTTATTATGTCGTTGTGTAGGGTATCACCACTTACATCCAAGTTTTGACCACTAGGATCTAAATCTACATTTTGATCATATACCTCCACAACATCTTCCTCAAGGTTGTATATAAGAGTCTGAATTTCCTCAATATACTCCCCTTGAAAGTCAAACTTGGAGAAATACATAGTATCTTCATGAAAGACAACATCCATAGTGATAAACATGCGTTTAGTAGGGGGATGATAGCACCTGTATCCTTTTTGATGAATGGCATAGCCAACAAAAACACACTTGAAGGCTCGAGGCATTAACTTACTGCGTTGGTGTTTGGGAAGATGTATATAGGCAACACATCCGAAGACATGAGGGGGGAGGTTTGGGACTGTTGGAGCAACAACAACTTCTGCAAGTGCCTGGAAGGGTGTCTTGAAGTTGATAGAACGAGATGGAACACGATTGATGAGATATGCTGCAGAGAGAAGAGCTTCGCCCCAGTAGCATAAGGGCATATCAGCCTCGATGAGAGAAGCGCGAACAACCTCCAATAAGTGTCTATTTTTGCGTTCGGC